>JAWWML010000026.1:438791-463213 GCA_035047165.1 Ormyrus rosae | reverse complement strand
AATCTTTTTTTTTCTTCTCATATCTGAAGTTACGATACAGAATAGTAATTTTTACTCCTTTTTTTCTCTCAGTGTAGGGTACAGAGGTGGAAAATTGAACGGCTTTTTAAAGTTTCGCTGTAACTTTACTAAGTCAGTGCGGTGAAATTGATTTGAAATTTAAATTTTCTTCGGCCGACATTCTTTGATAGTTATTTTATTGTCTAAGTCGAAAACCGGGGATTTAATTACTCTGTTGGATTTACTTTAGCAAGAGTATAAGGTATAAAAAACTTTTCAAACATTTAATTCATCCTATCAATTTTTGATTCGTTATTTTCGTTTAACAAGTTTCGCTAACTGCAAACGCTTCACTTCATTGTTTTAATTAATTGAACGATTTGGAAAATAAATCAACGCCGCGCGCCTCGCGTATACTCAAATATATATACGCATTTGTTTGGAATTCATTGTAACTTTCCTCGCGGCGCAGAATTCAATAATTTTTTATCAAACTTTATTCGACGGGCATTGCAAAGGCGCATTTTTAACGTATTTTAAAGTTACTGCGATCCTTACTCTTTATTTAGCCAATCCAATCGCGTTTATCGAGACCTCACTTATTCTGGTCTTCAAATTTTTTATTAATCGATGTTTTTCTTAAAAATTGGATTCTTCGTGTCTGCCGATTGCTTAGGACCGTAACCATTGGCAACGACCCGTTTTCAATTACACGCTCTAAACTTGTCACGTGATCGAGCATAATTCAATCAATGAAATCTGTGGAAAAGGGGCTTTATTCATTTTTTAAGTGAATATTTCTCCTAAAAAAATATTCACCCAGAAATTGAATTGAATTGAAATATAAATCAGTCAATTCTTCAACTTCAAAAACGCACCCCAAACAGCCGCCCCGCCAGAAGCAGCGGCATCTTAAACAGCCCACACAAAGCCAGAAATCTCACCTTAACCAGCTGTCGCCTCGGTTCAACTCTCCCGCGACCGGGACACACTCCTCCGTTCTTCCCCGTTCCGGCCCCGAGGACCCGCCGCCCCGTCAAGTCGGCCGTCTCGAAAAGTTCATGTAGCCGTCAATCAGCCTCTCTCTCTTTCTCTCTCTCGGCCCCCGCCGGCAAATAGTTTTCCCCGATTGGCCGGCCCGCGCCCCGCGCGTCCGGAAACAGAGGAGGCGGAATGGAATAGAACTGTCTCCATTGTCTATCGGCCCGTGTATCTCTCTCCTCTCGCGCTCGTCGTCCCTCCGACTCGCACTCGTTCATCTTCCGGAGGAAGAGAGAGAGAGATCCTCTCTCCGTCCGAGGCGGATAAATCCTCGGGGGGGATCGGGCCGAGATTAAAACGACGAAATACGCTCTCGGCTCGTAAATACGTGGCGCATCGGTTTTCGGGCCGCTTTCTTGTTTCTTTCTCGGGAGGGTTAATCGTGACGAACGGCGACGCAAGGGGGGGGGGGGAGTCGGCAGCGCTAAAAGTCAACGACGGCGGGGGCGGCTGTGCGTGTTTGACGGGGCAAACAGCCCGGGCGACCGCCTCCCGATGATTAGGTAAATTTATTCAGTTGCAATTAGTGCCTCGTTATTTATTCGGTTTGGCTCGCCGGGCCCGACGATGCGAAGTATATAATACAACGTTGCTCGGGATATTTTTGGGATATTAATTGTGATGCGAGGCGCGAGTGCGTTACGAATTCGAACTGATGGTTATAAATGTTTAAGCCCTTTTGGCAAAATTCGCTGTTACAAAGCTATTTGTAATTTTGTAATAATAATTGAGGCTCGTTGATGGGTTTATATTATTCCGGCAGTAATTGCGAGAATATTCATAAGATTTTAGTATGGCTTATTTGAAAGTGAATTAATTAAGTAAATAAAAATTAAGTTTAACGTAGGAATTTATTTGTATAATTGAAAAATGTAAGCAAACAAGTTCACAGGCCCACAACAAAAAAAAAAGTTGTCTGCGGATCTTGAGTTATTTTGATATTAATTTAAAAATTATTTTGAAATATGCTTACTTTTTAAGCCCAAAAAATTGATTTTGTTTCTTTGAGCTGCACAATTGTTTAAACCATAAATTATAGAGCCTAACGAATACGTAAATGTCAGAATATGAAATTAATAAACCTCGAATATAAGCATATCGCAAAATCCTGACGTGGTCAGATTCAGATTGAGCGGTTCAAAATACTCGAAAATATTACGTTCCGGCTCAGACTTTTTTGTAGGCCCGCTTTATTTACTAAGCTTTATTGAAAATCGTTCCTTTTTCGAACGAATGAAAAGCCACAAATTTAAACCGTCAAATAATATGAGCGCCGCAATCGCGGTCGAAAAAAAGACTGAATCGAAACGCGAACAATTTTCCCCCGTAACTCCAATCAAAAAATAAATACCCTCTCCCAAAACGAAACAGCCCGAATACTAAATATAGATATACAATCGCTTACAAAACCGGCGGCAAGCCGATCCCTTTCACCCCCGGCTTTATCGCGCTCGTCCCGAATTAAAAACCGTTTAAAAAGCGTAAGCTCGCGGCATTAACCGCAAAGGGCCGCCCGGGAGAAAAAGGAAAAACCGCGCCGCGGAAAGCAAGAAAGAAACAGCCTCTCGGCCAGGCTGAAAGGCGGCGCATAAATCAGGGCGTTAAATCAGGCCATAAATCCCGGGGTACTTCATCAGCGTAAAAAAAGAAAGCGCGGCCGCGCGCGCCGGTTAATATAAGTTAATCTCCATTCGGGATCATCTCCTCGGACGGGGTAGGGGACGGAAACAATTTGACGCGCGGCTGCGCCTTGGAGGAGAGCGCCGCGAGAAAAGAGAGGCGCGAGCCGAATCGGTTTACGAGCGCGGCCGGAAACGCGTAAAGCTCGAGCGGAGAGTTTAAAGCGCGCCGCGCGGCAGAAAGTATGCCGGGACAATACGGAGGGAAGCACACAGCCTACCGCCGCCGCGGAGAAGAATTGCGGGTAAGGTCGCGCGGTTGTCGGGTTGATGCCCGGGATTGCTGGGCTTGACGAACTGGAGAGGAGCTCGCGGGAGATTGGAATCGGGAGGGATATTCCGCGAGGAAACGTTGACGCGGTTAAATAAAATCTAGGAAGGCGCGACGGGGAGGCTGGAATTGATACGGTGGGGTTGGGCTTGATTGATTGTAAGCTCGGAGTTGATGATTTGGTTATTAGTAAGAAGATTTGACAAGTTTAATACAGGTATTGCAGCAATGGTGGAAATGAGAACAATTTAATATATATTTGTAAGGCATTACAAAAAAACATGTATTATCGAGAAAATAAATTTTCTAACTTTAATGAAACGTTTTTTTTTCATGGTTTAAAATTTAAACTTATTTGTCGGTATTTACACGGCTGTTACGATAGGTATTTTTAGGTACTTTTCTTACCTCAGAAATGCCAAGAAACTTGCTCGGTATTCTGGTCGTGAGCGAGAGAGATAGAAAAGAGGAAAGAAATTTACGTTTTCTTTAAAATTTTATCAAAGTAGTATTATAAATAAATGTTTTTTGTTTATGCTTCTTATTAGTATTCGAAAAGCTTTTGCATACTGTATTGTATAACTGAGAACGGAAATGTAACCTGATTTTAATATTTCTAATGGGAAAATGATCCGAAAAAGCGTTTCATCCCTAAATATTTCATACCTTATCATCTAGCTATTCTATACTTTCCTGGCCATTTTTAATACTTTTCATTCTACCAGGGAGTAAGGAAATGTAAATGATAGTTACAAACTAGACTCTCATTCGTTTGCGTAAAGCCAGCTTACAAAAAAAGCATTCATTTCTATAAAATGACTCCAAAGTACGCAAGCTCTCAGCTCCGCGTCCGCTACATTAAAAATTCCCAGCTCATTTCTCTCCGACTCCCAACAAACATCCCACGTAGCAGCGTCGCCAAATAATCGTCCCTCCCCCCGAGAAAAAAGGCAACACCCGCCGAGCAGCATCTCGAAAATTAATTCAATCAGTCAGCATACCACCCAGCCCTCCCGGCAATCACTTTCCAGCCCCGCGGCGGCGCACTTACCTCTCCCCCGAACGCGCCGCCGCGGCGTAGGCCACATACATCTCTCCCCCCGCTGAAAAATGACCGGAAGCGGGAGTTTAGCCGGGCGTTCCCCGGCGAGCGCTCTCGCTGACTTCATGCCGCGCGCGCGCGGCTTTTTCGAGAGAGAGAGAGATCGAGAGCTCGAGAAAGATACGCCTCGGCACACGCTTCGGCACTCGGATTTAATTAAGCGTGCGCTAAAAGCGCCGCCGTCGCCGCCGCCGCCGCCGCGCTGGTTTTTCGCGGCGCTCTGCGTTAAAGCCGCGAGCGCGCGGTGTATAGGTACGTCCCCTGCCTCGTTTCGATTTTATGGAGATCGATGCGCTGGAAGGAAGGAGAGAGAGAGAGAGAGAAGAAAAAAGAGGAGGAGGAGGAACGCAAGGAAAAAGGGCCGCCACAATGCACAGACGACGACGGATCCCCTCGGCAGCTTTTTCGTCCTGAATTTCTGCCGCGGAGGTAAAGGAGGAGGCGAAACCTAATAAAATTCGGTTCGGTTTTACTGGGGCGGGGGGCAGGGGGAATATTCAGTTACTAAGCAGTTTTATTATGGCTGAAAAGGCAGTTCATTAAACTGACTAGAAGTAGGCAGTACTCCCCGGGACGGCCGGTTTAATGCGGCCTTCACGTTGGGCGAATGTAAAAAATTACTGCCTGCGCTTTTATTGCGCTCGACTTCACCGCGGAGCGGATCTAAATTAATTCTGCTCAAGCAAATCGGCACGCGCGGGTTTTTTTAACGTTGCTATTAAGCGATTGTTTATCTGCGGAGGTGGGGGCAGTAAACGTTTCACTTTGCGCCGATAAGCGGTGTCGCGTCATATTTAAAATTTTTATTGCAAGCTTTTGACATTCGCTTATCTGAGCTTTCTGTCAAGTAGACTGTTTTTTTTTCTTTATACTTGCCGGTTTTAATGCAATGATAATATTTATGGATTTTGTACGTCAAGCTTGAGAGCATTTGTTTGTAATTCTTGCAGTAACATAAATGTCGTTGTTCAAATTCAAGAAATATAATGCAAGAACATATATAGTATATTACGCCCCTAGGGAGAGAAAGAATCGGCAAGCTCATAGCTCGCGTAAATTGACACTCGAGCCGAAGGCGAGAAAGTAGTACTTTCGGCCCGCTAGGCAAAAAAATATATACTGTATCGTAAAAATGTAGTTTATTTATACGACTTTGTTGCATTATATTGATATTCCTTGGGTATTCAAGTAGAATTTCAAGTAAACACTTTCGCAAGCGTTGATAAATGCTTGAATTATTTATACAGTTGAAATTATAATTTCCGCGATACTTCAATCCATAATAAAGCTGAAGCGCAATCTTTATCAGTTTGAAACAAAGAATCCTCGATTTACAGCCGAAAAAACAAATTTTTATTCGCTCAAAAAATATAGTCGGGGCTTTCAAACGGGTTATCCCGGTAAAAAATTCAAACTCACCCCGGGAAAAGCGGATAAATTTTTGGATTACACGCGAAAATACCGACAAAACCCTCGTGAATTCATAATAAAGAGTACAGAGAGAGAGAAAGAGCGCCGGTTCTTAGAGCCGCTCTCGGCTAGAATAGAAGAATCAAAAAGAGTGCATTAGGAAAAAAAAGGCGCGGAGAAATAGCAGAGCGGAAGAAAGGGGGAGGCAGGGGTTAGAGGCGCGAATCGGAAACAGGGAAATAAAATAGAGTGGCGCAGGATTTGCCTACTCCATTACTTGGCTCCTTCTCGCGGAATCGAATACGCCAGTCAACGCGGATTTGCCGCGGCTCTCTCCCCTCCCCCCCGCCGGTGGCCCTTTCAATTTCCAGCCGCGACGATCCGCAGTCGCGCTGTGTGTGTGTGTGTGTGTCCGCGGAAATCGTGAATATCAATCGGTCGGAGCTGACCGCCGGACGGACTTATACTTTTAATGGCGCGCCTTGTGACTTTTGCGTCGGGCGAGTTCGACCTGGAAAAAGGGCGATGGAAGGGGGAGAATGCCCCGGAGATCCAGGCCGATTCATCGTTTAATGCGAAACTTTCGACTCTCCGGAGAGGTGCGACCGAGTCTGGCGGAAGGGCTTTTTCGAAACAGTTTATCATTTGCGGCGATGCGGACGTGTGCGCTTGACCTGCGAGTTTTTAAAATTTCGTTTCGACGAGTGATGAATCGGTTTCCGCGGGTAAACTGCGTTTTTCAAATATTTACTCGTGAGGAAAAAAGAGCTTTTTCATCGTGGCGAAAGATGCGGGTTAAAATGTTTGTTCGACATTAAAGCGTCTCCGCTACGAATCTTACTTTTGATTAATTTCACTGTTATTTCTTCGTATTACGCTATTACAGTGTCGTATTGTATGCAAGTGTTGATGGGTCAATAAGTGGCATAATTGTGTACGACGTAGATGTACATGCTATAATGCATGCATTTGCAATTACCCAACTTAGAATTAAATGGACTGAGAATACTTGTAAATAAGAAATAACCATGATATAATTATTACATACTTTCTCAGACTGTGGATCTATTGCCTTTTTTCTTTTATTCTCCCAAAATTTCTATTCCGACGAATCGTCCAATTGCTTTGAAAATTAGATATAATTTACCGCGTTTATTCCGAATTTTCATTGCCAAGAAATACATATTTTTATAAACCAGAATTTTTGCCACCGCAACATTATTACAAAATATTTTACAACGAAATTCAATAAAATATAACAATCTTCCAACCAAAAACTCCGAAACCGCAAAATTCCGAAAAATTTTTGAACCCGAGAACGGCGGCGACCATAAATAACCCCTTCGACAGTAAAATCCGCCCACATCTTAATCACGGCTCGCAGCTCCGCGTCGAACTATGATTCCGTGATTATCTATCCGCTTTGTGTACAGAGCGCGGGGTTATTAGCTCAACGATACTGTAACCGTAACGTTTAATTACGAATACGTCAATCCCAATTACGCATTGGCATCTACGGTGATCTTGTTAGTATAAGCAATGAACACACACACGGACTGGCAAGCTCAGGGGGGCCATCGGGCTGTAGCTGCCTGACGGAGAGGGGAGGAGGGGGGGATGGTTTGATTTTCTACGGGATACGCACTTTTTTGTGTGCTTTCGAAAAAAAAAACAAGGGGACAAAAAAGCTGACGCTTTTTCTATTTTCGCTGCGGACGGACGCTGTTTTAGGCGTTGGGAAAAGAGCGGCGGCCGGTTTTACTGCTTTTTTTTTTTGAGCAAATTATTGCGACGCCGTTTTTGGTGTTTGAATTATTGCGGAATCGAAGTGCGGTGGGAGAGTTTTGAATAAGAATGTTTATAGATTTGTTGCGGAGTCTTTTCTTGTGTTACGAAACAAATTTATGACTTATTTATGTAATCTTGTTATTTTATTGTATAATATTACGCAATTCCATTAAAATATTTAACAAAATCGCAAGTTTTAAAAATGGAGTTGTTTGCAGCGGGAGATTTTCGCGCCTGTTTAAAATCGCGTGTTTCTATCTGTCTGTACCATTTAGAGGGAACAATGCCTTTGCGTGTGCACCGATCGCGGTTACATTGTTTATCGACACGCTGGGAAAACAATTGCAGTATTAAAGCCCATTTCGGACGTGTTAACCGTTCGAAGCTTCGCGAATCAATCATCGCGGACGTTCAAACGGGTAATTGTCGGTCTGAACTCATTTTATAAAAAATACTTTAATCCCTCAATTTTTTAAACGCATAATCGCGCGGAAAATTTTGTAAATACTCGGTTCCAACGCAAAGTGCATCGAGCGCAAAGAATCCCGGCAGCCTTAATAATAATTGCCCAAGTTAACTTTGACGCGGGATATATAAAAGCCCCGCGTCCCCCCCTCCCCGAATCAGAAAAGATATGCAAGCTTTGAAACAGCCCGAGATAGAAACGGAATATACCGGTATAGCAATAAGAAGCGAGGAGGGTCCGCCCGTGCTATTAGCTCTTAAGTTAAGCCGGAAATTCCAGTCCGGAACCTCCGAAGCTGCCTCTGCACAGAGCCAGAAGGAGAGCGACGGGGGGGAGAGAGAGAGAGAGAGTCCGAGCGAGAGAGATATAAGGATTGGAAAGGAGAGAGGAAGCTACGTGGCAAAACGGCAAAAGTGGAAGGAAGATGAAGGCGCGGGGAGAGAGAGAGAGAGAGAGAGAGAAAAAAAAGAAGGAAGCCCAGGCGAAAGGTCGGCCGGGGAAGAGGATTTATAGAGATCCACTTTAGAATACGCGCGGGCGGACATCGGTCCCGGGGGTTTACTTAACGCCTTCCATCAGCGAGCCCTTCGTGTGCGGCCCCCCCGAGCAGCGCGCCGCCGGTCCCAGGAATTTCATTAAAATTGTAGGCTAATTACGGCGGGGCTCCGCGAGGCGAGCCGGCGATTAAGACGATCATCGTCGCGTCGGGAGATTTTTTTTTGTTGTACGTCGGGAGGAGATTTCGCGCAAGCGGCGGGGGCAGATTTTGATAATTGTTCCTGGGGGTCTCCCGTGGTGGGACTGGGACTGTTTTGCTGGGGCTGGGCACGGATCGGGTTTTTGATTGTGAAACCACGTCGTGGCTCTGGTAGAGTTTGATTACATTTTTTCGAACAGTTGGATAAATATTGGCCAAATCTCTGGACAACTACCATGCCTAAATGTACGTTGAGAAAAAAATTTCGTTAATCGTATAGTGACAATTACATATTTCATTCTTTGGATATATTTATCGTTTGATCAATTCTTTGATTCTTTGACTCGATAACATCATCTTTGATTTAATAAACTCATATTTGATTCATTTAAAAATGTATTTCAAATGATTAAATATGTAATTGCCACTATATGCTTATCGATTTCATTGATTTAATAAATAATTCAGATTCAGATAAATTGATCAATATTCGATCAAATTCTTCTTTACAATTTAATCGAAAAAAATTTATATTACTTTGAACACCATTTAAAATGCTCTTCTTTCTACTAGGGTGATTGCGTTCCCGTTTCGAAAAGCCTGGGAGTAGATTTCGCTTATGACTAAACATTGTCCGATTCCTTGCGATTGATTTCTAAACGCAGAGCTAATAAACGAATTATCAAAATAACCTTCAGCAAGTCGCAACAATAAACCCGAGGAATTGCCAATAACCCCCGTCTAAATTACGCAGCCGGGCTCGCTCGCGCAAACAACCAATCTAACGAATAGGAAACGCGCCATTACCAATTTGACTTTCAAGTCCCCGGGTGGGAAGTCGGCCCGAGTTACGGAAAAAGGCTCGGAGCCGCAGTCTACAAGCGTCTTCCTTACCTCGAGCCGAGCGTCGCCGCAATCTGGACTCGGTTTCGCAAGAGAAAGAGAGAGAGATAGAGAGAGAGAGAGAGAGAGAGAGAGAGGCGGCAGGCGGCGGCGCGAATTTCAAGTGTGCTTTCTTTGTTCGAATGCAATCGCGGCCCTTCCACCGCTTGAGTAGTAGATACACTTTGAAAGGGGGAATCTCATTTCAAATTCAAGTTCGACTTCCGCGACTGCCGCCGCCTTTTGTAGGCTTCGGGCCGAACTTGCTGTTCAACGACTCAATCAAATGCTAGGCGTCGGCGAACTCTCTTACGCCCCGAATATTTTTCCCTTCCCCTCCTCCTCCTCCTCCTACCGGCGACTTTTTTATTTATCCCCGAGACGGAGAGCTTGGGATGTCGCCTCTTATTGGGGAATAAGTTTTTCTGTTTGCCCGACGAGTCCGCGACGCCGAATTCCGGAAAAATATTGGCTCTCTAACAAATTCACTTGGATCCCGTTCAACCTGGGGGGGAGCGGATCGCTATTCTGGAAATGATTCGTTACGTTTGCGTGTACCTTTATATTTCCGCTGATTGTTTAGATATTTATAGTTCCGTACATTATTATAGTTTTCCAACGGACCGGATATGTTTACAATTAAAGCCGATCGAACGGAAGAACCCGCAGATTTTACTTTAAATTCAATTCGCCACGCGCAAGTAGAGCGAAAGAGCCATAACAGTTAGTAAGCTTTTATCTCCCTCGAAAAGCGGCTCTAAAAACGTCGAGGGCCCTCCTCGCCCCGCCCGCCGACACGCCAGCCATAGCCTAAACTAAATTTCTCGAGCCGCGCAGCCGCCTTAAAAAAGCGAGCAAAGACCAATAAAATCCATCAGGAAGAAGCCAAACGCAAAACCGTCCGGGCGTAACTCGTCGGTCGGAGGAACTAGTCGGTAAGAATAATAAGAGTACAGTCGCGCCGAGCGGAGAGGGAGGAGAGAGAGGTAACGCGGCATACATCGGGCCGCCTCGGCGCATAGCCGGGGACTGAATATTCCAATGAACGGCGGGTTGGGGGGGGTCGATAAATAGACGCGATTCCTCGGTGTGCCCCGCCGCCGCATCCGGAGCATCCGTACAAGGCTCCCGACGACGAGATCCAATTTCTCTCCTCGCTCCGCGGGCTCCCGGCGCATATTCCCGCATTGTAAGTTCGTCATTAGTATTCCGCGCCGCTCCCCCGACGAACTGGCTAAGTAGCGCGATAAGGAACTAATTTCTGCGGAAAAATCCCGACGCCTCGCGCCGCCGGCTTTATGGAAGCCGCGAGCGAACGAACGAACGGGAGAGGTGTAACTTTTGCCAGGGAGGCGGGTAAGTTGCTTTGCGGAGCATTGATTTATTTACGGGAGGAAAGTTTTTAGTATTGTTCGATGCTTTGCATAATTTATAGGGGAGGAGGGCTGGGAGAGAGAGCGATTTTTATGGCTCTTTTAGGATCATAAGGCGATTGAGGAGCTTGATAAAAGTTCGCGGGGATTCGAAGGGATTCAGTGATTGAATCATGATTTTCGTCGGATATTGTTTACTTGAGAGCTGAGAAGATAGGGATCTTACCTCTTTATATTCTCTGTTTCGTAAATTATGCCGGGCACGTAGAGGTAATGATTTTTTTTTTTTTTTTTCTAACGGAGTGTTCAGGGCCTAAAAAGCACGACTGCAGGTGAATTACGTTATACAAATGTTTACACAAGTACGCGTACTTGAAAATGTAAAACATTCCCAGTTTTAAATTATTTTTTAATCCGTTGCAAATTTAGACTTTATCAAATAAATAAAAAATTTTCTAGTAAAAATTACAATAGTACATTTTAATTTGATCGCAGACTGTAAAAATCTAAAAACTTACCATTTGCTAGTAAATTTTACAAGTTTAAATATGAACATTTATCATTGCCCTCGTAAAGTTTACCGGAGACTGATAATTTTTTAGATTTTTACAGTCTGCGATCAAATTAAAGTATCCTAATTGTAATTTTTGCTAAACAATTTTTCTCCGTGTACCAAAATAACTTAAAACTAAAAATCTTAATAAATCTCCAACCACAAACCAAGACTTCCTTTGAAAGCACAACCCTAAGTGCACACCGTCTCGGCCCCAACGAGAAAATGAAAAAATCACAGCTCCATCGCAGGCGGACTCGCCTCGCGACATTAGGAGCTTTCCCTCGGCCCGAGCTCTCGCTTAGCTTGACCATCTCGTCGCCGATCGATCGTTTTTGTATTCACTTTTTTTCCGTCCAGCCTTTCTCTCTCTCTCTCTCTCCGTTCGCGCTCGGCTTTGAAGTGGCGAAAGAAAGTGGAAGCCGACCGAGAGAGAGAGCCGGGCTCAAGGGGAAATCGCCGTTAATGGCCCCTGCACTCGGCGCGTTTTTACGAGTTTTCCATCGCTCCCGGAGCCGGGCGAGCCACTCAAATCAAGATTCTCACCTTTTCTCTCCCCGCGCCGCCGCCGCCGCCGCCGCCGCGCAACCAAGCAACTTCTCCATTTGTCTCCGGGGCCCCCGGGCAGCCTTCCTCGCCCGTCTCTTTATACGAGGGACGAAGGACGAGGCGCGTATATACTCCCCCTGTTTATCCATCACTCTCGGCTCTTTATCCAGCTCTCTCTCTCTCCTTTTTTTTCGTCCGAGCTTTTCTCTCTGCCCCCCCCCTGCCCCCCTCTCCTCTCGGTTCTCATTATCCGTCTTCATCATTTTTAGTCGGGTCTATCCCCGAGTAGAGCCGCTGCTTTGTTGATGCTGTGTCTGATAAAACGAGCCGGAGCTTTCGCGAATTTGTTATACGCATTGTGTATCGCATTGGAGATATATATATATATATATAGTTCTGGGTGTCTTTCTCCTTCAAGATGAATCGCGGCGCGTTTTTTGCTTTAATTTTCCAGGCCGGTTGAACATTGGAAATTAATTTGAAATTTGAAAAGTCGCAGAAAATTGTGTAAAATTATATTAAATTTCTTTTGCATTGAGAGAATTTTCGAGAAAAAATTATCCCATAAATTGCTCGCTTTTAGAATAATATTTAGAATAATAGTACAGAAAATCGCATTATCCTGCGATTAGCCTAATTTAGGAGGTAATTTTTTGTTCTAAAATTCTCTGTGTATATTTGCAGCTTCAATTCTAAAATTACAATGAACTGAAGTTCTAAGTGCACCGCAGATCGAAGAGAATCCAGGAAATTATATTATTTAAAATGTAAGCGAACGCGTTATGTCTTAATTTACCATCGATAATAATTAGGTACTCTCTCAACGGCTTAATAATTAAACACCAAGTCAACACTCGCCGACTTAAACAGCTTTCTAAGAGCATAAAAATAATCCGTTTATTTCGGCTCCGGTTCGCGCGAACGAAAATCCCCCGGCAATTAAACTTATCAGCCCGTTCATCTTCAGCAACCGGAGCCAAAACAAAAAGGCTCCTTTATATTAGGCAAGTGCCGGGTAACCTATATAACTACGAGCGCCTGATACTAACCCTTTGTTTACGAGCCAAATTTCCGAGTATCGATTCGGCACTCCAGGCGTCCGCGCGCGTCTATTATTATAAAGCCGAAATTCCGACGTGGCTTAATTTCCAAAATCTAGCGCGAATATACAGCCCCGCGCGCGATCCGAGATCTCCTTAAATAAGACGAGAGCCGCCGCGAGCTGTGCGGAAGAGAGCAATTCAGAAACGAATTCCCTCCCCCCCTCCCCCCTCCGGTAATTGGAGCAACGAAAGATCAGTTAGCATTTAAACTCGCGATCCGCCCGTCGCATCTAAATAACAAAAGCCTCCCTCCGCGCTTCCCCGAGCCCGACAATGGGGGGAATCCGAGAGGAAAAAGGTGGCTGCCAAAGCCGTCCTCCGGCTGAAAAATCCCCCGGAATTTTGAGAGTCGTCGACCCTTTGTCTCTCTATCAAACGCACTTCGGTCGCGAGAGGGAAG
The DNA here is from genome assembly GCA_035047165.1 of Ormyrus rosae. Lineage (NCBI taxonomy): Eukaryota > Metazoa > Arthropoda > Insecta > Hymenoptera > Ormyridae > Ormyrus > Ormyrus rosae. The sequence continues at coordinate 449,899 of JAWWML010000026.1, read as the reverse complement.
AAAGAAAGGCTGCTCTCTCTCCCTCCCTCTCACCTTATCCTTCGAGATATTTCTCTTAACGGCGACAAGGAGGCAAGTCGGCTTGCTACTGGTAAATTAATTAAATTCCTACAGTCTGCCTAAGCCGCGAGGCGACGAGTCGGGCGGAGAGAGGCGCGCGCGCGCGCCGGTTTATACCCGGGACCAAGAGTCTCGTGTTCCGACCCGTGGGAATATTGTAATTAAGATATGCACTTCTACCTACCATTTTCTCTCCTGTTTCTCTCGCCCACCCCGCCACCCCTTCCTCTAAACTCGCGCTTGCTCCTATCATCGCCTTTTCTCCTCTCCCGTCGCCCCTTACTGTCTCCTCTTTTACACTGTTGTCCCGGTCTCGTGCGTAAGCCCGACTGTATCTGCCTCCGCCTCTCTGTGCTTTAAAAGCTGTTTCGACGATTCTAAGAAGATCGCGGGCGGAGTGGGGGGGGGCTTTTTTTTCGAGGATTAATTGGATCGCCGGGAGGAAGCGGGAGGGATTGCTCTTTTGGATTTTACAAAACGTGGGAGATTTTATTCGGACAACTTCTCGGGACAAATTGCGAAACAGCACCGCGCGCGGAATTTTCATCGGGCAACCTCGAATATCGCGGAACGAGCAACGATTCGCGAGCCTCTTCCCTTTAATAAAGAACGCACTCAATACTGCCTCTTTGTTCGAAGTAACTTACAAGTCCGCCCGGCAGAAAAAAAAAAAAAAAAGAATCTCAAGATATTTTATTCAAAATCACAATACTCGCCGACTTTCCTGTTTACCCTCATCCCTCTCGGCGGGTATTTCGCTTTGTTCCCAATTTTCTCCCTTTATTGCGGTAATGTTCTCCTGCACTTTGGACTTTGCCCCCACCTCCACCCCTGCCCTCCTCCTCGCGATATCGTTTTCCCTTACAGCGCTTCAGCTCAGGGCGAGCGGCAAAGCGCGCGGCCGCGCGCCGAGATGCGATGCAATGCTATATATTCGCCCTCCGCGCCTCGCGGCCGCCATGATTTACGCTCTGTAGGACGTGCTATTGTTTCGAACACTTCCAAATTGCACCTCATTATAATGCGCCTAGGATTCATTGCGCGCGGCTCCCATTCGACAGCGTCTTTTGTTCGGTCAAGTGTGCGCCGGGCTCGGGATGAATTTTAATAAGGAGTCATTTCTTTGCCTCGCGATTATAATAAGCTCTGCGTTCAGCTCCGGGGTGATTTTCGTTGCGGCAAATCCGATTATTGTGCTTCCCGATGTGAGGAGCGATTTTTTTGGCGTTTTAAATCAGTTTTGTACACGCGGAGAAAAATTGTCTAATAAAAATTACAATAGTGCACTTTAATTTTATCACAGACTGTAAAAATCTAAAAAAATTACCACGTTTCTAGTAAATTTTACAGGTCTAAATTTGAAAACTTATCATTGCCCTCGTAAAATTCACTAGAAACTATGGTCATTTTTTAGATTTTTACAGTCTGTAATCAAATTAAAATGTACTATTGTAATTTTTACTAGAAAATTTTTTTCCGTGTACTTGTTGCGAAGGATTGCTATAGATTTCTAAATAGGGAAGGGATGATTATTGAAAACTAATGGTTCCGCGTACGGCGAAACTATAAAGATAGCAATTTTAATCTTCGTATTATAATGCGGTCGACGAGTTATTTGAATAATTGAATCGTGCAGTATTAAAACGGACAATTAAGCAAGCATTATTATGCCACATAAAACGAACGACAAATTATACAATTAGGATTTATTATTCATTTATATTTAATACGTTGTTACCGTTGCAAGCAATATTAAGCAATATTATTAAACTTTAATTATTAATAATAATTTAATACACATCAACAATATGTAATAATTATTGCTTACAAAGTATACGATACTATTAAACAAAGTAATACATAAATACGCAGTCCCACAGAAAACTTTCATTATCTAATGTACTCCTTTTTATCTCCACTCCTTCAAAGAAAATCATAAAAAAAACTCCTTCCCGCTTCTCAGCTCTCCATCTGCGTAAAGCTCCCATTTAAAGCCGTAACTACATTTAATTCCCAATCCCATCCCCCGGCCGTCGACTCCCCAAAGCCCTCCCCCTCGGCGTTCGCGCGTCCTCAAAAAATCCGGCGCTTTATATCAATTAAAACAATCGATCGCGCAATTCCAGCCCGCGCGCGCAATGCACAACTGCGCTCCGCGACGAGAGGAAAAAAGGCATTAAAAAGCCCCGGGACTACTCGATTACAGCTCCCGCGAAAGCCCATAGCAGGGGGGGAGGGGAAACAGCTGGCCTCGCGGACAATAACGCTCGGCCGGAGTAATTGAGAAATTGGAAGCTTGCAGGCCGAGAGAGCTGGCCCGTGGCGCGTAAGCTCCCCCGTGCAAATGGGATGCACGCACGCAGCCGGCGTCATTGCCGGGAGGATTTGCGGAATATATATATATATATATAGAGAGAGACAGAGAGAGAACCGGGCTGAAAGAGCGCCGCAGTTCTTAAGCCCGATCGGCTCGCCCAGATATAGACTGCCGTTCGGATGTATATGTATGTGGAAGGCTGTCGGAAAGAGCTGCAGGTGATTTTGCGGGAAAGTCGACCTCTCGACCGCGGATTAGGATTTCGGTCGCTGACCGATTGCGGAGGGGAGGGAGATGATTGTTTTTAGATGTTTTTGCGCGGGGGGATTGAGGCCCTTCGCGTCGACCGGGTCGAGGTAAAAAATTTTAGAGTGGATGCTTGGCGGTTCGGGGAATTTTAATATTCATTGGGAACGGATAAATTGGGCTTGTAATACACGAGTACGTTAGTTTTTAAAATGAGATTTTGCTAAAATCAGAAGAATTTGAAGCATAATTTTTTTGATAAAACCAAATTGTATTTATGAGATTACTGTATATAAGTGCCACTAAATTGATTTAATTACACTTGTAACGTTCAATAAGAGAAACCTACAATACTTTGAAATTATAAACTACATCAAACTATGCATCATTAAATTACTATCGTAGAAGAGAAAGGTAGCGTGTTTCAGAAATTAAGACAGAATTAATGCAGATTAAACTATGACAAAGTTGTTTTAATAAATCAGCTTATTAAATTAGGTGTACGGAATTTTTCATTAAAAACATATTACTTATTTCGAGCGGAGATTATTAAAGCGGGGGAATGAAGGTATTAAATGCTGATAATATTCTTGTTTCAAAGTAAACAATTAAATCATTGAATTAAAATAAAATAGTCCAAGTAAAGTATTAAGTATATTTTTATTGGCATTCGATACATGTCTATTTCGTCATTACACGAATTCTGAATTATTACAACAATGACGGTAATATTTTAAACGCACGCTCGCTTTTTTTAAATGCATGATCGATACCTAAGAGAGACGAGGAGAGAACTTCGCAACGCTTAGTTTTTACCTAGTATATTATACGTGTTTACACACTCAATTTGCCGGATAGGACTTTATTACAAACTCAGTGACATGTAGAACTTTTTAACAATCGCAATTTTTATCAATTAATTAATGTCTAGCGCGCAGGCTCGAATTGGAAATACTGATTAAAAACGACTTCCGAAAAAATCGCATTTAATCAGGATTCGAACCCGAGCCCACTTGGGCAGCGTTGTATTAAGCAATTAAGACTGACGCCTTAACAACTTGAGCCAACGCGTGGTAGAACTTGCAACGCCATCTTGGAGTTCTAATGTAAAACTGAGGTTATCAGTTTTCACTACTAGATAACAAAGAAAACTGTAATGATCGTATTACGTGATGACATTATGACATATTTTTCGATGAAAAATCTGTCGTAAATGTACATATGAAGCATTATAGTTTTTTATGATATTTCAAAAATAAAATCAAGTTTCGTAGCGCATTTTCTTGAAAAATCCTAGTTTATTACATACAAATTTTAATAATTTTTTATCTTTAATAAAATTTTAGCTGGATATAAGCTGGATATTGAATAAATAATGTTCTTCAAATACGAGTATAAATCAAATATAAGAAACTGTATGGATGCATAAGCATACAATTAAATAATTATGAAAAAACATATACATATATAATAATGACATTTGTGAAATTGTACCTAATTTCTCTGTATTATATAGATACTTAATTATCGTACGTAATGAGGTTTAATACCAATTAAATATTGCATAAAAATTACGTACTTACGCTACATTAAATAATATAAAAAGCTGCTGTCTGGTAGTTATATTAAGGAAGGAAATTAAAAAAGAATACTAGTCGCCTCATAGGCCGCAGACAGTTTATATCACAGGTAAGCGCTCGACCTTAATAAAAAAATTGCTTAAGTTTATGAATATTGTGACTTAAAACATAATACTCTTGTTTACAAACGCTTGTTAATTTCAAAATATACTTTTGAGCATCTTTGTATCCATAAATATGTAATTTGCAAAACGAATTTTCATTTATCCAATGTTTTAATTATAATATAATTACATCAACTTTAAATACTTTTATTTTCAAATGCTTACATACATGCAGTAAAAAGAAAACGGGTTTTACTTGATTTTAATAAAAAAATATTTGTAGTTTTTACTATTGTGGATGTATTTAGTCGGCAAAGTATTTTTCCGTTGCAAAAACGACGTTAAAGTGACGCTTACACAGTTGCATTTTTATAATCAATATTTAACAAGTTTGAACAAATTTTTAAACACTTCAAAAGTTAAACTCAAATCTTGTGTAGACAGTATAATTTTTTTTTGCAGACACAGAAAATTCGAGCAAATTACTTAGCTTAGAACACTGAGAATTCGCGGAATTCTCGCCTGTGTCTCTGTATTCTTATGTCTTAAGTCATTCGAGAGAAAAAACTATGACTAAACCAAATGCATTTCGAACGGGTTTTTCCGCTTGATCTCTCTCGCGGCAGCGCTAACTGCTATTCAGAATTTCAAAATTGATATATGACACTCTGTAATTAAACGTAACATCGTAATCGATCCATAATTGATAAGTACGTGTTAATTGCTAAACAAGCAATTCTCCTCCGAAGACGACGCTTACAATAATACCATTTTTATAGAAGGAAAAATGCACGGACGTCGCTTTGTTTTGCTTGCTTTAATAGTGCTAATGTCTGTATTAGCAACGACTTACTCTGCATGCAGTGAACGGAGATGCATCCGAGTTGTAAGCAAGTGTCAGATTCAGGAGTTGTGCCTCTGCGAATCGTTCGACGCGGTTTGCGCTCGAAGATGCACAAAGTGCCTTGGCGATTTGTACAAGAATTGCTGCTCGTGCGTTGGTATGTATTAATTTAAATGAAAACCTAAGAATAAACTTTCTTTTAAACACTCATAATAATAACGATTTTTTAATGCCTTATTTATTACAGATCTGTGCTGAAAATGGTTAATTCTGAGGTTTACTACTTACAGATAATTATCGAAAACCTAATTTATATTTTTTTAGAAAATATTGTGGACAAAAGTATTTGAAATAACAAACCTAATTTATTGTAAGTAAATTAAACTAGTCTAAAAGAATATTCTTGTACGAATAATGGGATGTACACGTACTTTTCAATAAATATTTTTTTAAAATAAATGTTATTTTTTCATCTGAAAATGGTAAACCGAATCTTTATTATCGAGAAATCCTTGCTCTTCGATTTTCTAGAATAAATACATAAATCAAATTTAAAATCACTGCTGTCAACATATTTAAATGACCAGCTAAAGACCTCTCCAAATATCCCCACGAATAAGTGCCAGAAGTATATTTTCAAACTTGAACGAACACAACAAATGACGTAAGTCAGTTTGGGATAACTGCGATGGAACATTAGGCGCAAACCACATCGCAAAATGCCGCTTCGATCCGCAAAAACAACGTGTCTCGCCGTATTGCTCCTGGGCATTTATTCATTGGCCGTGGTTTATTCGTGCAACGAAGCCGTTTGCGCGAGTATAGTCAGCAAGTGCATGCTTCTGAACAGCTGCAGGTGCAACGTCACTACGTGCGAGTGCTGCCGGGATTGTTTTCTCTGCCTGAGCTTCCTTTATGACGAATGCTGCGCCTGTTTTGGTAAGAATTGCGATAAGCCTTATTTTATTTTGTTTTTTTTATAGTGACGAGATTTTTTGCGAGTTAAAAAAATTAATGCCTAAAGAGCGATGCGAGTCTCGACTTTCCTTCGACATTAAAACCGCAAATCTTAACGAATTTTAGAACTTTGTCCGAAGCGGAATTCGTCGCTCAGTCTCCTGAGTAAAACGTCTAATGTCGAAGACCTGGAAGAACCGATTCCAGAACTGTTTCGAGCTTTGGCCGAAGAGCCAGACAAGCATAAAAGATGGATAAGCTTCACTTACCCAATGGATATTCCCATTAAACATTTCACTCCTAAATATGAACTCCCCGAGACGTATAATGCAGGTAAGCGAACGTAAAAATTGTTGATTTAACATTAAATTCACTTTCACAAATTTGCAATGCTGATATATCTAGCTCAAAGTAAAAGCTAAAATAAAAATTTAAATACCAAATTGTACCTTCTAAAAAACCAGAAATAATCACTTCGACTACTGTATAATTGAAAATCGATCATTCCACGCATTTACAAATCGTTTCAGACGAGGTCGACGAAAGGCTGGACTACTTGCTGAAAGTGGACGTTGTCACGGTGAACTGCACCGTCGCGTTTATGGTGGAGTGCGGCCCGTGGACCAAATGCAAGCAGTCCTGCCAGGCGATGGGCGCCAACAGTTATAGGTGGTTTCACGACGGATGCTGCGAATGCATCGGCGACAGGTGCATTAATTACGGCGTCAATGAATCGAAATGCCCGAACTGCTTGACGAGACTGAGGCAGGAGACGAAGGAGGAACTGGATTACGGGCAGGACGACGATGAGGATATGTATGAGGACGAATTGACGGGATACAATTAGTTGTGTGACGTTACCTTTTTTTGGATAGCGGACTTTTATTGTTTTACGAGATACAGGAATTTCTTTTGTACGAGTAGTGTAGACAACGAGGCGATCGCCACCTAGACGTTTTTTAATTCGTTGAAAAGAGTAGAACCTTAAGTTGATTTTTTTCAGCCCAGTTTGAGGTTTTTAACTTAGTAACGCTGAAATTTGAAAGTACTTATAACGTTTATTTACTTTCTATGCTGAAATAAATTTAGTAATTTATAAATTTTTTAATTTTATAAAGAATAAGCATGCAAAGATAAAAGAATCAAAGCTATAAAAGTATTAAACTGTATGGTAAACAAAATATTGTAATTATATAATGAAATATTAAAAAAAATTAAAAAGATACTTTAAAACTCAATAATGAAACATTCACAAAAAATTAATATAAAATAGAGTAAAATGATTTAACTGACAAAGTAACGCCATCTTGAAGACTCAAGTAAAGCTTCCCGCGGAAAAGTTTCGTTTTTCGCTATTCGATAATCTAGGGAACTACAATGTTATAGATTGTTACTCAATTTTAGGAAACAAATTAAACGTATTTTTATACATTTAAATTCATTGTATTAAATATTGGGGACAATGGAATTCAGAAAATTTTCAATGCAGAACAATTACGACTTAAAATTAGTCAAAAAAAAACATTAATCTTGTTAAAAAATTAGAGAATGAACATACCTTTCACGAGAAAACTCTACACGAAATTAGTTCTGTATATCTATTTTATACACAAAAACAAAGACGTAGTCTTTTCGTGCCATAATCTATAATAATATTTTAGTTATAAAATTTGTTTTTCAAATCGAGCACATTAATTATCGTGACCGTAAAATGTTCTCTGAATATTATGAATCTGCAATAAAAATAGTACATTGTGCAAAAAGAGGAGAAAGTAAGCTAATTCTAGCGAGGGTGAGGTGTTCTACACGAGTCGGAGTCAAGGGCGCCTGAGACAGAGACGAGTGCTGAAAATACCTCACCCTAGTCTGAAATAGCTTTTCTCCCCATCTTAGACACCGTGTTTTTTTCAACAAATGCATGAAAAGCCCTCTTTTCAAGTCGTGCACAAAAATCGTAAAAAATAGCTTGAAACGGAAAAAAACGACTTTTTTGCCTGGTAAGCTCCACTGTAAGTGTCGAAAAAAAAACGTTATTCCCCGCTGTGACAAAAAATTTTGTCATTCCACGCTACTTTCTACCATGAAATGAAGGCTATTTTATTCTTATGTTGGAAAAAATTCTTTTTTAATCTTTAATTTCGTTGTAAGATTTCATCATTGTAAATTATTTACAAACATATTTTAGAATCTTTTTATATAATAACTTTTAGTTTTAAAAATTAGTTAGTAATGAATATAACAAATTATTGTAAATGTGGTGTAAAAAAGTAAAGTATGTGATTGACATATATGATAGTGTGGAATAGTTCTTTTTTTATAATAAGTTGTAATTTTGGTTATTAAAATATTTATGAATTTAAAACTTGACTGTTTTACATTGATTTCATTACTTTTTTAATCTATGATTTCGTTATAAGATTATTTGTTTAATAACATATTTTGAACGTATTTTGTAGTTACTGTTATTGAAATATTTATATATTTAAACTATATTTACTATGTGATTGGTATCGATGATAATGCGAAACACATAAAACTCGCCTAACCTTTTATTTTTTTTAATATACAATTCTTTAGTTTAATAAAATACCAAAAATTTTAACACAATTAGATCAAAAGCGGTGTATTAAGCACGTAAAAATTTGTTATTTCAATATCTAAAACAAAGAATGGGCCTACTAGAATCTGTCCGCATTCTTTTCATCAGACATACACCTACTTTTTATTTTTATAATTTTATTGATCTTTAGTGTATATTTTTACACACTTCCTTAAAAATACCACTGAAAATATTTTTTAATTAACAATTTAATGAATTTTAAATTACTTTAATAATTTTCAATATAAATTAAAATTTACACGTTTGATAAACATCTTTTCAATCAATTTCATCGGATAACGAACAATACATTCATTTTACAATTATTTTACATGATAAGCTTTTAATAAAGTGTACGTTTGCACTGATAATAGACACCAGATATTTTTTTAACATTTTTGAACGTATTCATCATGTTTTATGTGAATTTATCAAATTCATTCATTTTTAACAATGAAAAAAGAACTGTTTCCGTTAGATAACATCGAATAGAATAATATGTTTCTTTAGAAATGAATTAGATGAAAAGCCATATTTAAGGAAGTGAACCTAAGTTTTACGAATTTTAGTTCTACATAAAATTCCATACGGTTAAAATTACAGGTAAAATAGATAATTATTAAAACCACAATATTTTGTACATTAAAGAAATATTCATTGCAATAACATAATTCGTGATAATACTTTTGTTTTTAGGACGAAAAGTTGATTTTTACAACGAAAAGTAATAATAATAAAATTCTAAAAAGTATTAAATTATTTTGAAATTTTTCAGTTTCTCTTGAACTTGGATAAAATTATTTTCAAGATTTAATTTTGTTCGTTCAATTATAAATATATAACAATTTTAAACTAACTGAACGTGTTACATTGTATTTCTAGAAAGCAAAATGAAAGCCGCTTCATTATTAGCTGTCACGTTGTGCATTTGTGCTTCAACAATGATCTCGGCTGAATGTCCAACCACAACTCAATCACAGAAATGCAACTCGCAGATAGCTAAGTGTCAGGTACTCAGGGAAGTTTGTTATAAAGATTTATCCATTGAAGCCGAGGCTAAAAAGTGTGCAGACTGCCTTGGAGGTGAACAAATGTGGACTGAGTGTTGTCCTTGTTTCGGTATGTATTTTGAATAAATGCTACTTGCACTCAAAATGTAGTGAAATCATTACGATAGCATTTTTCAGTAATCTAATTTAAAGCATAAATTTTAATTTGCTTTATAATTTGCTTATTGTAGATACTTGTCCGTTAGACAACTACTATGAAGACGATGATGAATATTACGAATACGAAAGAAAATGAATAGCAAAAAGGATGGACAATGCTAGAAATAAAAGCATCAATGTATTTAATAATCTATATTAGAAATAAATATAAAACATTTTTATATAAAAAAATATTAGATTTATTTAAATTTATACTTATGTTATATAAGCAATATTACAAAATTTATATTTAAGTTTTGTTAAAAAAATAGCTGTATTTTTTTATTAATGAAAATATATGTAATTAGTCCATAAATTATCAGGCCTATGTACAGATATTATTATTTACTTCTATAGAAATTTACTTATGTAATATTTTCTGGTTAAATAATTTCTAAAATTAAACTTGCATTAAAATTACTATATGTATATTATACGGTCCGAACTAATGCACTTTAAAGTATTGGTGGTCTGTATATAAAAAGTATATTTCAAAACTCTTTGCTGTATGCAAAACTTTTTGAAAGGCAGCACAAAAACGGTTTATGTAAGACGTCATCGTGGGCATGAGTTGCGGGCACTTAAACATCGTGCACATTTTAGCGTTGATAAAGTTTATGTAGATATATTGGACTAGCCCTATTGAAAATTTTCACAAGGATATCCACGTGGATAACCCACGTGGATATCTACATGGATCAAGATGGATTCCACGTGGATCGTATCTACGTGGTAGATATACAGGTGGATTTTGGCCTTGGTACCTAAACGGATTTTTGTGCCATCCACGTGTATAGCATCCACGTTGAACCAACGTGAATTTTTGCAGTATCCGCGTGAATTTTCGCCTGGGCATCTACGTGAATTTTTTTGCCATCCACGTGGATTTGAACGGCATCCACCTGGATGTTGGTCTTGGTAACTACGTGGATTTTTGTGCCATCCACGGTGATAGCATCCACGTTGAATCAACGTGAATTTCTGCAGTATCCACGTGACATATCATATGATAAATCATGTGAAGAAAGGTTTCAAAATGTCACATGAAATGTCACATAACATTTTTTAGCTGGGAATAAAATTTACCTGGCAAAGTGAGAAAAAATTGTAATATATTATTATTAAACGTATATTTATAGCTTCCATTAATAAAATACAATCAATTTATCAACCAATTTTAAATAACGAATATA
>JAWWML010000026.1:382433-436314 GCA_035047165.1 Ormyrus rosae | reverse complement strand
TTCCGTGCGAAATTTCAGGGTAAATGCGAAGAAAATGAGTATTAATAAACATTGTAAACACTGAAATCAATATTAATTATTCTTAATAGTGATAGACACCATCTAAGTAATTAGCATGAAAAAAATCGCGCAAGATTTAAGATAATGTGTTTTGCGGATTTAATTACGCTTCTAAAGCTGCTTTATTTTAATAATCTCATTTCAATGTAATGAAATGTTAAAAAAAAAAAAATAATTTTAATTTTAATTAATTTATAATGTTATTCTGTATCATTTAGAGATTCTATATTTTAAAAAAGAACATTTTTTAAGAAACGAGTTGCTTAATGAAAGTTATTCAGTATTTATTAAAAATTAATTTAATTTGCTTATAGAATTTTTGGTAAAAACAATTCAATTACATAACAATTTTTTTTATTTTAGTCTATGAGGTGAATGTAGTGTATTAAAAAATCTTAGAATCTTTTAAAAATATGTTTTATGTCTTTATTTTTTAATAGAACATTTATACAACAAGTTTTATTATTTTACAATATAAAATAATTGCATTACTTTATTCAAATGCATTTATGCCAAATATTTCAATGCAGAAAGAAAATTTTACAAATAGAAAATTTTTATTTAAATTAATTTTAATTTTTAATTTTAATATTAAATATTACAAATTATTTTTAAATTTTGAATACAAAATTTTGGACCTATGCATTGATGAAACCACTTCTCTTTTAGAGGTTCAGTCTTTTAGTGTAATTGATAAAATAATAAGTAATTATCATTTAAAATAACATTAAAATTTTATAGAGAACAATTAATATTTTTTTATAGATTTACGAATTAAAGCTAATCTCTGTTTATGTGCTTCTGTCACAGTTGCACGTTTATAAGGACGAATTTCGTCTGTCCCAAATCCTGGAATCCACATATTCCAATTTTTCTCTGCAAAAAACCAAACAATTATTATTTTATTAATAAATAAATTTATACCTGATTAATAAATTTTGGTGAAAAAAAAATATCATGTTACTCCTGTTACTTATACCTAAATGTAATTGCACATCTTTTACTTCAACTGAATTTGCATGACGGTGTTTGGCTAACAAACATGCTGCGTTAATCGTGCTTTCTACAAAATCATCTGCTAATTGTAATAACATTTCTTCAACTTCTTCATCTAGTTGTACTGTAGGATCTACTTCTTTGACTAAATCTTGCAATCTTGTTTTGGTTAAAAACTATAAAAAATAAATATGAAATTTATTTATAAATTTCAAATTGAGTAAAATACCTTTTTCATTTTCAGAATTAAAAAATGTTCATTTTCTTTTCTCACACCTGTGGAAGTTCCATTGCAGAATTTTGACTGCTTGGCTGAGATAACTGTTGTGATTGAGATTTTATTGTATGAGATGTAAATTGTGTTTGTTGTGGTTGTGTCTGCGACTGTGTCTGCATTGTTGGGGTTGTAATATTTGTTTGAGGTATTACATTTGTATTAACATTAGCATTTAAATTTGCTGCAGCAATTGAAGGAAGAGGAGCCAGTGTTGTTGGCATATCTGATCCAAGGCCAGAAGTTTGTATACCTCCTATTTCTTGAGACATTCTAAAATTGAAAGTTTAATATGCTATTGATAATAAACTACCATTTATATTTATCAAAATGTTCACTGAAAAACTCTCAAATAAATAAAAAATCTTACTTAACAAATACGTTTTCTAAGTATTTATGTTTAAACAAAAATTTAGGGGTAAAGTACCTTTAAATTCGTAAATTTATAAAATTTCTTGAATGAAAATGACAATGTTTTTCAAAGAATCATATTTAGGGCCAAAGACTGAATATTGTCATTAACCCAAAAATTTGTGAATTGAACAAAAAATTAATTAATTTAAATGCTTTACTTAAAATACAGGTTTCTTTCATTAAAAATGTTACTTTTAAGCTAACCTCAACACCCCCATCAAACCTCAAAACAATACTGAATCTTGAATCACTGAGTCCCGTTTACGCTCCGGCCTCCGCGCACTGCGCATGCGAGTTGTCAAAGAAACATCTCCCACCAGTTTCTGGATCTACTGTGTATAAATAAAACGTAACTATTTGCCTATAAAAACCAAAATTCTTAGAAAATCCCACTGAGCACAAAAATATACGGTATCAATCCATACACAGATATTAATATATTACTTAGTTATGGCTTAAGTCATTGAACAAAATAAAACGTAATTTCTGTTTATGTGAGGTTACGCGATCGTAAGAACGAAAAGAAAACACAGTTTTTACAAGTTATATGGAATTGGCGTATAGCTTTTAGGTCCTTGCTAAAGCCATACGATTTCAACTCATTATATTAGTACAAATTTCTTTCTAAAATTATTTTTTGCTTGACACTTTCCATAAAGCCAAATACATTTTCAAAAAAAATTATTAAAACTCATTTTAATTATATTATTTTACACTTTCAGATTCATTTATTAATAAATAGACTTCAAAATGATGGACTACTTTGTAGCCAACAGCTCATTGGCACCAGCCCCAATGGGAATTCAAAGTACAGCTGGAGCTGTTCCTATTAAAAACGATAAAGGTACATATAATTTATATTCCATTTAAACTTGTTACTTGTGTTGAAATTATCATGTATTGTTCTATTTATATCTAAACTAAAAAGAAAGATTAATTAATATTAATGTAAATACAATTTTTTAGGGGAGGTTTCTATGAAAAAAGTGAAAGTACATCGGTATGTGTCAGGTAAAAGACCAGACTATGCACCCACTGCTAGTTCTGATGAAGAATCTGAAGATGAGGATTTTCTTGAAAAACGGGGTCGTACTCACGATGATGCAGAGGGTGCTTCAGAAATTCCAGAAACTGAAGAGCAAATTAGTAATAGAGAAAAAGATGATCCAAGATTAAGGCGGCTTACTAGAATTCAAAAAAATGTAGACAATGATGAAGAGCCTGAAAGAAGGAGACATATTCAAGAACCAGAAGTGCTAACGGAGCAAGTCAGTTTGAATGAAGAACCTAGTAAAAAAATTCAGTTAGACAGTTCAGAATCTTCTGAGGATGAAGAACTATCTGATGAAGAAATTGAGAGAAGAAGAGAGGCATTAAAAAAGAAAATCTTAGCAGAAGGGCAAGAAGAATTAATTGAAGAAGAAGAGGAAGAAAATTCTGTAGAAGGTTCAGAGTCTTCATCGGAATATGAAGAATATACAGACTCTGAAGAAGAAACTGGGCCTCGTTTAAAACCAGTCTTTGTACGAAAGAAAGACAGAATTACAGTTATGGAAAAAGAAAAAGAAGCACAAAAACAGAAACAAGCAGAAATAGAGGCAAAAAAGATGGTTGAAGAAAGAAAAAAACAGACTCTTAGAGTAATTTTTAAAATTGCAGTATTAATTAAAAATATTCTGTAAATTTAAAACTTTAATATTTTTATTAAATTTTAGATGGTGGAAGAATCTATAAGAAAAGAGAGTCAAATGAAAAATAGCATGTGTGAAAATGAAGAAAACAATATTAATATTGTGAATACTGATGATGAAAATGATGAATTACAATATGAATTATGGAAATTACGAGAATTAAAGAGAAATAAAAGGGATCGTGAAGAAAGAGAAGCGTACGTATTATTGAACTATTCCATTTTAAGTTTCATAATTTAATAACATATTTTTCTATTCAGAAAATATTTACATATCTTTATATTACGTTTTTTATAATTGCAACTTTGTTTATTTTATAAATCTTTTGTTTTTTCAGAGTTGAAAGAGAGCGTTTGGAAATTGAGAGATTACGGAACATGACCGAAGAAGAAAGGCGACAGGAAGCACGACTAAATCCAAAAACAATTACTAACAAAGCTGCAAAAGGAAAGTACAAATTTTTGCAAAAATATTATCATCGCGGTGCATTTTATTTGGATAAAGATGATTCTATATTCAAACGAGATTTCTCTGGTGCAACTCTTGAAGATCACTTTAATAAGACTGTTCTACCCAAAGTGATGCAAGTGAAGAACTTTGGACGCAGTGGAAGAACAAAATATACTCATTTAGTGGATCAAGATACAACGCAGTTTGACTCACCTTGGATTTCAGAAACTGCACAGAATCTAAAATTCCATAACAACCAAGCAGCTGGCGTGAAACCAGTTTTCGAACGTCCGTCGTTGAAAAAAAGGACAATGGATAATTGATTATAAGAACGCTTATTATTATTTTACAATAAACTTTATTCATTATTTTAATTTACAAACTTGAATAGCCGTGTAAATATTGTAAATTTTTATTATTCTTACATTTATAATGTATGTGACACTAATGCTAGTTAGATAATTTACCGATTTTGCAATAAATTAATCAAGAGTAAAATGAATACACGCTGAATTTAAATTCCCTTCAATACCGACACTGCCTTGCATTTTCAAATTTCGCGCCTACTTAACATCGACTAATTGTTGACACTGTCGAATTTGCTTTCAAATTTCAAAACCGTACTATTTATATATATATATTATATTTCAATACCTGTATCAACAGTTGGTCAATTGATCAGTCAATTAACCAACTACTGTTGATGTTCGTATAGACTCCATCTGGTGCCAAAATATGCTAAAGAAGAAATCGTAAACAAAGATATTTCATTTCTCATTCACATGGAACACATGTTAGTAAGATTTTAATACTAATGCTGCAAAGTAATTAATGTTTATATATATTATATAGTGTTTCCTATTTTATGGGTAAGGTAGAATGTTTATATTATAAAATCTTTATCTATCATTCTTTAATACTTTAATATACAGCAGTTAAATTCTGACGCAACTTAACCTATTATTTATGAATGGAATTCTTATAAAATGCATAAAATTATTATTTTATTTACTACAATAATAATAATAATAATTTTAAAAATTTTCATTGATGTGAACTAATATTCTGTTTTAGGTATAATTTTTAGTCGTTTTTTAATACTAAAATTCAATGTATACATGTGAGAGATGTTACTATTTTGTCCAACCTGTAGTAATGTTTTGCATGTAGAAGAAGGTACTGCTTCACTACGTTTTGCCTGCAACACATGTCCTTACATATGTCCCATTAGTCGTCGAGTAAGCAGTAGAACATACCCTAAACTCAAAGAGGTTGATGATGTACTTGGCGGTACAGCTGCATGGGAAAACGTAGATTCAACTGAAGAAAGGTGTCCCAGATGCTCGCACAATAGAGCATTCTTTATGCAGATTCAAACCAGATCTGCGGATGAACCTATGACAACTTTCTACAAGTGTTGCAATCCTCAGTGTGGTCACAACTGGCGTGAATAAAAAAGCTCTCGGAATGTGGGTAACATATAATAATATTTACAATTTAATTTGTTTAAATTAGAAACTAATCTTTTTAATGAAATAACAATATTTTAGAATGAGGATTTGGCATTGTTTGAGAAATAGTAAAAATAATCCAGGTAACATGGGACCAATTACAAAGCGATTAAAAGAGGCTAAAGTCACTTTAAAAGATTTCCCAGATACTAAGCAATGGTTTTGTGGAGGATATCGCAGTATGGCAATAGCAGCGGAATTACTTCTTTCTAAAAAAATAATAGCTTTACCAACAGACACAATTTATGGACTTGCTGGTTTGGCTCAAGATGACAAAACAGTTTCAAGACTATATGAAATTAAAAATAGGGATGAAAATAAACCTCTTGCCATTTGGTTAGAATTTTTACCATTTTACTATTTGTCAATTCTTTAAAAAAAAATATTTGCTTTCAATTATTTTTGTTGAGTTGAAAAAATTAAAATAATTAAATAATAAAAATTACACAGCTGAAATAATTTTAAGACCACTTGAATGTAATGGATTTTGACCGTGCTTTATAAATATTTTTATTTCTTTTAGTCTTTGGAATGTAGATGAGATTAAAAATTGGGCTCACGTGGAAAATTTACCTGAAGGCTTAATTTCTGCTTTACTACCAGGACCCACTACAGTTATTTTAATGCGGAAAGAAACTCTAAACCTATCTTTAAATCCAGGTGTAAAAAATGTCGGTATTAGAATACCTAATAATAACTTTGTACGCAGTGTAGTGAGAATGGTTAATCAACCAATAGCACTTACAAGTGCAAATGAAAGTGGACAGAAAAGTAGCTTGCATCCAACAGAATTTGAGGGTCTGTGGCCGGAACTTGACGGTATATTTTTCGAGAAAATGTCTAAAAGTGGTTTTAAAGAATTTTGGCGCAATGGATCAACGATTGTTGATTTGTCTGTTAAAGGGGAATATTTCATTCTTAGGAGAGGTATTGGTTACTGGAAGACTTTAAAAACTTTAAGATATTTTAATTTAAAAAACCGTTCCGAACCAGTAAAAGAAGGAAAAGAGGAGATAAAGAAAACTTCAGAAGAATCTGATAATATACTTGATAAAGCTAGAGCACACGCTTCTGGTTGAATCCAGTATTTATAAAAAGTGTAGAATTCGTTAATTATTAAAAATTATTTTTAATTTTTTATTAATAAAAAAGATATTGTTTACTAAAAAAATTACTTTTTACTTATTTAAAATTTTATTTACAAATTGTATTTAATTGTAAAAAATATTGCGAAAAGTTTAACTGTGTATATATATATATATATATATAAATAAAATTTAAAATCTGCAGCAATTAATATCATATTATCATTTCCAAGATTATAAGCAACTTTCAAGATTAGAGCCTTTACTAATTATCCTATTATTTTGATTAGCTTTAATTGACAATGTATTATTTCTATCGTCAAAAATACATTAAATTATTAAATGCAATAAATTACTAAAACAATAAAATAAGTTTATAATTTTAATTATAACTCGAAGAAATAGACTCGCTTATAAGGTCTCCAATCATTTTTCCCATTTCAATGGAATCTTTTAAGACAAATGAATGCTGAAAACCTCTCTTACAAAGATGGGCCTCGATATCTGGGTATTTTGCTTTGAGATCTTCATAATATCTAATTGGCGTCCAACCGTCGCTGGCACCATAATATAAAAACAGTTTCTTTCTATTCTGTGTTATTACAGACTCATCTAAATCCTTTACAAGAATCATTTCTTGTTTAGCAAGTACAAAAATTCTTTTTAGCGGTATTGGATGAAGCAATTGTATAACTGCTTCTGTACAATTTGCTGGAATGCCGTAAAAAAGACCAAAAACTCTAATTAAGAAAACTTGAAAAAAGTGGGGAAACAGAGTGAAAATCCACGAAAGAAATATTAAAATAGCAACTATTCTTAATACCTAGAATAAAAAGTTTTTTAATATTAATGTTTTATAGAAACATTAGGTAAAATAATATAAATGTATAAACTTACAAAATTTGTTAAAAAACGACCAGTAGGACTTTCTGCCATTCTTTCAATAGTTGGAAATAGTAAATAACACTTGACTATTTTCTCACCAATCTCGCTGTTTTTTAATAAATTTAAAGTAAACCAGCAACCAATTGAATGAGCAATTACATGAATCCTAGCGTTTGAAGGTACATAATTTTTTATGAATTCTATCTGCAACAAAATATTTTTTTTATTTAACATCATTTAGTTTTTATATTTTAAAGTAATAAAATATTAAATTTCATTTTGTGAATTAACTTACTTTATGATCAATATTGCCTTGCATATTATACAAATGCCTTCCAGTTTTAGTATCTGGATATGTATTAGGAACATTGTCAGGTGGTTTAGTATGCCCTGTGTGTCCTATAATCCAAATTGGTACCTCCGTAGGTAATTTTGATTGTATCTGTTCTGCAAATTCTTTGTAAAATGCAGGAACACCAGGATTTCCTGTGATAATAATTACAATGTCCTGCTTTCCATTTAAAGCTAATCCTTCCTCGATCCATCGGTTATATGTAATTATTTCAGTTGGGACTTGATTAATATTCACAGTTGCTTTGTGCATTTTATTTTCTTGATTAATGCTCGTACACAAAATAATAAGTAACTTGTATGAAAAATATTATTCTCTTTGACTTCTGAAAAACCTGAAATTAAAATATAATAATTAAAGTAAATATTAGATAGGAGTCAGTAAATATAAGAATAATGATAGTTAATAATAATTTATTTTAAACAGTATTTTATCCAAGTACTGAAAAATATTATATAATTATAATAATAAATTTAATTGTGAAGATTTTTAGATCACAAAAACGTCAATTTATCGTGAATTTGCACTGCTTCGCACAGTTTTGAACGAATCGAAATTACACTCGTACGAAAAAATTCTTCTTCACTAATAAAACTCAATATCTTTTTCTCGACATTGAAAAACATTGATTATTTATTTTTAAATATCAAATGCAATATTTCTTAATCTTATAAATTCTTCTTTAATCAATTACAAAATATTAATGACTGCAAAAGTTACCGACTCTTACAAAAAATAAATGATGACTTAACTTAATCAAACGATTTCCTTATCAAACCTATAACCGAACCATCATCCTTAATCATCCGATAAATCACCTCTTCATCTTTTCACGCAACCCGATTAACAACAAACTCCGCAAAGCGAATCGATCAGCGATCGAGTACTGAGTAGCCGAGTGCACCCTACTGCCATCAATACGGTACTGCTTCAAAAAAAACTAAATCGAAATTACTTGCATTGCCCCGTTATTCGAAAACGGAAGCAGAGCGATACGAACCATTAAACACTCACTCACCTCATTAATAATTATTCCCTCGCCTCCGCGTCCGGCGCTTGTCGCCTTGACACTGCTTTGCTGGATGATCTTTGCCTGCTTCGGGAATCAGCTGGCGCTTTGACTGCATGCGTGGAGTTCGAATTGCAGCTGTAGGAATCGATTCGATTTACCACTACACGTAGGTGTGCAAATTATTAACTCTCGTCACGTGACGAGGGGGTTTCTTATACGAAAAATCGGATGATGAGCTTTTAAGCTGAGGGAGAAACTTAAAGTCTGAATTTTAAATGCGTAAATTCACTCTTGTAACGTTCTTTTTTACTTTTATACCTCGATAAGAATAATAATGGCTGCGGACGACCTTGAATTTGATTTCCTAATACTTCTATTTAAATGGATTATTTGAATATAAAATACATTACCATTAATTTAGGTTACACAAATCAGCGCGTTTTAACGCATTCAAATCAAATCAAATAATAAAAAATGAGTAATGTAAACAATAATAATGAAAGATCAGTAAATTGACGGTCAGTGTCAAAAAATAGTCTCGCGACTGTCGCGAAACTCGCGGTTTCTATCAGCTGATTCGTACATACGCATTGTTTTACTCGACAACTCGCGTGTGTTAATGTGTGAGACAAAAATACGTTCACTCACACTGATATCAAGGGGAGAGTGTGTTCCGTCGAGTGTTCATATGTGCGCCTAAACGTCGAAAGAGAAAGAGCAACGATGGAGGATTTCACAAGGAGAAAAACAACGGCAAGATTGAGGCCAGCCTGAAATCTTCGTGCAGCTTTTCAACGTTCATCGATGCTCTCCAGGTTATAACAAAGTACACGCGCACTTACATAATGTGTAAATAGCGGGATAAAACGGCCGATCGTCGTATCTGCGCCTCTGACTAATGAACGTTTTTTCGACCTCCTTTGCCCTAACAGATCAACCAGCGATGAGCTCTGCTGCTCTTCGATGACACTTGGATGACAGGCAAGGTTGGCAGCTTATTCGAGTCCTGGAGAAACAGGTCACTATGAGCTACGGGGACATGGAAGCAAGCATAAACAGTTTCGTCATTTTCCTTGCAGAGCTTTCTTAAGTTGCTCAATGTTGCTCTGTCATTTTTGCTTTGTCCAGTGTAAACTGTTTAAATGTCTGCTTTTAGTTTATAAGAGGGTTCATAATATTTATCTCTTTGGTTGATTAATTTTATTTATTATAATAGTTTAAGTAAATAAATATTGTTTATATATTTATTTTTCATTATGAAAGTATTTGACATCATAATATACAAGAATGAATCATTAGTAAGATTCAGGGTTAATGTAGTATAAGATCAAATTAGTTTTCTAATGTTTTTTTGCTTGTTTGTTGCTTTATTTTTATTTTAAACTAGAAAAAAGTTTCTATTTGTACAAATATTTATTTAAAATTTATTCCATAGATCTATTGATTACCATGTCAAGAACATTAGGTAGTAATGCCGCTTCAGGTCTTAGTGGTATACCAGAGATCGTTGAGCTTGCAAAGCTCTTAAGAGACAGTGGGGATAAAGTTTTAAGTGCCTCTAGTAAGCTATCCCTTTCAACAAAGCTGCTGAATGATCTCAATGAAGCTTTTTCACTCATCATAAATGAAACAGATGATTTGGAGTGCTCTTTTCAAGTGTGCAATAGTTCAAGAAACGAGGTACACATTCTCTTAATAAACTTAAATTAAAGAAACCATTTATAGCTATGTTAATTCTATTTCCTGCTTTTACAGGTCTTTCGAGACATTAAATTTCTACATGACTTTGTGCAAAAAACAGTTGGACTTAAGATTCAACATAATCAAAATGATATAAAAGTTAGTGTTGACATTACTAAATTTAGACATTTGAAGTTTTTAGAATTGCACAAAGTTCCTGTAGAAATGGTTAAAGGTATTCAAGGAATTAGAGGACAACTTGAATGCATTGTCTGTTCTGGTGGTCGTGGAGTGAACAGTGTTCATGAATTGCTAGGTAAGAAAAATTATTCTTTAAAATGCAGATTACTTAAGCAATTCATTTTATACCTAATATAAATTTTAGCTTCCTGTGGAGCCGATGCCGGTGCCGGATTCGTATGGGGTTCGTTGCGACGATTAGCTCTACCCTATAATGATCTCAAACACTTAGATAAATCTTTAGAATTTGCACCCTGGCTGGACACCATAGACCTCAGTCACAATGCCATTATCAAGGCTGATGAACTTAAATATCTGCCAAATCTGAAAAACATCAATTTAGGTTACAACAATCTTGAATCTATTCCTAATTTCAACAAGGCCACATATTACACTTTGCGGAAACTGATATTAAAAAATAACTATATAGATAATATTAATGGTAAATTTGTTGTCATACTTTTTCTAAACAAATTTAATTTGATTACTGAAATTTTAACATACATTCTTTGGTTCAGGTTTGCAAGGGCTTGAATGTTTAATTGAACTGGATCTCTCTTACAATTGCCTAACAGATCACACGATGCTCTGGCCTCTAGAAACAATGTCGATGTTGACGTGGTTATGTTTAGAAGGAAATCCCCTTTCTTATCATCCACGCCATAGATTGCATACTATCAAGCATTTGCATCCATCGTTAAGCGATAGCAAGGTACAAAAAATAAACATATTATACAATTTGATGTTAGTCGTTAATTTAATTTTCTCTTTCAAAACTAACAATTACTTGCAGTGCGTCCTGGATGAGGAGCCATTGAGCAAGTCGGAACGTTTATTCGTCTCAGAGAACAGGGTGTTTACTCTGCGACCGATAATACGTCGCAACCGGGACACGAATACGGATCACGAGAGCGACGTAGTGGTAGAGAATAGTCGACGATCGCTCGTCTCCAGCGTGACTCAGACGTCGTTCGCCGAGCTCTCGCCTCCAACAGATTCAATACCTAAGAGCCACAGTTCTGCCGAGCTCTCGCAGAAGAGACGGAAAAATATGCGCGAGGCCATCATTGCTGAAGATGATTCCGAATTCGAGCGCTCTATTGTCAAACCCAATGATAACGTTGGTTCTTATCTGGGTTAGTTGACTACTTAGATAGTAACATTCTCGAGTAATGGTGTCATACGATGAGAAAAAGCACTTAAAATTATTATGAAGCATTGACTAGAATTTGTTAAAAGAGCCTCTGATGTTGCTATTTGTTATTTCATTGCAGAAATTAGCACACAAAGTATGATGTAATAAGAATTTAATTGATTTATTCGTTTATCAAAAGTAGGAGGCTACTCGTCTCAATGCGTCAGATACAGATAGTTTATATTTGGATCACGCGAAGGTGAAAGAGGTCAAGGTCTGACGCGCGTCAGCTTTAGAAGATTAACTTATGCGTATAAGGAAATTAAATATTAATATACAATTTTACTTAATAGATAGTTATGAATAATATTTATCTTGCTTTTCGGTTAATTAATAATTTTTTATTTTATTTAGTTCTTTAACTTTATGATTAAAGTTTTATATTCTCTTAATAAACGTTCATAGTTTTCAAACAGAAAGTTAATTAAAATATAATTTTTAAAATAGAACATAATATTAATTAATAATAATGTACATTCTACTAATTTAAATGTTTATGCTTTTTTAATCACGTTACAGAGTCGTCGATAGACTACTTGGAAACGAAGCGTCAAATTTTGGAGCTGCGAGCCAAGTACGAAGACAACTGGTTGAGCTGTCAATCGGCTGCTTTAGTACAGAGTATAATGGGCCTCGAGTCTACGGATACTATGTTCTCATCGAGTCTCGCCGATGATGGTCAACAGAGTCTCGCAGCTGCTGCAGCTGTAGCTACTGTCTCGTCTATCTCACCGATCGTACCGGCGCCTATGTCAAATGTTACCGATCGACCGAATAAATCAGTAGAGGCTCAGGTACAGAAATATAAGAATTTATTCTTTACACATAAACTTTTTTGTAAAGAAAAATGTTGTTTTCAAATGGAATAGATGTATTTATTTTTAAAATTACTGTTTTTTTTTTTAATAAAAATATTAAATTTATTTTTTCATTTTATAAATATTTTTGTATTCTAACAGGGAGAGAATAATGACACCGTAATGAAGCAGCGGAGAATTGATAAAGAATATGAAAGCACGGACGAAGGGATTGTGGTAGAGACAGAAACGGAGACCGAGATTGACGAAAGTTCAACAATAAATCCTGAGCCTAAAGAACTACCTCATCCTCCATACGATCCAGAAGAAGGTTTGCTTTAAATTTTCAAACTACAAGATTTATTTATTTTCAAAATGAATATTTAAAAACTAAAGCTTTATGCTCATAACAATATTTCACTTGCAGAAACAGGAGATTTGTACCTAGTACAAAAGAAGAAAACGCAAGAGGAACCTGAAGAGCTTTTCTTAATTATAACTTCAGAGTATATTTTCTAACTTTATTCTTTATTTCGGTTTTTTCAAAGTTCCCATACTAATAATGTTTCTATATTTAGTAACATAAAAGAAAGAGATTCCATAACTGGAAGAATAAAGTACCGATGGGCAACCAACACTATTCTTTCCTGCGTTTTGGGTAGAGGCACCCCCACAACTGTCGATATAACGTTCGATACTACGCGGAAGGACCGCGAAGCCAGGACCTACATTGCTGAACTTGAAGATGCAAAAGTAAGTTTGGAAATTTATTATATTGCAAAAACATAAATAACTGAAGAGTCACAATGAATCATCTTTATTCTCTATATAATTTTATTTTAGAAAATTGTACAAACTTTAAATGATATGATAAAGACTCAACCAATGGTACTAAAAATATTTAAGTGCATGATATGCTCTACTCACTTCTCTCAAGACGGCGATAATAGTATTGTAACATCCACTTCTGGTAAATTTAAAAATATTTTTCTTTTCAACAGAATATTTTAACTCACAGTATTTTTGTTAACAATCGAATATATATTTTTAGGAGTTCCGCCTAAATGCCCAACGTGTAAAAGCACACTAGTTATACAAACTGATGAGCTGCCAACGCCAGCACCTGATCGCCTAGAAAAAACTCCAGAAAAAACCAAGGCGGAATCTCAGAAAGAAGTAGCCACGGAAACTCATCTGCCTCACTCGAGTTCACAATCTAGCATCGGTAAGAACAAAAATGCTACTCATAAAAAATGAGTAAAATTTTGATAGTAGTTCTAACGATTAGTAGTTGGATTTTATTTATTAAATACCGATTTTCTTAGTCTCTAAGCGTATTAATTAACTGATGAGTAAAAAGCATGTTATTTTACACTTTACTGAATTTTCATATGTGACTTTTAATATGATTCTATGCTGAGTTCTTCTAAGCTGACTTTTAGCGTATTTTAAAAATAAAAATAAATAAAAGCATTAAAAAATCAGAGTTAAAGTCACAGTTTCAGTATTTACAGTATTAATTATTAACGTCTTTAAAGACTGCATCTAGTTGCTTTTTTACCTAATAAAAATATCAAAACAAGGTACTAAAATACGTCTGCAATAAGCGCCGACTCGTTTTCTGTAACTTGGCTACTCGAAGTCCTAAATCTAATCGAGTATGAACGTTTATTTTTCGGTTTGATTTGGACTTGCGTAACAAAAACTAATTCCCGGTGCAGGTGGAACAGAGGGTGGAGCTATATCCATGACCACTTCTCTGGTGCACTTCGACTCTCACCCCCAAGCTCAAATTTGCTGTAAGCTTTAGTCACAGATTATTTTTTTTCTCACAAAACGAGGCTACATCGTTTATCATTCATTATTTGTTTGTTGATCACTGAACAGCTTTTTGCATTTGCTCCTTCGGTTTTGCCATTTTTTTTTTTTTTTTTGTTTTTTGTTTTTGAATGAAAAAAAACTAGTTTTTATGCTCCAAAGCACGTAACATTTTTAGCAGGCACGAGAATTATTTATTGCATAATTTTAAGAATTATTGTACAAATTTATATTTTATTATTACGTACTAACAAAATGTTATTTTCTTATTTTAACAAAAATTGCATTTTTAAAATAACTGAAATATTAATTTAAAAACGATTAACACATTAATAAAATATGATTAATGCAACTTTTTAAAAACTATTTTAAAATAAAGTGCACAGAGCATTATTGCTTGCAAGAACTGCACCTATATTGTATTGTTTCAATTAAGATTACACGTCTTTAAAAGTTTATATGTTGCCGAAATAAATGTACGTATCAGAGATTCATCAATTTTTTTCATGAACAATATTATTTAAACTCACCAAATCGAATACACATATACTGTATTCAATGCACACAGTCTGCGCATTTTGTCACGTAGTATCGATTAAGCAAATTTTTTTTGTACATTTTTACAAATTTTTGCTATTTGTCTATCTTCAGGTTCTGCAACGAGTCTGGAAGAATCTCGAGAATCAACACCTTCAACAGGAGCAACAAATAAAAAATACGAGAGCGATATTGAAATTCTCAGCAATCCAAGTCAAAGTAGTATTGAAGTTCTCGACGATGGATCCAAGTTAGTTTCAATTGTGCTACTTTTTTTCAATTTAGGAATCTAAAAGATTATTTAAAAAAAAAATTATTTTTCGATTGCTTAAAGGATTTTTGACTTTATTAGAGTGTTATTGTACGTATATAAAATAATTTAGTTTTTGTCGTGGCTTCAATAATAATTTTTAATTTTCTCCTCCCTGAATTCAAACGATTAGTTTAAAAGCACTATATGATCAGTAATTCTTACACAAAAGTGCTTTTTACATTCAAAGCTAAGCAGCGCTAACTGAATGTAGTTTTAAAATCTTTATTAGGTCCACGACTCCGCACAGAAAGAAATCATCGGAAGAAAGGCGAGTAGCTGTTGCCCCTTCATTATTAACAATTCCAGATACAACTCTTATTATGGCAGGCTTAACTGAAAGTAGCTCATCAGGTTTGGATTTTGTGCTCTTTGAAATCTAGTTGGAAAACTACTTACAGTATTCTAATAAAGAAGTTATCCAGCTAGATGAACGCGAAAACTAAATAAAACTTCATTTATAAAGCCTTTATGTGCAACTAACGTCATTCGCAGGTTCATTGACTGACAGTGTGTGTACTGCTTATGAAAATAAAACTATTAAGGCAGCAGATAAAACTGACATATCTAATAATAGGAGCATCAGCGATGCCGAAACAGTGAAAGGAGATACCTTGGATTCAGAAAGTGCTTTTGCTCCTGTGACGAATCTTACTTCAATGTTGGGTGGTAAGTTATCATTTCAAAGATTTTTTTTCTCATTATCGACTTGTAAATGATTTATTGTCAATTTTTAGAACTATTGCAAAGCATGAAAATCGGCCCATCGAAAGACACGATAGCAAAGACGGAAGAAACTTCAGAATTTGTCGGTAGCAGCATCCAATACTCATTTACTGATTTTAGTAACGTTGATCACCGAATCAAACTTCACATTATTTTAAACATTTTCGAGCACGAAAATGAAGATCTCGCCCTTCTACTTCGAGTAAGATTTTCTAATTCTGCCTTTTTGTCCAAAACTTTAAAATCAACTTTATACTAACAGTGGTTACATATTTCCAGGCTGATATTTTGACTCAGTCTTCTACGGAACCGTTTCCTGGCTGTTTAGTAATGTCAACGAAAAAAGTTTATATTTTAAGAATAAGTGGACTAGAAGGGTGAGTTTGATTTATTATTATTACAATTTTCCAAATGAAAAGACATTTTTAATTAAATGAGTTTTTGTAAGCAGGGAAGATCCTCAACGTTGGCTACATAAAGAATCAAGTTGGACGATAGATCGCTTACGATCTTTTGCCCCGCTGCCCTATAAACAAGGTGTATTAGTTGAATTGCAGCAGCCTAACAAACCTGGTGAACTTGTTACTAATTCTGTAGTTCTCTGTGTTCTTCAAGACTTTCAAAGAACCTCGAATTTCTTATTTTATCTAACAGGTAGGACTCGATTTTTTTTACAACCTCTAAATTACAAAAATTATACTGTTTTTCTATTAAATTTTAACAAAGCATTATATCTATAATTTTTTTATCTTATTGTAAGAAAAAATTATGTTAGATAACATATTCTTTTAGAAGGTCTTACATAATCAATTATAATTTATATTTCTTATGAATAATTGTCATTTTTAGATTCTCCACTACCGGCCAGTTGCGAAGTTGAATTTGCAGTGCCGCAGTATTGCAATAGTTCGATAAAAAATATTTTAAAATACTCCAAAAATCATAAAGAAGAAGATTCTATTAGACTACTTGCTCTTTTTTCATCTGCCACTTTGAAATCACCAAATGACACTGTTAAACTTAAAGTCTCCAGCTTAATCATAACGGCCTCGGCTTTAATTTTGACGCAAGATAACATTCATTGGCTTCTGTCGGAAAATAATAAACTTCCAGCCATAATTGCAGAAGAAGTGATGAGTAATTTGATCGAAGTGGTAAGCTTTACATTTACTAAATACAAAACACGCTATTTAAAATAGTTACGTTTAAAACATCACATTAAATTTTTTTTCAATTTTATTTTCAGGATTTTAATGGAGACTCGTTAGAACTGAATTTTTTGGACGAGGTCGCAGGAATCGATAGCACCTGGACGGTGGAGTTTGCGTCAACAAGCGCAGCCGAAGCGGTTATAAACTCGGTGCGACCTCCTTGGGAGGAATTATTCTCGGTGCCGCTGCAGGTCAATCGAACGGATGTCATTACCGAGAGCGACCAAGAGCAGACGTGACAATGGCGAGCAACCAGATCCTATAGGACACTGCCCTATCGTCGGCAGTGCGAACTCATTGGCGTTATTGTAACGCGCAATATACTCTACATAAAACGCATTATCATGACGTGCGTCCTCTATCTGTACTTTCTCTACGGTTTCACTGAGAATGGCTTCAAGTACAAGCAACAAAATTGAGAACTCTTAAAAATCGCTGATTCGCACTCTCTTTTGTACTGTTGATTTCTTGACGTGAAAATACTGTCCAGTAGGAAGAATTAATTAGTTTATGCATTAAATAAAATAAATTTAAAAAAGTTGATTTTTCATAAAAATTTCGTTATATTTAGTACAAAAACTTTTGGAAATGTGACATAATTAACGACAGTATTTTCGTTTTATAATACATACTTTTTCGATATAAGACGAACATAAAGTGAATTCAAAAGCGAATATTAGTTTTCATTTTTATGTACATTACTTTCTTAAGGGAATAAATGATGATAGTTTTTTAAAGCTACTCAAAAACGTATTGTTTCAAATCGGGAATGATTGCAATATATGAGTCATTTATAAAACTGAAGAATATATTTATTTTATTTTTACAT
Source organism: Ormyrus rosae (assembly GCA_035047165.1). Lineage (NCBI taxonomy): Eukaryota > Metazoa > Arthropoda > Insecta > Hymenoptera > Ormyridae > Ormyrus > Ormyrus rosae. The sequence goes on along the minus strand of JAWWML010000026.1, from coordinate 418,241 downwards.
CTGAATTACATTTAAAAAAAAATTTTACATTTGAACGATTATTTACATTTAAATTTAAATTTTCTCTTGACAAAAAATGTATGAGTCAATATAATTTTTGTCCATTTTTAATTAAATAGATAATTAAGTAAATTACTCAAAAGTGCGCATTTACAGTATAAAAGAAATATAATGTAAAAATGTATGTATGTAAATTGAATTTATTTTAATAAATATTGAAACGTATTTTTATATTAGTGATAAAACTACCCATGAAAAGCTTAAATTTAATTTTAAGCTGTAACTTTCAATGGACAGGTAGTCAAAAATAATCGAAAACAATTATGAATTTCTAAAATTAACGATTATCCTTTTACTAATAAATCAAATTTGCATGAATTAATATGCACTCGAAACATTAAATTAACTTTTATTAAAATAAAGGGAGTATTAAACAATACATTATAACTAACTTTATATTTTCATTTTATTTCATAAAATATTATTTATATTTCAAAACATTAACCAAGTAATCATAAACGGACCACAAATAATTTTTTTAAAGTTCTAAATATTAAAGTGAATATTCCATTATAACAAAACCGAAAAAATATTTCTGAAAAATATTCAATACATATTTTTAGATCTAATGTAAAATGCAAATTCAATCTAAATTACAATTTTGGTACTGTAAGAAAAAGGTTAAATTTTAATAACGAATTTATCAATTTGATGTCAATTAAATTAAGTTTTAAACTAAGAAAAAATTTTAGAAATTTCGAGTTTCAATATTTTAAATCACCGAAGTTGTCTATAAATCTTAAGTAAAGTAAGAACTGCTTCTGATTAGAAATAATTTCTTTAGTTTTATATAATTTCGCCATTACATTACGACTGTGATACTGCAAAATCACCCTTCTTGTAAATAAAATTTATACGCGCAAGTCTTGCTCTACGCGATTTTGGTGGAAATATACCTATACGTATACATTGACTAGTTTCAAATATATTAATGCAATTGGTTTTAAAGACGGTGTGAATAATAAATAAATATAACAGTAGTATTGCTATTATTTTTTTAGCTTACAGTGTACATATATATGTAAGTAATATAGAAGCAGCATACAATGATTATTATAAATAAAAACTGTACGTAAATATTAATATAGAATTTAATTTTAAATTTTTTGTTTTTCTTGCTTTCCCTAATTCCATTGTACCCGACCTTTATTAAAATTTTGATAATTTTCAACCATATTTTGAAAAATAAATAATTGGAGATTGGACGACCAATTGTTTTATAATAAACGATTCACGAAATTTCCTAATGATCTATCTGTAGGTCAATTAAATGAGTATTTCAAAAAATGTTCTTTGACAACTTTGGTCGCTTATTGACAATTACGCCTTTGACATTTGAGACTTCTAATTGATCTTATTTTCTACATAATTTATTTATCTACAATTTTGCCGTTGACGACTTTTCACTATCTCGTTTCATAGAAAAGCTATATAAAAATAAAAGATCTGCTTGCTTTTATTTTGCAATTTATAAACTTGCTTATCAAGTTGCTACCATAGTTCAGATTTTGGGTAAAAAGTAAACAAAAATTCTTAACATCGATTTTTCTAAAAAGTTCTAATTTGATTATCTTCAAATTGTACTATCGAGCCAACGGTCTAAAAAAAATTTGGCAACACAACAACTGGATTTCGAATCCTTTCCTTTCGAATTTTCACAAAAAAGTATATTCGAAAGTTTCGGTGTCAGAAATCGAATCTAGCGCTCGGAGCAGAAATGCTCGACCTGCCGCCTGGACCTGCAGTGTGCAGTCATCTGTTGCAGACCTGTACGAGAAGATGAGAACCTTGTCCTCCCTATAAACCAAAGTTAAATAATCCCACTGGGCACAAAAATACAATATAAATTCTTGCACGTATATTAATATACTACTTGGTCATGATTTAAGTTATTGAACAAAAGGCCAAAACAAAGTTAAAAAAAGCTGAATTCTAACCTCAATTTTTGTGTTGTTTTTGCGATGCAGTTCAGCTCAACGACAATTACTGCTGTCAATTTGGAATTCAGTGATTGTCAGATTTAATTTTAAAAATATATCAAATATGTTCCTAAAATAATGTTTTTAGTGCATTTTATTAATGTAATAGAAGTGAAAAATTCGGATAGTCGTTATTTTAAATTGGCCTGCAAGTGTAAAGATTAAATAAAAAATATAATTTTTTTATTCAAAATGTCGTCTAACATTGAAACTGTAAAATATATTTACAATCTGCCATACATTGAACGTGATGAACTGTGCAAAATTTTAAATCAAAACAACAAATGGGAAGAGCTTGCAGGTAAATAATTTTGAAAATATGTAGTTAATTTAATCAACAGATGTTATTAAAATTTGTAAATAATTCTTTTGCAATCTGTTAAACTAGGTGTTTGGATGGGCTATGATGTTTTAGAAATTCAAAACTTAAGAAAAGAACAAAATCCTACAGACGAGCTTTTAACAATGTGGGGTCATCATAATCACACAATTTTAGAGCTTTTTGTTTTATTATCCAGAATGCAACATTACCAAGCAATGGTTTCACTGAAACCATTTGTAGACAGTAAATATCATGTTCTTCTTTACAATGGAGAAGGAAATTTACGAAAACTTTTAGGCAATGGACATTTAAATGATAAAAAGGATGTAGCCAAAATTGGTGCACAAAATTTTAATCAAAATCAGAAGCCTCAAGGAAATATTGTAAAAGTAATAGTAAATCCAAGCACTAAAGAAGATTCAGCAAAAATATTAAATCTAGCTGTTCAACAAGAGCAAAATGATACACCGAGTAATACAAATAATCTCTTAGCTTCCATGCCTACAATATTTTCAACGTCACTACCTAAAATTCCTTATAGTGATTTAGCTTCAGTCACAGATAATTGGAAAAAAGAAAATTTATTGGGAAAAGGAGGATTTGGCAGTGTTTATAAAGGTATATTTATACTTTGAATTAATTTAAATCTATAACTTATAATTTTCATTTATTTCATTTATTTAAATTGTACTTTATTTCGCAGGTCTATGGAAAAACACTGAAGTAGCTATTAAGAAAATTGAACCAAGAGGATCAGATTATGATGAAAGCTATGCTTTACAATTAGAGCAATCATTTCGAGAAATAAAAATATTAAATTCATTACCACATGAAAATATCTTACCCTTGTATGCATATAGTATAGGTGGTGAAGCACCTTGTCTTGTTTATCAGTGTATGAATAATGGTTCATTAGAAGATCGATTGCATTTAAGGCATGGATCATTGCCTCTCTCTTGGTTTCAAAGGCAAGACATAGCCAAAGGAACAGCTCGAGGACTGCAGTATCTCCACACGATACATGAAAAACCTTTAATCCATGGTGATATTAAAACTGCAAATATTTTATTAGATAAAAATTTTGAACCAAAAATTGGAGATTTTGGGTTGGCAAGAGAAGGTTCTTCTGATAACACTTTGAAAGTAAGCAGAATACAAGGCACTAGACCATATTTGCCAGAAGAATACATCATTGGAAGAAATCTGTCCACAAAAATTGATACATACAGTTATGGTATTGTTCTCTTTGAATTAGCAACCGGTTTATCTGCTTATGATAAATCAAGGCCTACAAACAAACGATTAAAAGAATATGTAGATAGTTTTGATAATAAGGATTTTAATTTATTAAAAGATAAAAAAGCAGGAGTCAAGTATGAAGAAGTTTTTCAATATTTGTTATTACTGGGAAAGTGGTGTTCAAACAAATTAGCAGAGCATAGACCAGAAATGACACTTGTGTATGAGAAATTTAAAAGTTAATTAATGCCCAATGACACTGAATCATTTTAGATTTTTGAATATATGTCCAAATTTTAACTTTCTTATTATGGTGTATTAATATACATTTGTTATTTTTTTCTAAGGTTTATTTTTATTACCTGGAAGAAAAGATTTTATATGTATGTATATCAAAGAGATAAAAATATATTATACGAAAAGTGAAGTTTCTGAAATTGATTTTAATGGATGCTGTTTATTATATAAACACTTTTATATCCGTTTTGTTTAAACAAATATTTTTTAATTATATTTTAATAAAAAAACTGACAAATAAGTATTGTTAATACAGTAAAAGTGACCTTATTGCTAATTTTTTAAAATTAGCAACAAGATTACTTTCACTGTAATATTTTTGAGATCTGTATTGACCAAGATAACAAAATGATGATGATGATGATGATGATGATGATGATGTTTGTAATAAATGTATAAAAATGAAAAATCTGTCTTCATTTATTAATTAAAAAATTTAAGTATTAAATAAAAAATAATTTAATTTAATTTTTTTTTTAATTCATTGATTCCAGATAATATAAAAATGTAGTATAATATATTACAGACTTATGTTACCTATTTTACTTAGACTTTTTAAATTTTTAAACTGGAAAATTTACCAACTATAACTTACATTGAAGAGTAATAGAATTTGAAAATTTTAACATATATAAATATTTCCTATATTATATTTTTGAAAGAATTTGTAGAATTAATTTTTAATTTCTTCAAATTTTTACTAAAATTTCGTTAAGTTTTAAATCTCTAAAGTCAGTAGAGAGTTTAATTAAATGCATTTATTGTTACCACAAAGTTATTCTTTTCGCAAATTTACATTAAATAATTAATTTTAATAATGCAATAAAATAAATGTAAAAATTAATTTTTCCAAATTTTTTACTAAAAAAAGCATTTTTTGTTAATCATTAAAATCGATTGATTGTATTAAAAAATTACGTACAAGAGTTAAGTACAAAGATTTACTTAAAATATTTAAAATTTCAAAAACGTCCCGATTCATCTTAAAATGAATATACCATCCCGATAAGAAAAAGCTATAGCGTGCAGCCATCTGTCTAATCCACATATATTATGCCATAGTTCATAGTGTGCAAGATTCGAGAAAAAGCCGAATCGCGCAGTCTCCACGAGTTTCCTTCTGCACGGTTGAAAATGGCGTCGCTCGCGGGTGTCCGAGTCTTTGCGCGAAGCGCCGGTTTGTTGAGGAATTCATCGAACCGGCTGGTCGTCCTGAGGTCGGCCGCCCTCGGTCAATTTAGCGAAAGGTTAATCCATTCTATTAGGCGAACGACGACGCCTGCCCTCAGTCAGGTAATGAACAAATCCCCGGAAACGTACGTGCCGTTGCTCGACGAGACTCCATCGAATTCTTGTATTTTGAATGCCAGCGCATTATGTAACTAGAATGCGTCTCGTTGTGCGTTGTTTATTGCCGTTTGTTACGCGAACCGATGAAAGCTCTCAATTATTGACTGGTTTTTCTTACGAGGGCAACGTCGCGGCTACGAGGAGGTCCGAACCCCGCACGTGATTTTTGTCCTGGGGCTTATCGCGTTTTTCTAATTTGCAGAATATTTTTCGATCGATGGAAAAATTCATGGCGTGTTCGATTATGAGCTTGATTTGATTATGATTAATGGCTACATTGGCATGTACTTTGATATTTTAAATCTTGATTAATGCAGGTCATTATCCAAGAAGCTCGCAGATACGGTCACACTATTGAACAAAAGCCTTCGATACAAGAGATTCAAGATCGTGTGCTGAAAGTTGTTTCTGCGTATGACAAAGTCACTGCTGATAAGGTTTAAATTTGTGATATTGTATATTTTTTCAGAGCTTAACAAACCCACGGATCAAGCTGGTGCGTCAATACAGTGAAAAACCACCGCTCACATTAGCTTTTATCCGTGACCGAGTCCTTTTGGTGTTAAAGCTTTATGATAAAATTGATTGTGCAAAGGTATATATTTACCTTTAATTAGCATATGATAAAGATGTTGGAATTATGCTTTTACAACTAAGTAGTTAACTTTTATAATTTTCATTTTATCACATAAAATGTAAATGCTGTTTGGTAAAAGATACAACCTAAGAGTATTTCTATTACGTAAAACTTACAGTTCTTATTAATACTTTTAAGAACAACAAAGAAATTAATGCAAATTAAATCAATAATATATTCTTTAAGTAGGTAAAAGTATTATCGCATCTTTATCAACGAAAGGATGAATGGCTAATAACTAGCTTGAATCGTGGTGTCTGTTGAATACACTGAAGTATATAGTTTTATTTTACTAATTAACACATTTTTCATTTTAGGAACTTTTAATAATTTCTGAAAAATGGAAATAGTTGAAATAAAAATATACATCAGTGTTGCAGCATTACCACAGAATAATTTTCACATAAAAATAATTTTCTAATTGTTTACAGCTGACATTGGATTCCCACTTCATAAACGACCTTGGCCTGGACTCTCTGGATCATGTTGAAGTTATCATGGCAATGGAAGATGAATTTGGCTTTGAAATACCAGACATGGATGCTGAAAGGCTTATAACACCAGCTGCCATAGTGCGTTATGTTGCAGATAGAGAAGACATTTATGAATAATTGTTCAGTTTAATTTTAAGAAAAACTTAGTCAACGTTTCATTGCTTAAGAAAATCTGATAAAGTTGCATTCATGCAGAAAATGTTCTCTGAGCAAACACTTTACTGCAACTTGTTTTTTTCCTGTATATAGACCAAGGTCATTATGTATGAATAAAAATGTCACGAATTGTTAGATTAAATGAGATTTTTTTAAAACAAAACCTTTTTTGATCAATATATTAATAAAACCTCTAATCTGAAAAACCAAAGATAAAATTCTAAAGTGTTAAAGCATTTTCTTACTTTTATTTTTATTATAAACTGATTAATCTTCTACAAATAAAGAATTTTAAGATTCAAACAGCTGTTTTTTTAATCTGTTTATTTTACTATTCAAAGGGGCCGCCAATTTAAAACGTAAACAGAAGGTTCCTAACCTTTTAAAACTTCCATGTCTGCCATATCTGCTTTGCCAATTGCCACTGCACTTGTTTTCTCCCATGTCTTTGTTTTCTCTTCTTGAACGCAATTGGTCCTTCCTACTTGAAGCGCTAACAAAGGATACGCACTCGTAATGGATTTTCTTTAAGTTTTTTTACATTTTCGAATCAAAATAATCTTTCCAATTACGTTTCATTGCTTTAGAATAATTTTATTGAACAACGGTAACCTGCAATAACATCTGTTTACTTTTCTTTTCAAGCTGATTTTTTGTAAGATTTAAGTCATGTTTAATTTATTCTTTTCTGTAACGTATAAACAAACGAAATTTAAGTTTACAGTTTTGTTAGATTTTGTTGAAGGCGTTATGAATTACTACGCAGTGGCAAAGGGCAGAAACCCAGGAATTTACGAGACTTGGTAAATATATATGTTTATTATTTAAATAAAATACGACGAGCGTATCATATTTCAATTTTTTGATGTAGGGATGAATGCAAAGCTCAAGTGCATCAATTTTCCGGTCCCGTATTCAAAAAATTTGGTTCCAAAAATGAGGCCAAAGAGTTTATAAGACAGCATGCTGGAGCATCTTCCTATTATCCAAATTCTTCGTCACAATCCAAACAAAGCTCATTTTTCACGGGACAGAAGACTTATGCTCTTGGTAGAAATTCAGCAAATACTTCAAAAAGATTTGTAGCCACCAGCAGTGACAGTAGCGATAGTGAAGAAGATATTAAATCAAAGAGAAAGAAGATAAGAAATTCTAACACAAAGGTGAGAAATGTTTTATTAGTTCTCTAAAAATTTGATGTTATTAAAATCAATTTCCAGAATACAAATGGATTTGTGGAGGATGAGAACGGTTATATCGAGGTGTACACTGATGGTGCTTGCACTTCTAATGGTAGGGGAAATGCAAAAGCTGGTGTTGGAGTTTGGTTCTCTGATGGACACCACTTGTAAATATATTTAGTTATTATTATGAGTATAACATTTTTGATAAAACTCTAAAAATTTATGATAACAACTCAACAGTAATAATGTTTATTTATAAAAAGTTTTGAATTATCTAAAACAAAATTAGATTTTAATTAGACATTATTTTGATTTAGAAATGTATCACAACCTGTTGTTGGACGGGCAACAAATAATATGGCTGAGATTCAAGCTGTAACAATTGCTGCAAGACAAGCACAAAAAGCTGGTGTGAAAAAATTAAAAATCAATACAGATTCTAAATTTCTTATATCCTGCATTACACAATGGATGCCCAAATGGAAAAGATGCGGATGGCAAACTTCCAATGGCAATCCAGTTATTAATAAAACGGAACTAATAGAAATGGAAAAAGCTCTTGCACCATTAACAGTATCTTGGGTACATATGATATTTCAATAATTCTGTAAAAACAACTATAAAATATATATTAAACCATAAATGTTTTATTTTAGAACCATGTAAGAGGACATGTTGGAATTCATGGAAATGAAATGGCTGACAGACTTGCCCGTGAAGGAAGTGCACGTTATCGAGAAAATTAATTTAATTTGTAATGTTTGAGTTTATTATTTTAAGTGCTTATTTAATTATAATTTCTATGTGAGTCTGCATAAAAGACGTGTTCAATTTGTTAATTTTTCTAATAAAATGATAAAATTTAATTATTGGTGGGTTTTGTCCTGTCCTGTAGGTTCTGGCTTAGAAGCACTTGAAAGTCTCTTCCTTTGTTGAGGTATTGGAGATATTTGACGAAGTAATACATAAATATCTTCTGGAGAGACTTGAAGCGATAAAAGTTCGATCAGTATTCTAAAAGATGAAATAATTTTGTGAAAACAGAAAAAATGAGAGGTTATGATGCAAATATTTACCTATGTATTCTTGGAATAGCATGTATTCCTGCTAATTCAGCAAGATTAGCTAATTCTGAATAGTCTATTTGAGAGTAAGACATTTTAGTAGAGGTCAAATGTAAAATTATTGAAATTGACGCTTTACATCCTTTGATTTAATTTCAAAAACAATGAATCAAACGCACAGTAAACCATGTACAAAGCGACGAAGTCACAAATCAGCTGTTTTTTTTTATCTTGCGCCCTCTACATTACAAAATCAAAATTTGAGGGGCTGAATCTCTGCAAATCAGATTCTGATTCTCAGAATCACAAACTTATTTGAAAATTATTTTGCTCCTGATTTGCCAAATTTAAGTAACAAAAGAATTAATTTTGTTAAAAAAAAATAATTGTATAAAGAAAACGAAAAATATTGGAAAAAATTCGTAGGAGGGCAAGAGGGAAATAAAATGCAGCTGTGCACGATTAAAAACTTTATTTTGGTTTGCTCATAAATGGGAAAAATATATGTAATGTTGCGTGTACCTGTAGGAACTTTGGACTACAGATTATTCTGGGACTGTTGTCAATGAGATAATCTAGTGTTGAAGGCGTATTTCTTAACGACAGCAACGCATCATCAACGATGTTACAAAAGGTCCTTAAAATCTAAACTAACTCTAATGATTTAATAAATCTAAAATTTTACGATGGTAACAAATATCGTATAAAATAGGTGTTTGGTACGATTGCGTGCCCTGGCACGCATTGTAAACTTAAATAATTAATGAGCGATTGTGTACGTCTTTAATGGATTTCGAATTAGACCACGAGGCAATTTCGAGCGACTTACAGTAAAATACTCTGTATATACTCCTTCTATATATTATCTTAACTGCACGTTCAGTTTTGCTAGTTTTGTAAGATCGCTGGTTTGCCCGCAGTGAGCTGAGCATGGGGCTCCCGTTGAGAAATATTAAATAGTACATTTTACAAAAAAAGATTACGAAAATGAAATTACAAAATTCCTCTGCGCTTTGGCAAGTCAAAAGAGTTTTTAAACATAATTATCCAATGTTAAAGAACAAATCTTACACATGGCACTTTATTTACCAATGCTCAGAACTTTTCTTACGCTGAATGTAGAATCAGCAAACTCGTATAAAATTATTTACAGTGTCATATAATCTATGGTTCTGCGCTTTTAACTGATTTACTCGCGACTTAATTCATAATTGTAACGTTACAATATTTATGCTTAAACTAAACACATTTTGGCCTATTATACTACACTCTTTAGAAAATAAAACTAATCACATCGATTTAAAGTGCGAACAAAACAAAAAAAAAACAATGCACATTCAATGAACGACCACGAAAAAGTTTCAGTATGTGGGGTCAAACGTGCTTAAAATCTAATGGAGCTCGTTTAAATGGTCCTTTACAACTTGACGAGCTAATTCAATCACACGCACAATAAGGATTCATAAAAATATACACCTCGCCCTGCTGTTGCGTCTCCTTTTTCTATCTTACTTCCTTGTTTACGTTCTCTTTCTAGTTTTTTTCCGCTTGACTAGATTCATTTGCGATTTCACATTTGGCTGATCAACCTTTCCCTATCCAGAACATACTTCCGAGTGCTCGTCCCAAGCAGCGACCTGTAAGTATCATAAAGTAATGATTCAGTAAACAGAAAAAGCATGAAACGAAGTGAACAAAGATTTGAAAAATATATTTACCTGACATTCACGACTGCAGTACCATTGATTTCCACATCCCGCACAAACAAATTGCGCAGAGCGTTCATGGCAGCCTTGGCAACGTGGCGGGCTGTCTCTGTCTTCCCTGTTATCCCTGTTTCCCATAGAAAGTCTTGAATCTCTTTCTTCAATAATTGAAGACTCGTCTTCGCCGTCATCCTGAAAAGTAAAATAATCGACAATTAAGTAAACAAATCTAATTGAGTAAATCAGTAAGAAGAGGCAAAAAATAATTCAAAGCTCAGAACTTACAACATTAATCAAATTATTGGAGTGTGTCTGTGCTGGATTGTTAACTACTGGCGTAATAGTGATTTCTGTGCGGGCCTGAAATAATGAAATTCCGACATTAATCACGGCCTCAATCATTTTTACACTCTACTCAACGAATCAAAGTAAAATTAACGTACCTTTGAGGAGGAGAGGAAGTCACTGATGGAGACGGGATTGGCGCCTTGGTAGGCTTGCAGAAGATGCTGAGTGGCGGCTTGGTGAAGAGGTGTGATGATCGTCGGCGCGCTTCTTTCTCTCTCCGGCGCTGTGAGCAGCCTGGCCAGAGTCGGCGAGAACGTAGTGGGCCTTGGAGACTGTGATTTTGTAAGGATGCCATGTAGAAGCGAGCCAGAGGTCTGCGGTACCGAGTTTGTCGTCGTTGGCGCAGCCGTCACCGGATGCAGCGTTACGTCTGGGTAATTCTGGGGAGTCTTTATGGGCTCTCCTGTAAAACGAGAAATTAGAACCGCGTTCAAGAAAGTAACGAGCTCTCGCCGCAAAGGAAAAATCTTACCTTGTTGCTGGCTCAACTTGGCGAATTGGACCAGTACGTCCTTGAAGCTCATGGCGTTATTGGGATCATTCGCATTGGAATTGCTTTTGCACGAGTCCGTGCTGGACGGTCGAGAGTCCATGTTTCCGAGGTTCTCGACCACTGCACCTCCGGCTCCAAGGCCTACGTTAACGGAATTTCTCATTCTGCGGCCTCGGCTGTAAACGGTAATGTAATGAAATTGCGAATAACTACCAATACATTCATCAGGACATTGAGAAGGTTAACCGTGCTCTTAGTTGCGCAATTGCAACGGCAAACCGACAAAAAAAGCAACTCACCGCTTAGGCAGCGTATCAGGGTGCCTGAGTCTGTAGTCGGCGATGATGGAGCGGACATCGACAATGGGTCCCTGTCGACCTTCCCCAATCTGCCTCTGATCCGGGCTCTGAGCGTCAGCGAGTTGCTGCTGTTGCTGTTGCTGCTGCTGCTTAGGTCCATTCTCAGCCTGGATCTTTGGCTGTAGCGGCTGGTAGGTGGACTGGGACTTGGCGGCGCGTTCCCGTTTAACGGGGTTGTTGACGTCGCGCTCCTCCTTAGGCACGAGCAATGCCGGCTTGCTCTCGTAGCTCTGATGATGATGCTGCTGCTGCTGCTGCTGCTGTTGCTGCTGGTGGTGGCTCAGAGCGAGACTCGCGGGGGGCAGCGGGGACTCGCTGCCCGTCACGGGCCCGTTGCCCTCCATGAAGCCCATCACCTGGCGGCGACGCTCGATGCGCAGGTAAGCTTCCTCCTTGAGCTTCCGCATGCTCAGGATCTCGTTCCACTCCATCTCCTTGGCGCGGGCCAGCTCGTCCAGGTCCTGCGGGCGATTATTTTTTGTTATTTTTCGATTATTTCGAGAGGGAGAGAGAGAGAGAGAGAGAGAGAGAGAACGTTTTTTTAAACGAAAACGTATACAAACCTGTACTTCGGCGCGCAGCTGCTCGGCTCTGGCGGCGAGCTGCTCGGCGGTGAACTTATCCGAGCCGATGAGCGAGTTGATGAACTGCTCGCGCTGGTCGAGGCTGACCTTCTTGGGCGAGGGACTGCCGTTGGAAGAGAGATTGGCGCCGCTCCCGGACACGCCGCTCTCGGCGGCGCGTCGCTTCCGGGTCTCGCGGCTCGGCGGCCGCTGCTGCTGGTCCTCCTGCTGCTGCTGCTGCTGCATCTTGAGCTGCTGTTGCTGCAGCAGCTGCTGCTGGAGCTTCCGCTGCTGGTTGCTCGGACGGCCGGGCCGGCGGTCCGGGGTGACCATCGACAGCTCGGACTTTGGTGATTTCGTACGCAGAGGCTGTGGAGGCGCATCGAGATTTAGTCATTCGATCCATAGTACATAAAATTAAGGATTGCTTTTCGAAAAAAAAAAGACGACAAACCTGCGGCTGTTGATTGGCCTCGTTCTCCGTCTCCTTCTTCTCCCTCTTGGAAGGCGTCGCCTGGCAGTGCATCAGGTTCCGATCCGCCGAGGCGGTCTCCTCGGGCAGGGCGGCGCCGTTCTGCTGGCTCTGGGGCACCTTCGGCGACTTGCTCGAGTCCTCCTCCGTGGTCTTGGACTCCGCCATCGGGTCCGTCGCCTTCTTCTCGCCGCCGCCGCCGGCGCCGTTGCCGTCCATTGCGTGCATCTTGTTCAGGCTGCAAGCAGAAAGCGAGCGGGTTAGTTTTCGGGCAACGTTGTTGTTTTCTTTTGTTTTTTGCAGTTGTTTTATTTCGGTTCGGGTGCATTGTTTTGATCCGGGGGGCAGGTAAATATTAGCTTACAGGTGGTTCTAAGCTCGTTTGAGCGAAGGCGAGTCTTGAGGGGTAATGGGATTAGCGGGTACTATGTGTCTATTTTCTTGTTACTGTTAAATCTTTAAACTTTTAATGGTCTTACAATTTTACAGTTTTAAAATCGTTCTCTAAACGTATCGCCTTTTCTCTTTTGCAACGCCAATTGCGGCAACCTTTTTTTCACCGATTAATGCTATATCGCAATCGAAATTCCCGACTCGTGCTTATTAAGACCTCCCCCCCGGTTTTGGTATCACAGTTTTATAAGCGCGATTAAATTACATCGATTGCTCCTTATTAGTTCTGCAGCTCTGCCGTTTCCAATTTCCCATTGAACTGCACTTCCACGGACTACCATCACCTTTCTCACCGCACAAGATCGATATTACTCAATACATTCGATTCGAGCGCAGAGCCCAAAAAAGAAAAGAAAAAAAAACAAAACCCGGCCACATCGCGTCGCGGCGGAAGATGTTTCGCGAGTCGCGGAAGCGCCGTGCCGCGCTGTACCAGCACAGAAGCCGAGAGCCGACGATTACGCGCGGAGAGCCAAAGCTCGGTACGCTTACGTATAAAAAAAAAAAAAGCACCGGGAAAGTGCGGGCATACAATATAATTTATCGGCGAAATGGGGCCTCGCGCAGGTCCGTAATAGAACACCGTACGCCGCCCGAGAGGGCAGACGGTGTCGGTGCCCGAGTACAGTTGGGAGAGGTTAGTGCCGCGCGGAGGTTGTGCAATCGCGAGAGAGAGAGAAGGAGAGCCCAGTCTATACGTACGTTTCGACGGCGAGCTCGTTCATCCGCGCGAATCCGGCGCATTACTCCGCCCGGAGCGCATTGCCGAGTCCGGATCCGCTGGGGACACCTTTCGGGTGGACCGAATACACGGAATACCAGGGTGCGAGTGCCCTCTCTCTCTCTCTTCGCAGAGTACAAGAGTTCGTTGCACCCGGTCGTTGCACTCTGCGCGCGCGCGCGAGCAGCGAGCGACTCGCGAGCTTTCGTTCTCCGAAAAGCTCTCTCTCTCTCTCTCTCTCTCTCTCTCTTTCTCTCTCTGCCGCCGCAGGTGACTTACTCCTCCGCGCGTCTAATCGCCGAGCCCACTGAGCGGCGACGCAACTGGCGCTGTACGAGCCGTGTGCCGAGTGTGGAGAGAGAGAGAGAGAGAGAGAGAGAGAGTTCCCAGGTGGGGCGGCTCTCTGCTCTCTCTTACCGAGAGGTTTTCGATCCCCGCGGAGCCGCGGCGAAAGTCTCTCTCGACTTGGCCAGCTTTCGCCGAGAGGAGCGGGAAGCCGCGCACCGACTTGACCGGCCGTCGTCCTCTGGAGACACTCCGAGTGACGCACTGCGGAGAGCGCGACGAGCTTTGGTACCACCGCGGCGAGTGCCGCCGCTGGGCGGCCGAGGGAGCTGGTCGCTCTCTCCCGAGTGCGCGGGGACGACTTTTCTTTTTTCGATTGATTTTCGGGAAAATCCGCGCGCGGTCTTCTATAAAGGAAGCGCTGTCGTAACATCGCGGGCCGTGGCGATTATGTTCGAGCGGGGGGCTCTCGTGAATAATGAATTAACCGGCCCGTTTTCCGATTCCCGCGCGCGGCCGGCGAGTCGCCGGGAAAAAAATTCGGCCTCCGTATAATTAGCCGGCCGCGAGAGAGAGAGAGAGAGAGCCGAGAGACAAGCCAATTACGAAGAAAAGCGCTCCCGGCGCACAAAAGACGCGCGCGTCACCGGCGGCGGGGCCTCTCCTCGGAAGGAGTTATCAGATGAGGCGGAGCTGCTTCGTTATTATTGATACGCACGACTACCGGGGAATAAAGGAGCGGAGGAGAGTGAGTGAGAGAGAGAGCGGAGGGGCAGAGAGCGGTGTGCACAGCAGCTTCGAGTTCAGTGCCGTCTCGACCTATATTTCGGTGCGCCCTACTGCCGCTCTGCCTCCGCGAGGAGAATTTACCGCCCGTCGCCCGACGAGAGGGCCGCCTTTTTTTTTTCTATTCTACGTATGCTCGGTGACGGACTCCATTGGGGATTCCGGAACGGAAACGCTGATTTTTAAAATGCAGTCCTCGCGCGGAGAGAGAGAGGAATATTGACGCAAGGAAAAAATTCCGCTACGAAAATAAAAAAAAAAATCGATTTTCCTCCTCGGTACACTAAACAGGAGAGAGTGAGAGAGAGATAATGCCTCTATCTCGCTTCGAAGACGCAGGCATAGAATATCGGCGCGCACCTTGGCGGTGCAGGTCGCGCGATTAGCCGCGGTTCAAAGACCGCGGAGGATCGAGTCGGCCTTTCCAGCGGCGACGAAGCAGCGTATATACAGTAGCCGCGCGCGCGCGCGGGCCTATATAAACGCGATGCCGAGTACGTAACGCGCGTCGTCGCGCGGGGAGGAGAGTCTCGCGTCTGGTCCGTTACCGCGCGGAGTCCTGCGACCGCGCGCCGATGGCTTCTGCACCTCTTTTACGTTCGATATACATCGGCCCCCCGACGAATCGGCGCTTTTTTTCCGTGTGAATTAGCGGGGAGGGAAAAAAACGAGACTCGTTTCGCAACGCCGCGTGTTATCGGGGCTGCAGTGTCCCGAGGAGAAAGAGAGAGAAACAAAAGCCGGCCTCGCTCGCTCGCGAGAAAAACACTTTTGATTTCATTTCCATGAATAAACTCGCCGGGCGGCGATCGAGCGAGCAAAACCCGTCGCGGGAGAGATATCTTTCGGCCGGTATACGTGCAACGACGTTGGTTGCGCAACGACTCGCCTCCCGTTCTCTCTCTCTCTCTCTCTCTCCGCTGTTATCTCTCTCGCGAAAGGACGCGCGATGCTCCGCGCGGTGCGCGCGGCCTCGATCGCCCGCCGCGACCGATAACCGCGACGTCTTCGAAGGCCGTTCGCCAGGTGGCGGCAGGCGGGCCGCCTGGTACCGCGACGGTGTGCGGTAGGGGCGAGAGTGTGTACTGTTGTTGCTTCGCGATTCGGTGGTAAAATAATATAAAGCCGATTGTGCGTTTGGTCTTGATTGGGATGGTCTAAAAATAAAGCGGCGTGTATCGCGGCTATATACCGGCACCAGGAAGGGGGACGCGATACGATCGTTGGAAAAACAAGCGCGAAACGCGAAAAAAAGAAAACAACCTGAAGCGCGTAAAACGCAGCGGTTTCTATTCAAAATTTCACCGCGAAACAGAGAGAGAGAGAGAGAGTGTTTTACCGATCAAAGTTCCCCCCCCCCCCTCCGATTCCCAGCTCGGAGACTCGAGAGTTTTCCGAAGCGCGTCACGGTTCCCCGGGAGAGAGAGAGACAGACTCGAAAAATATTCGAGGGGGCGCCGGCACCGCTCGCGTCTGCGCCGAAAGGAGGACAGTCGATGCGCGCCGCGAGGTCAGCCGTAGGTCACAGGCCCGATATCCAGCGGGGCGCGGATTCGTCGGAGAACGTCGCGCCTCGTACGTTTTTTTGCTTTTCTGCTTCGCGGTTTCGCGAAGACGGAGGAAAAAAAAAGAAGCAGCGGTAAAACTCTCCGCGAGAGGCGGGCTCTCGTTGCAAAACGCGAGAGGAATACGTATAAAATCCGCGCGGCGTTCCAATCTCGCCGATAACTCAGCTCCGCGGATGACACTCTCGCGGCCCTCGAGAGCCTCGTAATCGGCAATTAAGCGAGAGAGCAGCGGCGCGCGGCGTTCTCCGCGAGATGCCGAAGCCGTTGCCTCACTCACCGCGGCGAACGGAAAAGCGAGGATCGCCGCGCGGAGCTTCGAGGAATCCGCCAAGGACGACCAGCGAGAGAGAGAGAGAGACGCGAGGATATACCGGCAGGACGAAAGCGAGAGCGGTGTTTACCGTTACGGCCGGGGAACGGTGATTCGACGGGGCGCCTCTTTTCAAGGTTACCGACCGAGGATACACTTTTGCTTTTCGTGCTCGGCTTTTACTTTCCTCGAGCCCCGCGGAACTTTGCATTTCTCGACTTTTTTTTTTTTCGCTAAAAAAATAGACACGACGAATAATTGCGGAGAAGAATGCAGCAAGGAATTTTCAAAGATCAGCCACGCGTTGAAAAAACAAAAACAGAAGACCTCCTCTTCTCGGGGGGTATTTATTGCGGGCAATAACGACGGTGTCACCGGTCCGACGCCTTCCAATCTCGGTTTCGGGACACCGCGCCGCTGAGTCAACATTCTCGGTGCCTCGGGCACGTCCACAAAGCTGTGACCGGGGCACGTGACTCCGGCCTTGTCCGAGGACTGACCTGCATTTCCCGGCCGGATTATTCGAGGGAGGGCCTCTCGAGCTCTTTGACTCGACGCTGATGAGTCATTTACCTGCGGCGTGAAAGTGAACCGGGGAGGGGAAGGGGGGGGCTACGTAATCCTTCGGTAATTGCAGCTTTTACAGGCGCTCTCTTTGCTCGTGACGACAAAATCGTGCTTCGAAGGACGCGCGAGCTGTTTGTTAACGGCTGTTTTCAGTCGTCGGCGAGGAAACGACTTGTATATATTTAAAAGCTTTATATATATACCTCCGAATTTTTTGCGTTGCCCCCCGGTTTACGAGCCAACTAATTCCGCTTCTGCGGAAGTAATTTCGTCGCAAAACAAGGCGGACTCTCAAGGAGACGGATAATTCGAGCAAAAAGCAGAGAAAAACCGCTAATCTCTTTTAGTCGCGATTTACTCTCTCGGGGAAAGCTCGAAAAAAAAAAACAAAAAAAAAAAAAAACGGGTCTCCGATTTCGTTGTTCCGAAGAAAGATCGCCGATATCGGGCGAGAGAGCACGTTATAGAAAACGAACCGCGGCGCGGGATTCGTGGAAGGCCGCGCGGCTACTCGGTTTCTGTGCGCGCGCGGGGCCGACAATAAGAAACCGTGTAAACACGCGGCGCGCGCGCGCACTGATTCACGCGCTGCGACGACGGTCTATTGTGTTTTACGAGAGAGAGAGAGAGAGAGAGAGAGAGCTTTTATCCCCGTTATTGTCTCTCGGAAAGTCGGCTGCGCTTTCGGGAACGCTTATCTGATTCCCGTCGCTTTTCCCAAAGTAAATCCGTAAATATGAGCGTTATCCAGTGCGATTTCATCCAGAGAGCGAGAGAGGTATTTATTTACTCGGTGCCGTAAACAAGCCTCGGCCGATAAACGAGGCCTGAAACAGAGAACAGTCGAGGGCTGCTGCTGCTGCCGTTGGTCCCCTCTTGGATTACTCAGCGCCTGGTATTTAACTACGCAAACAAAGCGAGCCGAGCGATAAGTCCAAGGCGCTCTGGGTTCTCCAGGATGACGCGCGGGTCGAGATAAGCGGGCGACGATCGAGTCATTATCGCCGCGGTACCGAACCTCCTCCCCTCCCCGCTTTCGGTCCGCTTCTCGGAAAACTGCTTCTTATCTGATTCGGGGAGAGAGAGAGATTGGCCGGGAGCTTCCTCCGGCTAACTGGGACATCGTCGCTCGCGGCGCGAACGCGATCGAGGTCAAAAGAGCGCGCGGTGGGGTTCTCCAGAAAAGCAGTGTCGAAAAAGTTATCAGCGCGTAAACAGTCCGAGAATAGGCCTCGACTCAAAAGCAAAATACTCGGAACGAGAGAGACAGAGAGAGACGTAACCGCCGTCACCTCGGCGGAGAGAACACGTGGTGGTGGTGTTCAGGGCCGGGCTGCACAGCCTCGTTTCCTGTTTACCTTCGGCTCTCCGCGCTCCGCTCGATGGAAACAAGCGCGCAGCGCGAAGCAGCGCCGAGGAGCGGGGAAAAACCGCGCGTGTGTGTTCGCCAAGGCTCTCTGTCTCTCTGTGTGTTTTTGCCGGAGATCGAGAGCCGGCCGGACAAAAAGCCGTAAACAAAAACAACCGAGACTCCCCTCCCCCCCTTTTCCGCGTCTAATCTCCGGGGGACCGGAGAGCGCGCACGTCGGCAAGGTAGGCAGCTGCGCGCGCAACCACCACCCCCGTTGTAAATAGAGCGAAGGAGCCAGGACTTACTCGGCGGTGGGCTGCAGGCCCAGGGCGAGCAGGATGTTCTGGTTGGGCTCCTCGTCCTCCTTGGGCAGCTCCTCGTACCGGGGAACCATAGCTTCAGCGGCGGCGGCAGCAGCAGCGGCAGCAGCAGCCGCCGCTGCCACCGCGGCCTTCGACTTCCGTCCGGGCGGCCTTCCCTGCTTGAGCATCTTGGCCTTGAGCAGCGTCTTCTTCGCGTCCTCGACGAGCATCTTGGTGACGGGCTGCACGGCGACGGGCACGTTGACGGTGGGCACGGCGCCGCGTCTCAGCCTCGATCTGACCGGCAGACCGAGTACCAGGTGCTCCATGTCCTTCTCGTAGCTGTCGTTGGTGAAGTGGAGGGAGCAGATGCGCGCCGTCTGGATGTTGAAGGCGATCTCGCCGTTGCTGAGCGGCTCGCGGCCGCAGGCCTTCACCCATCGGGCCCGTACCTCCGGTATCTGCGGGAAGCGGTGGTACCGGATGCGACGGCCACGGGTGCGCCGGTGGCTGTTGCGGCACGTAGCTACCGCGCACTGCGGCATCTCGGGAGCAGCAGCACTGAATGTGTATTTCGAACGTGCACCACGCACGCACACGGTCGTTAACGGGGCGCGACGGGGGGGAAAAAAAGGCTCTCCGCTCGTCCCGCGTGTATCACATGTCACGTCGGCGCGCTGCACTGGCACAGACACACACACACACACTGCACTCGCGTGCTCCTAACCTCCGCTGAGCTGGAAGGCACGTGTGCACCTCGGTCCTTGATCGACGGCGGTACAGCTCGGACTGCCGGCTCGTGGCGCGGCTACTCGGCGGCTCGAGAGAGAGAGAGAGAGAGCGAGAGGGAGGGAGAGTAGGTAGTAACGCGTGCGCGCGTCTCCGGCGCTGCGCTGCCACCGCCGGGGGATGGACGCCCGCTGGAGGCCCGGGAGGGGAACGGAGAGAGCACCGAGAGACAGAGACGGAGAGAGGTCGAAAGGACAGAGGCGGTACCGCCCTAACGCCGAGCGAATGGGAAACCGGCCGATATCCGAAGGATAGGAAGGCGCACTGTTTCGCTCTGCTGCTGCTGCTCTCCCGTCGTCGGCGGCGGCGGCGGCGGCGGCGGGCTGAGAGGGATTTCGCTCTTGGTGAAAGTGGAAAGGGAAAGCTTACCGGAGCCGGTGGTGGTGGTGGCGGTGGTGGTGGGGTCTGGTACCAAGGGTGGCGGGCTATGGGGAAAACCCGGGAAACATGCGCGGCGCTTCTTCTTCCCTGGATTTGCTTGCTGATGCAATATCTCGGTATTTCCGGGAAAAGGGGGGATGTGTATTATATTGGCTGGTTCGCGGGAAAGAGCTGCGATATTTTCCCCGGAGTTTTTCAAGGTTACGCGTGAGCCTGGTTCCCCAGGCGTCTTCTTTGGTTGAAGCTTCTGGAAAAGCGACGTGGACCGTTACTCTTCGGGATTATCGATGCTTTTTTATTTGGTTCGGCAAAAAGTGCATTTTCTAAAATTGAATCTGACCCTTATCTGCTGCCAATCGCAGCTCGCGACAAATCAATCCTCTCTCTCTCGAAAAAAAAAAAAAAACGTATCGATAACAACGGCACGCATATATCCCTCCCAACAAATCGCAGATAGCCGTTCTCCTCCTCCTCCTCAAAAATAGCCTATCGTCCAAAAAAGATCGATCTATTTCCATCGTATCACCAAAAGGAGCCCACGGCGGCAGCGGCAGTTTTTCCGGGAACCTCGGGGGCCCCCTTATCTCGGGGCTCTCGTGTTTTTCCGCGGACTGCCAGCTCTCTCTCTCTCTCTCGTCTTACTCGGCGAGGAGAGGAGTCGATATACACAATTGAGAACGAGAGTGCAACCATAAAGTTGGCGCGGCCTGTACTCACGGAGAGGGGGGGGGGGAGGCGGCGGCAGTCGCGTCGACGGGGCTCTAATACAGACGCGCGTGCAGCTTTGACGCTGCTGCTGCCGCTGCAGACGGATTGTGTGGTAGCGCGGAAGGGAGGGAGGAGGAGATCGGCCGTTTCCAGGCTCCACTCGGCGCGCGTTTTTCACGCTGCTCTTCAGACGCGAGAGCCGTTCGACAAACCGAGAGAGAGAGAGAGAGAGGGAGAGAGAGAACGCCGCTGCGAGCAGTTTCGTCGATCGGGGGATAAATTCGCTCCCGGGCTCTCTCTCTCTTCGGATGGTCAAGGCTGCTGCTCCCGTTGGCTGTTAATATTGCAAGCTTTGTTAACTTTATTTTTTGGTCGCCGCGCCTCGGGCCGAAAATAATCCCGCGGCGGATTTTCCACCGGAGGAGCTAAAATAACACTCGTAAGTGAGGAGTCGATATATACTTCGCTCGAACGCGCGGATTGGTTTTGCTCCGAAGTACAAAAATTTTTCCGATTCGTACGTAAGCAAAAGTAAACGTATTCCAATGAAATAAAAGCTTCGCGGAAGCGGCAGTTGGTTCGCGCGTCCGCAAATAGCCTCCATCCGAGCCTCTCCCTTACGATATACATCCCCCTCCCCTCGCCGTCGTCTCCCATGGAAAGCGAGAGAGAGAAAAGTCGGAAAAGCATCTCCGTCCGACGCAGGTCACGCATCGCCCCGTCGTCCCCCCCAAAAATCGATGCCTACAATTCCGGTCTGTGCCCTGCAAGAGAGCTCGAGCATATCGTCTCCTGCCTGCGATATGCTCGAAACTGGCTTCCTCTCGCGAGTTTTTGCCGGCCGGTGCGCGGAATATGCGCGCCAGCTGCGATTCCAGGGGCGTCGGGATTACGCGGGACGAGAGTATGTAATGTACGCCAGGCGGAGAGGGAAAGTATATCACGGCGGCGGTACAGGAACCACTCCCTCGCGGTCCAAGGAGCTCTCTCCCCGACGGGGGAGAGAGAGAGACGCCTTGGCAAGATGGCGCGCGGAGAGAGAGAGAGAGAGAGAGAGAGCTTGCGCCAGCTTCCGGCGCCGGCGAAGGGACTCGGCGCTCTCCGGGGGCACCTGGTATCGGTCTCTCTCCGCTTTCCGTGTACTATACGCCGGGTTCAAGGGCGTGGTTCGCGCGCGCGATGCCGACTCTTTTAGCGCTCTCGCCGGGCAGGACCGAGGAAGAGAGCGAGAGAGAGATGAGAGGCGGATTAGCGCTTATCTCGCGCGACGGGAGGCTGAAAAGAAGAGAGAGCGGCTCCGCTGCTCTGGCGAACGCGCGTATATACGTATCGACCCGGCTATTTCGGATGAATCAAAGGGGCCGGAGGAGAGCGAGAGAGAGAGAGAGATCGTAATTGAGGTTGGAGTGGGCCGCCGGTCTCGCAAGTGCACACCGGGAACCACCACATATATCGATCGGTCGGCCGTTCGGTTGGTAACAGGGCTCGGAGGTGTGTGCGCTCCTCTGCTCTCTCTCTCCGCGGAAGAAGAAGAATATCGTAGCGGCGTCGCAATTCGTAATCCCGCAACGTCGGGGGAAAAAAGGGAAAAGAACGGGGCTGGGATACGTGTGTATTCGGAGGGTGGAAAGGTCATCGGACTGCAAGGGGTCCTGCCTCTCTCTCTGCCTCTCTCTTTCTCCCGCCCGGTGGTTCCAGCTCTCGCACAAAGCTCTCTCTCTCTCCCTTCTCTGCCGTTTGTCTGATGTGCGGAACGCTCCCCCCTGTGTCTCGCGTCCATTCACGCTTCTTAACCGCACACAAGCTCGCAGATCGATAGGTGAGCCGAGGAGCGCCCGCCGACGCCCCCCTCCCAAATCGATCCGGATACATTTAAATTCCGGCGCGGCCCCCCCGCCGGCGGGCTGCCTTATATTGCCTGGCACCGCGAGGGCCCTTTAAATTCGCCGAGGTCGGATCGCTGATTCTGGAACTGGTACCGGAGAGGTCGAGCTGTTCGCGGGCTCGTTCGATTCGCCAGGCTTTCGCGCTAGGTGCGATTGTTTTTTAATTGTTATACGTATACTTCGCGCTCGATCCGGTGGTGTTGTTTGTTTATACGGTTTCAATGGGAAGAAAGAACTTTTCAGGATGAAAGCGAGAAAAGCATTAGTCTTTTCTCGCTCTTTTAAACAGCATATCCAGTAGTAATACAGATTAAAAATATCCGTAATTGCGGCAATCCCGCTAATTTATACGCAGTCCTCGGCAGCTTTCCGTGCTTTTGTAACGGCGTGGAAGCTCAACCAAGCCAAATAAAGGATATGCACGATAATCAGGCACTTGCCTACATTAATAACTCCAGCATAACTCCAGCATATCGAGCGGAATCCCCGGAACATTAGCATATTTACAAAATATCGCTCATTTCAGGCCGTCCGTCTCGCTCGGAGCAGTCCGTCGAGGAATTCAATATATCGGGCGAGTTTCCGCGTCGGCTAAATGCTCGCTCGTCTCTCCTTCCGCTCCGGGCGGAATACGAAACGAAGCGAAGCGCGGCGCGGCTGAAAATCGGAAACCGTAAAACTTTCGCCGCGTGAAAAATTTATGGAGGTCCGAAAGGCTGTGCGGCAGCTGCAGCCGGCGAACAGGTCAGGAAAGGACGAAGGTGACGAGTCAGGAAATTCTGGGGACTGTATACGCGTTGGAGAACTCGGCGATTTCGGGGGACCAGGTAGCAGATGTTCGGGGTTATGGTCCTTTAGTTTATAATGGAGATCTACGGACGTTCAGAGCGTCGGGGCTTCTTTTGTGCGGCGCGGCGTTTTATTTTTCTGCAGTTGGACTTTCTCCGAATTGAAGCTGGGAGCGATTATATGCTATTCTACTTTTCTCTTTTGGTCTCTTGCAGTGAATTTCTTAAGTGTGAAGTAGTAATAAGCTATTTTTTAACTACTTCAATAAGATTCGTTAAACTTTTAAATTTAAAGGCTCATTTGTTTATGTAGCCTTAATAATTTGAAAAACTAATTAAAAAATTAGAAATTCACCACTTCTGCTTTCCAATTATCTTTCCTCCACAAAACAATAAAAATCCCCAAAACTGACTCGAATTTCAGGAACCATCTCCTCACCCTAAAAACGTCTCGGGAAGCTCGCTAAAACACACCGCCATAAAACCAAGGAGAAAACAAAAAAACTCGGCAGCGTCGCCGCGCGACTTTACAGCCTCGTAATTGACGGCCACTGGAGAACTTCGGCCTCCTCCCCCCCATATGGCGGGGGCACCTGGGGGAAAAGAGCCCGTAACCAGGAAAGAAACATTTGCATACGCCACCCTTGACCGCGGCGTGGCCGAGTTTTTCGGGGAAACGCGCAGGAAGAGAGAGAGGTATTCCGCTGTTTTTCGAGAGGCTCGGCTTGTGTTACACCGCCTGACGTAAGTGTCGGAACGCTAAGCAGTTTTTGGATCCTTAAGCCTGCGTCGCTTGGTTTTAATTTTGCGAGTGTTGTTTTGATAGCGCGGCGAGGCGACGTTGGCTCTTTTCGGTGTATTTATTTAAGAGCAGAATGTATTGCGCGTTAGTTTAAACAGTGATCAGACGTTGGTAAATATAAATTACCTGAAAAGTTATAAACCAAACTGTTAGGATTTATTAATTGCGTCTAGGCCGTTTCTCTGTTGAAACGTGTTTGTGTGCGAAGACCGTTTTAATTAATAATCCTCTTGCGAGATACGTAGAGAAATTACTTTGGGTTCTCCAAAACGAACTAAAAAGATCACAGACGTTACGTCAACGACTCACGAGGAAAAGCCTCCAGTCGACTCGTACACGACGTTTCTCTAAACTGCACTTCGCAATTCATCACCTCCTCCCGTTGATCCAAACATACTAAAAAAAAAAAAAAATATATATATATTCCAAGCAGCAGCAGCGGCATAACCTCCAAACTCCTCGAGCATCGGGCAGAGAGAGAGAGAGAGAGAGAGAGAGAGAGAGAAGAATCAAGATGCGACGATGCGACGAAAGCACGAAAGGCGATAGTATAGTTCGTCGGCCGTGGACGGCGAGATAAAGAAGACTGCGGAACGGCTCGATCTTCCTTTTCTCTTCTCGTTACGGCGTTGGGTTACGCGCGCGCGAGGTTTTCGCGCGATCGCCCCGGCCGGTAGTCGCAATGGCGACGCGACGATAATACGATATTCAACCTCGTAACCTTGGAGGGAGTTTTCGGAGCTTTTTCGGAGGGGTGGGTTAATAAAAGTGAGTGGTAAAGTAGAGAATAACAGCTTCGTTGTGTGGTCCTTTGTTTAATTTGTCTTGTTTAACCTAATAAAGCCGCGGTGTATAACTGCGCGATTATTATTCACCGAGAGAAGGATCAACGTATACGCCATATACCTCCACTGGAACGTAACAGAATGAAACGGTCCGGTCCATTAAGTTAATTACCATCTCGCCGACTAGCTCGTTTTTCCAACGAATCGCATCGGCCGACTTCAAGCCTTACTCATTTAATCATCAAACAAATCCAGCTCTCGGCATCGAGCCTCGAGTAAAGCCCAACTCCACAGAGAGACGAGAAAGACAGACGGAACGAAGTGAAAAACCTTTTTCGTATCTCCGTGAGGCTCCTCTCCGATAAGCAAGCGCCGAGATAGGACACCAGTCCGGGTCGTGAGTCAAGTCAAATTTCGTCTAGCCCCGATCTCCGTCTCTCGGACGCTCTGAATATTCAGGCCTGCGCCGGGGGACACGACGGTGTTTCGGCGACAAAGGCATTATTAGTCAGATGCGCCGTGTTATAATGCCGTATATCGGCCGGGATGAATGGAGGAGCTTTTAAATAAACGGTGCCAAGCCGAGTCTCGTGGAGACGTGTTAAAGGGACACACGAGGAAACGTCGCCGAGCGGTCGCACAATGGGATTACGTCGCGCGAACGCAGCCGAAGGCTTTTTTTTCGAGCGCACCGCGATAAGAGAGGTCGAGAAGAAAATGTCTATATATATAAGACCCCGTAAAATCTGGAGCTCGTAATCTCTTCCCGGAACTGATAATGACAAACGAGCCGATACGTCGTATATAATAAGTCATTTAAATAACGAGCGATCGAGATAAAAATCACTTGGAAAAATCCTCGGCAGAACACAGCCCGGAGATCGCCTGGATATATATCAATCGCTTTGAAAAAATCCCGGAAATCACATCGCGTCCCGGAGAGTCAGTCGGGGCAAAAGCCCCGACACTCCACGACGGCTCAATCTTGCCGCTCTGCGTAGGTGGAGGCTGAATGAAGAAATTAAAGGGCCGTCGATGGAGAGAGAGAGAGCGAGCTAAAAAACGGCCAGCCGTGATTTGCATCGGCTAACTCGCTCTTCCGCCCCGCACGGATCAATTCATACGGGCCGGAGAGAGAGAGAGAGAGAAGAGGCGGAGGAGGAAGAGAGAGGGAGAGAGAGCTGCGGGTATAGTATACCGAACGAGTGTCGACGCCCGGCGCGCGGAGAGACGAGCTCTGTGTGCGTCGAGGCTTCTTTTCATGCCGGCCCAACGCTCGCGCCTGGCTTTCTTCTGGCGATGTGGCGACGCCGAGGCCGGAGGATATTATATCCCTAGGAAGAGAGACCGGGCTGATGGTATTTCTGCTGTTACTTGTATGTATAGAAAATGGTGTAAACCGCGGTGTTTATAATAAATTAGTGAACCATATTAAATTTACCGATATCGGGCTTGGAATCGGCTGGATTTAAAAATATAGTACCGACGTCGTGTATCGCGCCGTAAAAAAGCGGCTCTCCGCGGCCGTTAAACGAACGAAAGTACCTCTTTGGAATCGAATAATAGAAACTTTACAGGCGGTCCGATTACGTTCGTATATATACCGTCAATTTTAATTAACGCCGGCGTGTCAATTTAAATTCAGGT
Source organism: Ormyrus rosae (assembly GCA_035047165.1). Lineage (NCBI taxonomy): Eukaryota > Metazoa > Arthropoda > Insecta > Hymenoptera > Ormyridae > Ormyrus > Ormyrus rosae. The sequence continues at coordinate 391,389 of JAWWML010000026.1, read as the reverse complement.
CAATGTTGCCCCGCGACGACGAAGAAACGCCGCGCGGCGCACAGCAGAATCTCCCTGATGTTCGATAGGAAAATATTAATGCCTCGCTGATCGTTCGGCGCTTAAAAAAAAAAAAGGAATCCTCTCTCCGTCCAATCGATTTCCCTCTCCGTCCGCTCGAATTCAGAGATTTCCTCGGCTTCCTAAAATTAGCCGCGGCGTTCTCCGGAAAAGCTCCTCGGCGATCGGCGCTTGTCTGGGCGTAGATAAAAATACGAAATGCGTGCGGTGTAACGATTTTCGCGCGCGAGAGAGAGAGTGCAGACCGGATGCGCGCCGAGCGCATCTTTTATTTCGAGTCGGGAACTGACCGTATATACACACAGTACGCGACACCGCACGGATCCGGAAACGCCGCGGAGAACGTTCGTAAAGCGGCAGTGAATCGAAGGCGCGTTGGGAGGAGATAAAGATTAATTAGCGCGCCTCGATAGCGAGGCTACGAGGCGTTATACGCACGATTTTTTTTTTTTCGTCGTAAATCAATCGGCCACGGATAACGCGGCCACAATATACGCGAAGAGTTCGAGAGGGCCCCGCGCACTTCGCGGAAGGCACCGCGAGTTTTATCGGCGATACGTGCCGGGAAAAGACAATATTCCTCTCGAAGGACGATCGGCGATCCTCCCGCCTACGTACCAGCGAAAATCTCCGACGTACCTACATATATATATATATATATATCCCTCCGAGGTCGACGAACCCGTCTCCTCTCTCCGGAAAAAAGCTCTCTCTCTCTCTCTCTCCCGATCGTCTCCTCCTCGACAAAGCTCGCATTGATGCCCCCGTCGATTTCGCGAGAATCCCGCGTGCGCGCCTGACGGTGGTGTTCTCTCCGCGCGAATAAGGACAGACACGCCGATTTCCGGCGCGGCGGCGGCGGCCCTCCTCCCCTGCCTGCGCGCGCCGCCGCCGCGAGGGGAACGCACATAACACACCAGCTGCGGGCTGGAGAACGGAGGACCACGGAGAGGAGGGAGCGGCGCAGCTGCGGGAGAGAGAGAGAGAGACGGGCGGAACGAGAATAGCTGCACTGATGCCGAGGCGACTACTGGCCCTGAAATCGGGACTCGGACTGGAGGGACGGGAGAGAGTGGTAGCAAGAGGGCTTTTTTCAACGGATTTTCGGGACTGTCTGGGCGAGGAGGGAGAGGTTTCGGTAATGGTGCTAAGAGTCTAGGATTTGTGGACAGAGAAAAATTTTCTAGTAGAAATTACAATAGTAATACTACTAGTAGAAATTACAATAATCCAAAAAATTACCATAATTTCTAGTAAATTTTATGAGGTCAGTGATAAATTTTCATATTGAGACTTGTAAAATTTACTAGGAACTATTTTTACTAAAAAATTTTTCTCCGTTTGGTGTACTTTATATTTTCTTTTTGCGTAATCTTCTGGAGACTACGATACCAAATTTTTCTCCGTGTCAAATGAAACGATATACTTTAGGAGAAAGACTTATCAATAACACCGCTTTCGCGATCCGAAATAAATGTATTCCCCGTTCAAGGTTCCCTCGCGCTCCTCAGTAAAAAAAAGGCGAAGGTGTTAACCGACCCGCACACATTTTGCAATCGCTCAACATTGAATTCTCTCCCGTTTACGGTGCACATAACGTTTCGAAAAAAAAAAACAAAACGCCAACCGTCGCAACGCACACCGTTTCCATACTAATTTAATATTCAATCATTAACTCGCCGACCACTGAATACTAACTGAATACGCGCTTTCCCGCATAATGACGTGCGTCATGCAAAACCGTCTGCCTATATCACACACACACACATCCCCGGTCATTTTCCACAAGCACGATCCTCCGCGCGCGCCGAATGAATTACCCGCCGGCCGATTAGGCAATATATACATACACACCTCCCGCGCCTTTGTCGAAACGAGAGAGCTTTCGTCAAAAAATGTGTACCGGCGCTTCCGGCGGCCGACGCTGACGCAATATATAGAGCCAGCCGGCGAGAGAGAGAGAGAGAGAGAGAGACGCGGTGTACGTCGCGGCCGACTTCATTGAATTTCCAACAGGCGGATACCATCGAATACACTCTCCCGCCGCGCCGCTTAAAAGCGCGATTACGTCAGGCTTCCGGCTGCAGCGCCGTTTTTCCACCGATGTCCAATACGCGACGATGTACGAGCGCACGGAGAGCTGGTAATTCCCCCGCGGCGACTCGGAATACGTATAAAATGCGCGCGCGGCTCCTCCGGGCTACCGATAAGAATACCGAGCGCGCGCAACTTTAAGCGAGAGAGCTCGGGTTAGTCGTCGAAGACAAAAAGTCCGTCGAGCTGCTGGCCTTTTGTGCCGGTCGACGGGCCGCCGCCGCCGCCTTTGAGAGAGAAGGAGATGCGTGGCCTTTGAAGATACAGTGTAATATTTCAGGAGCCGAGGCGAGGAGGTTTCTATCCGGCTGGATAAAGGTTACGGCTTGTTTTCTGCGGACGATAATAACGAGCACCGGCGATGCTCGCTCCTTTGTCTTGAGATATCTCTCCGCGCTGTATTCTCCAGATTAGGAAAGTATCTTCCGGACTTGGCTCGATCGTAGGACGGACTGTCCAGCTGCTTAGCCGAGCAGGTCCTACATCGGATAAGGCCTACATCCAGTTCCCAAATCAGCCTCTCGCCCGTCTAGCAACCGAAGTTAGCTGCCGCAACAGCAGCATCCCCAAAGGGCGGCAGAGAGCGAAGTCGGCCCGAAAGTTGAGATCCTCGTTAATCAAAAACTTTCCCCCAGAAATAGGCCGGGGCTATCAATACCTCGCGTCGGCCAGCACCCCGCGCGCGTCCGTCTGGTGAGAAAGGGCACGTGGGGCCTGCTTGCCTCTCTCTCTCTCTCTCCCTCCTCGGCTTGGTAGCGCTGGTTCACGCGTCTGCTAGGTGGTTCACCCCCGGGCGCCCCTTGTTTGCGCCGGGAGAGAGAGAGACGGAGAGAGAGTCGAAGCCGAGGGGTGGTGGTTCGGCGAGAGGGCAGAAGAGCACGTAGCCGCGGGAGAGGGAGGGGGGGGGCTCCCTTCATCCTTGAGGTGGGGGCGCGCCCGTAGGATCAATACCCGGCGAAGCCAAGTCCGAGCCTCTCCTAGGCCTGGAAGGGAGGGAGAGAGAGAGAGAGAGAGAGAGAGACCTGCGTGTGCTGCTGCCTGCCTGCCTGCCTGGCTGCCTGCAGCCTCCCGCAACAGATCGATGCGCGTCAGCCGAGATGCCAGCCCGGCCGATCCGAAGGCCGCTTGCCAGGAGGCTGCGGCGATCGCGACCGTTCGCCAGCTCCCTCTCTCTCTCGCTCCCTCTCCTCCGACCTGATCGATCCCCCTTCCGAGTGATGAGATGACGGTAATTGGATGTTTGCGTGCGGAGATGGAGTTGCGAGGAGAGAGAGAGAGACTCTTTCGATCTGCCGGCGAGGCCGCCACCGTGGGGGAGGTTCGGTAATGGTAGGCAGATTTCGGGCTTGCTATTGGGTGAGAAGCGGAAGTGATTCGGCTGGTTCGCGTTAATTTTAATGAAGTAAATCACGAAAAAGAGAAACTGGATGCCAGCCACTCCGCGGCTCCGAGAAAACACATACAACCGCGTTACCACTCGGGTTCATTCAATCACGCCGGCCGTAAAGTCTGGAATCGTAGGGCGAATCGTTCGGCTCCGGTTCTCCTCCCGGGGAGGACGCCCGCAGCTGCTTCTCGAGTGACAAAGATGGAGAGCGGGAAACACGCTCCTAAAAAGATGATGGTCCGCTCGCTTCGCGCTTTTACTGCGTCTTTATCCGAGCGAACTCGCGCGATACGCCGACGATTTTCAACTTTATACTGTCTGCTGAGAAAACTATGGTGTATATCTCTGCGGGCGGTTGGAGGGAGGTGGAGACGCTAAGCTGTCGGGCTGGATTTTTTTGGGGCGATTGAATGGCACGTTTTGGATCGAGGTAAATTGGGTGGGGGATTTGTTATAACTTAACGGTAGACGGACGTTTGGTCCTATAATTTATTTGCGGGTTACAGAAGTACGAAATTTTGCGTTTATAACTCGATCAACAATTGGATAATACAGTCGTCAGAAAATGCAGTTGTTCCAGTGGCATTTTTTCTGCAAAGACCTCTCTGCAAAAGCACACCAAATTCTCTGCACCAAATTTCCACGCAGCCTAAGCAACCTAATCTCTCCCAGCTCCCGCTCCCCACTTCCGGCACAAAGACTCTTCACCGCGCCAGCTATCACCCGGCTTCCAGGTCGATCCCGCAAAAAGCCCTAACAGAGACAGCGAGAGAGTTCGCGCTCGGCCGCCTGAAAAAAAAAGAAAAGAATCGGGGGTACCGGCTGCGTCGGCGGCGATACCAGCAGCGCGCGGAGGCTGGCATCGCGGACGGAGAGGAGAGCAGCCGCGAGAGAGAGAGAGCCCCGCCGCCGGGAGTCAATGACTCGTCGGGCGGTGGCGCGGCGCGGAGGGTGACGCGCGCCACCCGCGCTCTGCCTCGCTGGGGTCACAGGCCGAGGGGGCGACGGGAGGGAGGGGAAGTGGCGGGGACGCCGCCGCCGCCGCCGACTGTACTGAGGACGTCGAGGGAATCCCGGTTGCGCAGCTTTGCAGCGGTGGTACCCGCGAGGGATATTTCGTTTTTGCCCTCTGCTCTTTCTCGCGGAGAGTCTGGGAATTACAACGAATATGTAAATCTGACGTTTCCGCACCAGACTCGATACGGAAAATATCTCTGCCGTATCCTCGAAAGCAAAAGCGAAAGCTCTCGCTCTCGGGAGAGAGAGAGAGAGAGGCCGAGAACAATAATTCGCGCGCGTCAATTCGCCGGGCGGCGCTTTAATTTCCCAGCCTCGGTCGCATAGTCATCAGGTTCATTGAGCGATGCGTCATGCCGGAGAGGAGGCTGTGCGATCCCGAGAGCTGGAGAGATTACGTTCCCCCTCTCCGCTCTCTCTCTCTCTCCCGTCGTCGTGGTCGTCGTCGTCGTCGTCGTCCGTTTTCGATGTGCGAGATGTGCCTCGGCGCGGCGCGCGCGAGGGTGGTAGCGCGTGGCGCCATGTTGATCGTCACGCTGTGCGCTGTGACCAAAGAGCCGCGCGCATGAGCCGAACGAGCCAGACTCAATGTGGTACCCCCTTTTCGCTTTTGCCTTTGAGAGGGAGAGAAGAGAGAGGCTGACTACTGCCGAGCGCCGTTATGTTATGGTCAAGTGGACCGAGTTGTTTCATTTTTTTTTATAAGCGTTGCTCTGAAATTTCAGGATTTATACGCTCTTGCATTCTGGTTCAAGAATCGAGAGCGGCGCTTCTCTGCGCTCTCCGGTCTTATAGAGTCAAGGAAATTTCATTATACGCCTCCTTACGCCCTCGGCGTCGTAATAAGACGCTTTAATTAAAAGCATCGCCGACCGGGCAAGACTCCCGTTTAATCCTCCGCGACCCGGACAATTAAAACCACCGCGGAAGCATAGCACACCGGACTTAATCGAAAAAAGAAGAAAAAAAGTCAGTTTCCCGGCGCGGCGCCGGTCGAAGGACGCGTGCGCGCGCGCCTACGTCTATATCTCGGGCTAGGGAGAAAAGCGAGGGAGAGCCTCGGCGGCAGGAGCTCTCCGGGCACGTAGACCAGGGGGAGAGGAAAGCAGGTCGTCTCTCTCTCTCTCTGCCAGAGTCGCGGCGGGATTAAGAGAAAACCCGCAGCGCGGCGACTCGATACGGCGCTCTCGGGGTTTGCTCTTTTCGACCGCCCACGGCGCCCTGATCGCAAGCTCTCATTGCGTTAGGGGATGTGTGTATACTTGCGCGGGGAACCGGCAAGGTGGATACCGGTTGCCCCTCTGGCTTTTAAATTGGCCCCGATTCCGATGCCTCCGACCAACGACCTATAAACGAAGCTCTTCACCGTAAAAGTATATATGTAATCCGGTCTCGCGTAGCGGAAGAAAAAGAAAAAAAACCTCCGGCGGCGGAAGCGGGAGCTGCAGCTGCTGCAGCCCGAATATATACGCACGGACGAGGCGCGCGGTGTGCGCGCGCACGTCGGACTCTCGCGCGCGCCGCGTGCATTCCTCATGAGAGAGAGAGAGAGAGAGCCGCCCGCATAGCGGCCCCCGACCGCCTGGATTATTCAGCGCGACCGGCCGGCACAGACGGGAGATCGCGACTGGACGATTTTTGCGCGACGAGCCGCCGGTTACGCTTCGAGGCTTTGGAGCGGAGGTGCGACCGGAGGGTTTTAGCGAGGGTACAACCGGTGTCGGTTTTGTTCGATATATAAATGAATGTAAATAAACGGAGAGATATTGGCAATTACCGGCGGCGTGGTAATGGCTTTGTAAATTTTTGCTTTTCGTTTGCAGCTTAATACATTGGTTGAACAAACTCGAAGAAGAATGTCGGAACGTTGAATCTGGGCTGCGGGTTACGTCATTGTGCGACATCGTCGGCAGAAGCAGCTCTTTTATCTGTTTATTTTTAATACCATAATGATATACCAACAATCGTTTTTGCACAAATTGTGCAGTTTTTCGTACATTAGATTAGATAAAGTCCGGAGAAGCTTTTGTATTTCGCAGACCTTTTACAAAAGCGTTTCCACTTTCTTTGCAATAATTACAAACGCTCCAGAACTACCGTCAGATGGAAGCCCACTGTGTCAACCCAATTAGCGCGTAAAATCGACCTCAAGTTCCGGAAACGCGCGGCTCACATCCCCTTTCTCGGAACTCGGAAGAAAACTCGAGCGCACAGCCAAGCCATAAGAAAGCTTTAGCCTCAGAACTTCCAGCCGTTCCATCTCTCGGGAAAACAGCGCAGGGAGAGAAAACTTGGCGAGCGTCTATCTGCACAGGTAGAGAGACCATGAATTCTCCGGAAAGCAGCCTCTCTCTCGCTCTCCCTCGCCCGGCAGGTCGACTCGTCGGCGGCGGGGGACGACCTTCGGAACCTGCGCGCATCGATCGGCGCGCGCGTCTCTCTCGAAACACCCCTCGGACGACGACGCCGGGGGATGCGCACTGATGCAGGGACGCGCGCTGCTGCTGATGGCTGCTCTCTCCTGCGATGTATCGGCCAGCGCCGGCCGATTGGATTAGGGGTGTATATATTGACGCCGTTCGGCAGTCGCGCGCGCTCCGAGCGCGGATGGAGATATTGGGGGCTGACGAGGGATATGAATCGGGGTTTTAATTCTGGCGGCGGGCCGAAATTGAGAGCTGACTCCTGCTTGACGGGGGAATGAAGCAGTTGGGGGAATGGTTTGTTGCTCGGTAAATTATTGATGATTCTTGTTTACGGGCAAAATTTTTCATACAAAATTACCGTGAAAACAACAATAATCTAGGAACAGAACTACCTTGTAATAAAAATTATGTGAATCAGGTTGAATTTTAAAAGGATAACACAGTAAAAATGATGGTAACATAATAACATTTCAATACAAAAAGTAATTAAAAATTCAAATAGAACATTCTTGCCCCGAGTTTCCCATCATTGTCATGGTAATTTTTAATAGAGAATTTTGTCTATTATATCTCTCATATCTCGCACGTTCGAGGAACAGTTCGATTCATTGTCACGCTGGATATTAAAAATTTTACAAGGAATACCTCGTGCAGCGCGTATAGGATATGACTATGAAAGGAGCTGAATTCTTGGGATTTGCGCAGCTCCGTATAAAGCAGCTTTTATCGGATGTTTACAAGGAAGGAAGGAAATACTAGTCTAGTATCGGCGCAAGGACTGAGCTTGAAGAGCATGTAATTGAATGGAGTCTCAGAATAGTTCGTAACGTTGCGCCGTAAGTCGGGCGAACTTTTTTGCCAGCTCCTTTAATGCCAATAAAATACGCGGAGGGAGCATCTTTATTGTCTATACACGACGGTCGTACGCGAGTTTTCGTTTCCTGCACGCGGCGCACGAAGTCGACGATAAATATCGAAAATTTTGAAAATTTAAACGGCGACTCGACGCGAGTTTTTCGAAGGCATTTGAATTTCAAAATAAATTGGATCTTTTTTTTTCTTCAAGCCTTTCGTTCGCTTCGACAACTGCTGGTGACCATATGTTCGGACTGTAGATAAAAAATGGGCCGTGAATGCTTGGGAAAGTCGAGGGACAGACGATGCAGAGTCAACACGCCGAATTGAATAATTAATAGGAATAAATTAGCTTTACTGAATTTACGTAAAGCTGAGATGTTATCTGGTTCGGTGATCAAAGTGTTTGTTGGTCTCGTAAAATCAAATTGTTAATGTAGTAAATTTTCACTATAATACCTAAAATTAATATGCGATACAATTAAAATAGCGATGCACTTGAAATTGCACTTAATTTAACTTCGAAATAAACTCCAAAGTAAGTTGATAAAAAACGTACTTTCTTCATTCAGCCTCCCATAGAGAAAAAAAACTCGCTCTCCTCCCAAGAATCCCGTCCAAAGTCAAACTTCGACAAAAGACCATCTCGAAGCCGTCCCGTCAAAACTGCATCCTCTCGCGTCATTAATCAGCCATCGACCAAACAAAAAAAAAAGAAGCACGTGTCTGCCCCAAAAACGCAGGAGCTCGCATTCTCGAAAAAAGGAGCGGGGCTTCCAGCCGCGGCGTGCGCATTGCGAAAACCAAAGAGCCGAATGGTATCCGCGCGATATATTCCCTGGCTCCCGAAAGGTGGCGGTTCTCTCTTCCGGGAAGGCCCCCGAGGACGGAAGAAAGAAAGGGGCCTCGGGGCCCGCATCGGGGGTACACGTGTTTCCCCGCCCGGCGCAACGGGACTTTACTCGGGCGGAGACCAACTCGGCACGGTTGTCGTTCTCTCGCGCTGCACCCCGAGAGAGAGAGAGAGAGAGAGAGAGATTGATAGATAGATAGATAGATAGATATATCTTTATTTACCATGAGGTAAAAATATAACAAGTAGCATATAATATACAAC
>JAWWML010000026.1:301581-382333 GCA_035047165.1 Ormyrus rosae | reverse complement strand
AATTTAAATACGACAACCTCGCCCCGAGATTATCGTCATTTTCACGGTAATTTTAAATAGAAAATTTTGTCTGTGTAAAAGACGCCGTGCTGCACGCGGCTATTACCGCGGAGAAACGTTAATTGAAGTTCAAGAGGTTAAACGGCCCGACTCGCGAAACCGAGCGTAATAAGCATATATCCGACGCCGGGAAAACGAGAGACGAGCTAATTTCTGGTTATCTTCGAATTTTCATCTCTCCGTGGCTGCGCGGCGTTCCTTTATGTTCCAGCTGGTTGTGAATATGCGCAGTTGCAAAAGTTCTCTCTCTCTCTCTTCGGTCGGCCGACGAGGAAAACCAGAATATGTGGCGGCTTGTTAAAAATGTTGCAAAACTGTACGGCTCATTGCTTATTACTCTCTGCTATCGCTTGCATTTCGAGCGCGGTTGCTTTTTCATTGCTGGATTTTTTGCGGTTTGCATAATATTATTCGATCGTCTTATCGGAGGTACGAAGTCTGGGGCGATGTGCGGAAATCGATTTATTAGAGATGCGATATGCATCGTTAATGGACACTGGCAAAAGTAGTTTGATAAATTTTTTTTCCTGCCCGACTCGATTGATTAATTACCGAGAAATCCGCGTATCGGCGATGATTAACAAAAGCTACAGCTCCAATTCTTTAACGGTCAAGGAAAAAAGCATGAATAATCCTTGTATAAAAGAAAAAAAATGTACGAATTGATCATTTTCCAATGTATATCACCGACCGAAATTAAAAAGCGCGAATTTAATTCCACTCCGCGGAAAGGCTCGATTCCTCAAACCCAACGTTAATTACCACCGCGAAACCTCTCCCATATACACACACAGCGCCAACGACAAAAAACATCGCCGAGCTCGTATACCTCAGCATACACACTCCACAGCAACCCCGGAGAGAGATAACCATCTCCCCGGCGCCCGTCCTCGGCCCTTTTTATCATCGCTCAAACTCGCGGGCCCCGATCGTTAGAGAGCGGCTGCCTCCTCCTCCTCCTCCTCGCGGATATATCTCTCGAGTTGCAAATGCTATTTCTCACTTAACCGCTCTGTGACGTTATTACTTAATTTTAGACCTCTCGCGCCCATTGAAGCTTTACGGACCGTGGCGGCGGCGGCCGAGTCGTTGAACGGAGAGAGAATCCGCCCGGGGGGCAATAAGGAGATCCGCCCGGATGAGAGTCGCCGCCGCGGCTCTCGGAGATCGTCCGTCTTCGACGGGGACGGGGGACGGGGGGCTGTGTGCGAGTTTGTTTTCGAGGGAAGGGGTGGAGGAGGACTGGTAATTAGTGAGTCGCCCGCTGGATTTATGGGGATTAATGAGGCCGGGGGATCGAGGCTGCTTACTGTCTTCGGGGGCGTTTAAAACAATGTAAATCAGTGGTTCGAGCGGCTCATCATTCGTTAACTCTGCATGTAATCCGGGGTGCTGATCGATAAAGCGCATATATTTAATTATCGTTCTACTCGCCGAGGTGTTCCGTAAACAATGTACATTAAAGCGCAAATGGCGTTGAAGATTTCTATCCAACGCGCGTACGAGCGAGCGATATTTATTAGCAGACTTTTACTGCGTAGGCGATGAGGCATGGCATCGGACAATCGAGGCATAAAGTTTCAAGTGGTAAACACATATACACACAGCGGAGGGAACAACACTTTTTTATGCATCGCCGCGGGAAAGGAACTTTTTTTTTTCTTTTTTTCTTGTTCGAAAAGCCAGCCAGTGTGGTATTGCCTTTGTTGAGGTGGCCCTCGACAGTTGTTTCGGTGTTTCCTTCTTTTTCGGGACTATAAATCCGAGGCTAATGACAGTCGAAGGTTTAAATATTGAAATAAAAGAAAGTGATGGCGTTGCTGTGCAAAATATCATCGAAACATCCGTTTTTCCTTTAAAAATCTATAATTTTACATGTCATCTTCGAATATTACCGACATTACCGATGTTTACTTCTTCGAACACCAATTAAACGACCAAAACCGCCTCTGATAGCCTTGTCAAAAAAAATGACCAGAACACTTCCTGCTCCCAAAGTCGCCTCAGCAGCAGAAAGCGACAAACTCCGTCGGCGATCCATCTTCGGAGGAGCCACACATATCGACTGCTTTTCGAGGCTGCCGCCTGTGATGAATCGCGGTCGGGCGACGTGTTCCCTGTCTCTCCTCGAGCCCATTACGAGAGGAGGCTGCGACGGGTTTCGGCCGCGCGCGCGTTCGAATATATTCCCCGAAGAAGCGCGAAGCGGCGCCGGCTGACGTGTCTCAATGAGGAACAATTGAGCGGCCAATGCGGAGGCGCGACGCCACCCCCCCGGTGACACATCTTGTATGTACGAATGATAGCGAGACGATGTGGATTTCGGTGGGAAGTCGGAGAGGTTTCGAGCGTTGTGACGTCTGGAGATTTCTTGTTTTTTTTTTAGTGTGAACGTTTAATACTGTTTGCACGATGTTTATTGGTGAATTGAGAATGTACGTGGAGAGAAACGTTGCTCGTTAGTAAATCGAGGACAGACTTTGAATTAAATAAAAATTACTATACTTTATGTTAATTTTTGTTATATTTTTAGCAATTTTTATTAAAAGTTTAGCAAAACTTACTAAACATGTAGTAAATTTTAATATAAAGTATAGTAATTTTTTACCCTAAATCAAAGTCTGTCCTCGATTTACTGACGAGTGTAGCAATTTTTCTTAAACATTTTTCTCCGTGTATATTTAGATCTGTTGATAATTGCAAGTATCTCATGCCGAGTTCTTTTTTAGAAACTACGTGTTTTTCTTGATATTTTTTAATACGCCGATAAAAATTTTATTGCCTTACCGCAGACAATAATTACCGACGCGCTCTCCAACATAGGTTATCTCGCTCGTTGGCGACAACCGAATAAAAAATTCATAGCCCCGAAAATCAAACGCAGATTCGCAGCCCGCAAACCGAAACAACGAGAGACCCTTCAGCCTTAATCCGGTGACTCTCGAAAAAAGGTGAATCGCTCCCACCGAAGAAAGCTCCCCGGCCGTAAGTTTTTTTCATTTACCGGCGAGGGGGGAAGAACCGAGGGGTCGCGCGCGTCTGATTGGGGCATCGTCGCCTTATATTCCGTCCTCGAAGAATTGGGGGGGGGGGGGGGAGAACGCCGGACGGAAGGCAATATGGGGAGAAAGACCTGCGACACCGCGTGTATAAGCCGTCGTGTTGTCTGCGTGACATTCTCGATAATTGAAGCCCTCCGCGCTGATATTATAGTAGTTTTTTTTTCTTTTCTGTTAGGATTGTACTTTGGTTCTTAATTAAGTTTTAATGGCGGTTTTGTTTTCTTTTGGGATTGTAGTGCGGTGCCTAATTAAGTTTTAATAGTGTCTTCTTGAAGTTCTCGTTGTCTTTGCTTTTCTCCTAATAAGAAGCAGAGACAACGAAAGTTTTTCGACAACATATCTTTTACGTTATTTTTATTGTTTAATATCGTAGTTGCCGATTCCAGTACTTTTTTTTACAAATTTCCTAATTACTATTTACCGCAGCAGGAAATCTTTCTAATTATTTAATTCAACAACATTACCGACATACAGCCAACCAATAATTACCAACTTACCGCGAAAGTATAAACATCAAAACAGAAGCAGCAGCAACCATTCCCCCCCGTCGAAAAGTAGCTCCACTCCTCCGCGCGCAGCGTGAAAGTAAAATTAAGCTATAAAATCAAAATTAATTACGGTGCTCCGCGGCTTTAACGCAGCAAACCGGAAAAACGCGGACAGAGAGAGAGAGAGAGAGAGAGAGAGAGAGAGAGAGAGAGAGAGAGAAAAAAGCCCCCACATCATCGACGTAGCAGCTCGGCGGACACAATTCGAAAACTTTCTCCGTCGCCACCTCCACCCATATAAAGGGAACGCCCAATCATTTGCGCAATTACGCGCCGCGTCGAATTACGATCCGACGGCGGAGAGAGAAAAAATAACCGCCGCCGGATCGGAGAGAGAGAGTTATTAGTTATGCGCGCGGCTCTCTCGACTCGTGAAACGTGGACGCTAAAATCGCCGGTTTATGGACGATGTAAGCTCGGATTAACGGAAATCCAGAGAGACGCGATATTGTCGCGAGCTTCTTTTTTTTCTTTTTCGGGGACGTATTTACACTTTGTTTACGGCTGATTGTCGCGATAATCATATGTATTGGCTTTAATGGATGGCTCTTGCGAAAGAAGCTGCGCATCGCTGGAAATAAGCAGGGAACCTGATTACTTTGGCATTTGCCTTGAATGTAATCGTTGCACCTTTTTGATAAATGATCGTTCTAAATTAGGCTCGGAAATATAGAATTGAAATTCAACAAAATTTATTTAAATTATAATATCGCTATTTATTTATTAACAAAGATTTACTTATTATAAAGATCGTCGATCTAATGCATCGAAAAAACTGTTTACAATAATTATTTTAAGTTGGTTATCGGCATTATCTGGTAGGGACTAAGTATTGATTTCTGCTAAAGCAGAGCACCTTCTTCAAGTTTATAAAATTTACAGGTTAGAAATTAACAAAATTTGTATAAATTACGTATATGTATTTTTATTTGTTACATAAACATTTCACAGACATAAACTAATAAGGTATCAATTGAACAAATATTTTAATACACTATATGTAAGAATTTATATTTATCAGTCCTTATAACACAGGTTATTATTAGATTTTTCAATCAAAATCTATATTCTTAATACATAATTCACACTAATCAATAGCAAGAAATTAAATTTATAATATAAACAAAAATCTTTAGGCTTAAACTGCGACACCTAGTCATCACTATCCGGATAGTCATCTCGGTAAATTTTTTTGAGCATTTCAAGGTACTCTTCGTACTCGGGGGTACGCGTATACTTCAAAACTTCTGACATCCTTTCTCTAATACCCGGAATGTCGAGTACTGATAAAATTTCTTGATCATCCGGGTGAATTTCTGTATCCAATTGCGGAGGCCATTTTTTGGGCAGAAAAACAGGACATTCGGTAGGTGTATTTAGGACTTCAAACTTATCGTTGGTTATGACCTGCCAAATATCGCGGGCCAGCATTATCTCTTCAAAGAATCGAGCGTAAGGATCTGCGATGTGCTTGATTATTAATGCGAGACATTCCTTGTTATTCTCGTCATTCGTTTTAATCTTTGTATCGGTCAGTACGTAAAGTAGCGACCGTTTTTTGAGGATTCCTTCCATGTCTTCCTTCCAGCTTACAACATTTTCACTATTAAACAGTGGTACTTTGTGATCTGCACAATCGCAGTGAAGCGCACTGTTACTCGACGCCATTTAAAAAAACGTACTCACTTATCGTTTGTATTAACGCTTACATTAAGCTTGACTAAATTTTAGTTCAAATTAAAAAACTCTTAACTAAGGTTAGTCGCGTTCAGTTCCTCCAAATGTTAATGGAGGATATAGAATTCAAATGCACATCGCAGTGGCGCATGAAAATTGAATGTCGCATTCGACATTCATTTTTTTTTTGTCGCCTTCCATCCCTTCCCTTTTCTATACCACTGGATAGAAAATCGAAATCGATCGAGTTTATCGAATTTATTTAAAAAAAAAGTGAATAACGAATGCAAATTTCGGCGCGAGATGCGCCCCAGAATCAGCCTAGTTGAACTACTTTAATTCGGGCGCGCATCGCGCACCGACATTCGCATTCGTTATTGATTTTTTCTTTTTTTTTTTTTATATTTCGATATACTCGAGCGATAATTCGATAATCCGAACGAATCTCGAGTGGGATTTTTATAACAAGGGGAATATATGTACATACGTATATTTTTTTCAAAAAAGAATTTTCTCCAAACCTCAATTCCCCAATCCTCATAAAAACATCCAAGTACCCCATCCGCCATCACCTTACAAGTACAATAATCGTGCGATAAAATTTTCCCCGCGGCGGCAGCCTAGCCTTACATAACCCAGCAATTGGCACTCGATTTTTCCATCAAGTTCGCGGCGTGCGCTCTCCGAAATGCCCTTTTTTACTCGCATCAACCCGCCGGCATTCCAAAGCGAGAGAGAGAAAAAGAGAGAAGTTCAGCGTCGATCCGTCCGGCTGTACGGGGTTTTTGGCGCAGTGCGACGAGGAGGCGGTCGCGTGGGAGGGAAACCCGGCGCCGCGTGCCTGCAGCGAATTTCGGCACGTGTTTACTTCGTTCGGCCGGTTTACGACGCGCGCCGCACGCTCCTCCGTTATCTTTACGGCCCCGCGTAAAAGCTGCAGGTATTAAGCAAACAAGCTCTCCGCGAGAGAGAACTTTTTTCCTCTCGAGCGTATCCGCCGTTCGTGTCTCTCGCATCTGTTGCCGGGAGTTCGATCAAAAATTTACGGGGGATTGTCGCCCTTTCTCTTCCCCCTTCCTTTCTGGCTGTTTCGCGAAACGGGCGGTTGTCGCGGGAGTTTGATAGAGTCGTCGAACGTCCGTGGATAAACGGTCTGCTTCGAGGTCTTTGAACGAAAGTTTCAAAGCTTCGGTTAATTGCTCTTGGCGGCGATTCGGAAAGCTAACTGTGGGTTAGTAAATCATAGGGCAATCGCGGTAACTGTAATTTTATCGATTTTTGGTATTGTACTTCTCGAGACCTGGAAGCATTACTATATCAGTAATCAGTAAAAGCATCAAATACAGAAAAAAAATACCAATCAAAACCCGCTTCCTCATCAATCCCCCAATTAGCAGCTTCGATTGAAACCACCCCCCCAAAAAAAAAAAAATATCCTGCCCCAGCCACTCCGCTCCGTCGATCCTCGCCGCGGTCGTTTCATCTCGAACTGGTAGGCTTTCCGCGCAAAAAATTATACCAATCCGCCGGTCGGGTTCCTCACCCCCTCGCTATTTACCCTCGACTCGCTTCTGTGCGCGCTCGGGTCGCCGTATCGATTTTCCCTCCCCCCGCGGAGAGAGAGAGAGAGAGAGAGAGGGCCGTTTATTTAGCGCGAGTTCGTCGCTCCGCGCGTCTCGCTCAAGTTCAACCGGGGCGTAATTGGTGGTTGAGCCGGCTGGCTTTAACCCTCTGTGCGCGCGGTAAACTCTCTTTCTCTCTCTCTGCGCGCGGAAAGGGGGTTGCCGCTGCAGTGGCAACGGCAGGGGTCGCCGCTGTGCTTATGCCGGTGCTGCAGGCTATCCGTCTCTCTCTCTCTTTTCTGAGGAATTTGCGGGGTAAACGCGAGAGAGCCGGTCTGCGCACCGCGTTTCCCTCGATTTTGCGGCTCGCTTATCGCGCGCGGGGAAATGACGGCGAGACGCGGGGGTCAGGTTAAATGGATTTTTTTTTGTCGCGACGCGCCTGCTTAACGAGTAAATATTTGTCGCGCTTTGTCGCGGGGGTGGATGTGTGCGTACGGAAAACGACGACGGGGACGCGTTTAGTCGGATGATGGGTCGACGCGCTGAATGGACTCGGTTCGATGAAGAATGTCTCGTCGGGTGGATTATGCGTGTGGTTTCGATGAAATGGTTTTTTTCGGTGAAAGAGGATTAACGGCTGGGATTTCGTTTGAATACGTTAAAGAAATTTAGATTCGTCATGTATGTATAGTTTATGCGCTTGTTTACCAAAAACTCGGAAAAAAACAGGTTCTGAATCAGTGAAATTAACGCGACATTTTGAAAATTAAATGTACTCGCAAACAAAGAAACGTTATCGACTCAATTTCCTTATCTCCGCGCTTCCACATCTCCAAAATCTTCGATACGTCCACTCCGTAACCGGAAAACCCGGCCAAAAGTCAATATTTGAAGTGAAAACAACGCCGCGCACCCGACAATTACACCCGAAAACCTCGATCCCGATATTTACCCAGAGAGCCAAAAGTAGCAGCTCCCGCCGTGCTTTCTAATGTAAATTCCCAGCGTGATATTCGCCTCTCCGAAAAAGGGGCCCCCCGTCCGGGGGCCTCGCATACTGTATTCCCGGCCCGCGGAAACGTCGGACGACGACGTTATATGCGCGGTCACGTTTCCCCCAGCTGTATACCGGCTTTTCGCGCGCGCCGGTTTCCAAGGTCCGCCGCGTTTCCCCGCCGATTACCATATCTGATTGATTTATCCGGGAGCGCCGCCGGCTGAATGTACGCGGAGGTTCGTGTCTCGATGCGTCGCGATGATAATTGCTTTGTGATGGAGATTCGGTGCGCGTGCGGTCGAGATAATATTTTGATTTTGGAAATCGGACGGAGAAGTGAAGCTTCGGTGAATGGATGTGTGTTGCGTCGGGTGGGGGAGATCGGGAACGACGACGACTCAAGTGGGCTCTTTGTCCCGAGTCCGGGAATTTTCGTATTATTCGGGGAAAATGAATGGGGCTCCTTGTTCGGTGTGGAATTGAAACGTTTTATATTATCCTCGAGGTGGATACAAAGTGTATACTTTGCGTGTGTGTATTTTCATTGAAATTTGGATTGTCTTTGTATAAATATTGATTGGCATCTCGGCTTTATCTAATGCAGTCATCAATATATACTTAAGATTTTACATTTCGCTTCGTGATATTACTTTACGTCGCGACTTGTATCAGAAATCTGGAAAGTACGCAATGACATATATCAGAAACATCTCCAATTAATCATCGCCACCCCCTCACCACAAAGACATCAACCTCCTCCTAAACATCACTCAATCGCTCCAAAACCGCAACCCTGCAATATTCATCCCCCTATCAACATAAAAAAAAAACAGCCTCCATCTGCACTGCACTCGACTGTCGTCCAGTACGCGAGCATAAACAAGCCCCGCACAGCGAGAGAGAGAGATTTGATTTGATTTGATTTAAATTTATTATTAAAGGCCACTGGGTATAACCCTATACAGCCCTGAGGGCGGCGTACATAATATTTCGCAAACAAAAAAATAAAAATATATAAGTAAATAACAATTGAAAATACATAAGGAAAAGAAAAGTAACATTTGATCGAACAAATAGACCATCAGTAACAATGACCGCGAGAACGGCAGAGAGACACTCTCATACTGGCCGAGTGCTTTCGTTTATCGCAAACATTCGCTATTCAAGAAAACCTTATAAATAATGCGCACTTAAAAACTACATGTCAAGATCCTTCTAAATTGACAGGACTAGCAGTAGACTAGCGTCATCTTACAAAATACAAAACTTAACCTAGCTTACAAGATACAAAACTTAACCTAATATCGCAGATAGTGAGAACACACGTTACGACTATCGCCTGTTAAGCAAACCGTCGAGTACATTGAATGCTACGCTGCTGTGTGGAAGGGGGTTAAGAACAAGATTCGCATCGTTCTCTACCCTCACTCGCCATTGTTGCACTTCATTTTGTATTAGAAACGTGTGAACTAGCGACTTAAAACTAGTCAGCGAGACTTCACTGAAGACAATTTGGTGACCATTCAACATATTCAGAAGCCTTGATGCCGCGCAGTGAAAAGAGAGAGAGAGAGAGAGAGAGAGAGAGACCTCGCCGGACTCCCGCGTCAAGTTCGAGTTGTCAGGCTGAAAAGCAGCATTCGCAACTGACGTCACTCTCAAACTTCCGGCACGGAGCTTCATTGTTCCGTCTTTGACCGGGCGGCGATGATTTATATATTGCCTCCCGCCGCGACGTGTCCTCTCGCCGCTTTTAATCGAAGCGCCGATTCGACGCGAGTCGCGATCGCACCTGGAAAGTGTTCTCCGACTGTAATATTGTAGAAACGCGCCGCCGGTGTTTGAGAGAAAATCGCGCCGCGCGGCTCATTGTTTAGCGCCCGCGGCTGTGTTTTGCGCTCGGCTGAAAAATCGATTTTTTCCCGGACGCGTTGTATGTATGTACACCCCGGCCTGAGGACAATTATCGCTCTTTCTATATTGTTCGCCAAAAAAGACAGACCGACCGGCTAATGGCTCGATTTGGCTTTATTCTTCGCCTTTCCCCGAATTTCGAACGGGGCGTCTTTCATACACAGCTGTTCTCGGCGCGAGAACACTTGTGCTTTTTGCGCACTGCGCTGCGCGCAAAGTGGCGCATGAGATCACGCGGGGGGAGGAGTCGCGGCGCGGCTCGCTCGTGTCCGACGAGGTTTATTTATAACCCGAGTATCAGCCGTTGACGTGCCGCGGATTTTTGCAATGACGGGGGCATGAATGAGTAATCTGCAGGCGAGTGTGCAAGTGATGTAACATCGTCGGCTTGCGGCTGATGTGCTTCCCGAGGAATATAACGGGTTTATATATATCTACTTGGAAACGATGGATTTTTTTGTAGAACGAGAATCGCAGTTGCTAATTGCGGGAATCTTTAATTTTGCGTAAAAACGTTGCGAAATAAATTAGCGGGGAAGAGCGATACGTCGAGTGTATTAAGATACTTTGACAGACGAGGCTTCCTTGAACTGAAACTGGTAAATTTACGATTATGACAGGCGTTTATTCTTGCCGTTAACAACTTCCAACGGTTTAAAGTAGCACTTATCCTTATCGGGCTTCAATGCCAAACGCGTTGAAACGGGACAATTATGCTAATTTTGCTAAAAATTCTAAATTTAACCGCGTTTTTGAAATTCTAAAATATCGCAAAGACCAAAGATTCCCACCGTATTGAAAAAAGGGTTCGAACAATGAAAAAAAAAAGGCATCGAATCGACCCGAACAAAGCGAGCACTCCAAAAAATCCATCGCGACACTTCCGCGCTCCCAATATCCGCATCCGCAATCGATGCCCAAAAAAAAGGGAAGAGAGTCGCGTCGGATAATGAGACGGAAACGGACGGCGCGGCGCCAGTTCTCCCTCTTCTTTTTTCGCCCGTTGAAATTAGTCGCCCGGACAACAGCGAGAGGAGATGCTCTTCTCGCTCGCGGCTCGCTTTGATTTCCGATTCGCCGGGAGAGAAGCGAAGAGATATTATGACGGATTCCGGCGGCTGGCTTTGAGCGGAGGCCTGGAAAGGGGGAGTCGAGTCTCTCTGTGTGTACGGCAGCGCCGTTTTATTGGGTCATTCGTCCTCCGGAAATTGTCTGTCGGATTCGAGAACGACTGCCGCGCGGCCGCGACGGCGACGGCTTTTCTTGTATTTACGAAAAATGCTCGGAGTTTATGATGCAAGAAGAGGCAGAGACAAATGGCGCCCTTTTACGGAAGTCGTTCGCCGCGTAAGGTGTTATTTCGTGATAAAAAGGGTTATATACTTTTAATTTAAGAATAGCTTTGGTGGATCTTTTGACGTTGCGATGTAATAGTGTAGATCGATTTATCGCACATTTAGTTATCTATTATTGTCGATCCGATTGAACTTTACAATTCTATATTTGGACTTAATGATTTTCAACGAAGAGCGCGCAATATTCATTGCGACGAAATGTTATACGGCCACCGAAGCGCGCAACTCTTAAATATAGAGTTTGTTTACAGACGCAGATTAGCAGCCGATGGGACGATCGACGAGTATTACGATCAATTGTTTTGATTTCTTAAGAAGTATATTATTGTATTCCCGTGTCTGTGTACTTGTAGTTGAATAATTTCGAATAGAATCAGTCTTATTTCCGAGCTCCTTCGATTAAGCCGTCTTCTTGAACATCAAAGTTGGACTTTTTGAGGCTTTACACTTTAAATAATCGGAGTGGTTGTGGGATTTTGGTTGTGTTGGAGTAGTTATTTTGAAGTTGCTGTTCGCGAGAAGAGAAGAGACTTAAAAGAGGCTTAGACGAGCCAAAAAATTATTATTGTGTAAGTGGTTCTTGTCGAATTTTACTTAAATTTACGACTATTTGCTTTAAATTTACTTGTGTGAGTTTCCGTACCACCAAAAGACCGTCGACTTTAAAAAATTGCCCATCGAAAATTATGATCGAGTCCCCGACGGCCGCGAAATTCCTCGATTCGCTTGGCGAGTCACGTAGACTCCCTGTTCCTTCCTGTCCGTTCCTCTACTTAGCAGGAGCTTAACGTACCTTTAACGTGGCTCCGCGTGTCGATATATTTCAACGTCGACCGGCGGGGTTATCGACTCTTTCGCCCGGCTCCCAGCTGGCTCTTCGTTTGCTCTCCTGAGTGCTTTAAGTGCACCTCCGAAAACTGACACCTCTACGAGCTTTCCGAAGCTCGGAAGCGCGGGGCAAAAGGAAATCCGTGGCGCCGCGATGCTGAAAGTGTGTCCGACGCTTTCTGCGTTTACGTAACTCTGTGTGTCACATTGAAATGGGTGTAATTTTTTTTTTAAATAAAAAAAGGTCGGTAAAACGGTGTTCTGTCGCCTTGAAAATGGACACCTTTGTTTTCTTAGTAAATTGGTATGAATTATATCGACCAGTCAAACCGTAATTGCTAAATAAATAACTTTAAGTATAAACCGCAGTTATTCCCGACGACAAACGGGGGGGAAAATTACACATTTCTCTGTCAATTTAAATCCAATTATACCTCATTAAACGAGAAAGGGTAAACGAGCAAGACACACACGGGAGTCAGTATCTCATTAAACTTCAGTTTGAGCGATTAATGTTACACTCGGTACAGTTAACTCTTTTGTACGCGGCTCAACGAGTGCGCGTATGCATGTATAAACCGCCGGGAGCTGCTTTAAATAATTACAGGAGACGCTTAATTGGCCGAATTTTGGGAATAAAAATAATGTCCGTATTATCGGTGTCCAGCTTTTTACGTTCGCCCCTCGATTATTTTCCCGAATATTAAATCCTGTCGTCGCGTATACACTTCAATTCAACAAGTTGATTAACGCAATCGCCGAGCGAAACCGCAAAAAAATTGAAAATCACGACGCACCGCCGCGGTGTATAAAAAGTAGAGTCCCGAAAAGCAGTAAAAATCGAGCACGACTCGCTCCCGAAACCTCGTTACAGTCAGCCGCGCGGCGGCACAAAGAGTAGGCGAGAAATCAGGTGGCTGTCGCAGAGAAAGAAAGAGTCAAACGTCGCTCCGAAAGACCGGCGGAGAAAGTAATTACTGCAGAGCGCGGCCGCATGCATAGTCCAGAGAAAGTATCTCTCTCTCTCTCTCTCGAATTTCCCCGTCGCGTCCGTCGCCGCGGCCTCGTTGATTTATATATACGTTCTCCCGCTCGTGCGAAAGCTCTCTCCCAGGCAGATTAATTATTCCGCGCGGGGAGCGATTAGCTGCGCCGCGCGGCGTACTTATGTATCTGCTGTAGTTGAGGACTGATGTCACGCGGCTCCGCTTCCGCATCCGGCGATGACGATAATGACGGGGATCGCCGCGAGGAGCTTTGCGGCCGGGTGGCTTTACTTGGAAGTCGCTCTGTTTTTTTTTCTTGTGATTCGGATGGAAGGAATCGGAGGAGTTTGGGCTTCGCGAAGGAAAGGGTCGATTAAATACGAGTACTTTTCTGGAATGAGGAGATGAACTTGTGCCAAAAAATTAGTATACTTTACATATATTTTTTTTATATTTTCACGAAAAATACTATAAAATATGGAAATTTTGGTCAATGTTGCATTTTGAGTGGAGTGTTTATACTTTGACGCTTGATATAAAAACCCCCTCGAATTAATAATGCATTTCGTCGTTCTTCGTGTTTTTGAGCCGCTACTAACCACTAGAAAGTCGACGTTTTGTTACTACGGAAGTCGCTCGTAAACGTCGCGTATATAATAAGATTATTATGCACGCTAATCCTCATTGCCCGGTAAACAGATCGGGTGTCATTTTAACAGCTTCTTCTAAACCGAATATGCAAATTAATATACATCAGCCGGTCTATAACGCTCCGATATCCGAGCGGAAGTTTCTCCATTTAAACGCTGAATTTATTTACAAGCTGCACTGTCCCGCCACGCTGCATAAATTCAAATTCCGCCGTCCATCCCGATCTTCCGTACAGAAGCTTCGAAAAAAAAAGCCTTTTATCGCCTCTAAAAAAAACTACTCCGCAGCGCGGCGTTCCGTCGCGTTTCACCTCGAGCCGACGACTCGCTCGGAAGTCGTCCCCCCTTAACTACCTCCGCTTCCTTAATCCGCGCCTCCAGCCGAGAACAATCGGAAATTCCCGTCTCGCCCCGCAAGGCCGCAGCTCTTCGCAGCCTCTTTTCGCGACTCGCGGGCCAATTGAAAAGACGCAGCCCGTGACGTCACGCCGCCGCCGCTGCAGCTTGCGCAATCCGCCCCGCGAGAGATATGCGTCGGAATGAACCGGACGGCGGAGAATATGTGTGTGTGTGTGTGTGTGGTTTTTGACCTGCTCTGCACGTGTCGGCGATGTCGTGGGAGGTTTTGGATGGGAGGACTTGGGAGGCGGACGACGTCTGGGGAATTTCTTTGAATTGAGAGATTGATCGGAGCGGTTTGGGATCCAGTGTGCGTTGTGTGGTATTGCGTTTTTTTTTGGAATGTATTTTACTGTTGCGCAGGTCGATTAAGCTTTTAATCCAGCTGTTCGATCTAATAGATATTTATAAGTATATATGATAATGAAACAATAGTTTATAATGCAATGCTATAAAAATTTTACAAATGTTTTTGTCAATTTTATAATAAGATTCTTACACTGAAAGAAAAAAAGGAGTAAAAATTACTATTCTGTATCGTAACTTGAGATATGAGAAGAAAAAAAAAGATTTTTACTATTTGAATAGTAAATATTAAAATCGAAAAAATAATATTTACTATTCATGAATATCTCAAGTTACGATACAGAATAGTAATTTTTACTCCTTTTTTTCTCTCAGTGTAACGAGTTTTTAACGAACGTTTATACAAAAGCCACATTCCCCCAAAAGTTCTTCAGTTCAGACTCAAAAATAAATCAGGATACTCTTTCCCAACTGAAAACGTTCTGCACTTGCTCGCGCATTAAATCAGTAATCGAGTCGCCTCCGATTCCTCGAACCTGTCTAAAATTAGCTCTGTCTCTCTCTCTCGCGGCCGCATATTATACGAGCGATTCAGAAAACAAAAAAAAAATGCGCGTAAGCAGATACGTACGCCCGCGGCTTGGCGACTCGTCCTCATGCCCTTGTCACTTTGTGTTTCAGGCCTCGATGGATCTCCCCCCGGACAAGGCCAAGCTCCTCAAGCAGTACGACAACGAGAAGAAATGGGACATCATATGCGACCAAGTGAGTATCTACACATTTCGCTCTTTGCCTAAGAAATCGCTAAAACGCAAGGAAGGGCCTAACCCTTTTCGCGGGGGGAAGACTGCGAAAAAGAGACCCGTCGATTATTACGGGCTCGGAGTCGCGTTTTTGCTTTTTATCTTTAGCGGCGGATTACGAGTAATTTACGATAAGGGAAGGACGGCAATAAAAGCGCTCGATGGATTTTGCAATATCGTTAATTGAATCTGTTTTATTATTGTTGCCGGCTTTCGCTTTTGGCTGCGTTTTGTTGAGAAATTGAAATTTCAGTTCGGTATCGAAATGTATAATATTCCGCGAAATAAAGTTGTATTAAATTTCCTTCAAGTATACCATAAAGATAAATTTTAATGGAGCAGTTGGGAAAAGGCAATTAACCGATGCAATAAATTCCAGCGGGAACACCGTTAAAACCGCCAGCTCGTCGAACAGTCGGGAAATTCGGAGGAATTTTCGTGAGGAAAGGTTAATTAATTAGAAGAAACAACGTTACGGATATACAAGCG
Source organism: Ormyrus rosae (assembly GCA_035047165.1). Classification (NCBI taxonomy): domain Eukaryota; kingdom Metazoa; phylum Arthropoda; class Insecta; order Hymenoptera; family Ormyridae; genus Ormyrus; species Ormyrus rosae. The sequence goes on along the minus strand of JAWWML010000026.1, from coordinate 366,694 downwards.
ACGTATAATTTTTCATTCGCAATATTCGTGAACGTGACGAATATTTCCGCCGTCGCTGTCAAAACAATGCGGGCGCTGTTTCTTGACGGCGAGAATATAATTCTTAATTGTACGAGCGCACGCGACGATCGTCAAGGCGAGGAGGACAATTTGGCTAATGTAAAACGCCGGTTCTTTTAAGCTTTAATTGGCTTCCATTTTACTTTCGGTTAAAAAACAAATTAAAAAGCGGCACGTTTCAAAAGTACACTGACTGAGAGAAAAGTTTAAAAAAAATGACCACACTGCCTAGTAAGGCTACCATAGACTGTCAAAAAGAAAAAAATTACCATATTTTATAGGAAAATTTATCAAACAGTATTGTCAAATTTCTTACATGTAAGGTAATTTTACTGAAAATATAGGAAAGTTTACCAAACAGTAAAGTAAAATTTCTTACAAAGTATAGTAATTTTTTTGGTTTTGACAGTCTACGGTGGTTTTACTAGACAGTATGGTAATTTTCACAAGTTTATTCATAATTTTTACTATATTTTTTCTCTCAGCGTAACGTTTAAATTTCCTCAAAACAGTTAAAAATCACAAAAACCCCACTCGTCGCTCCCCCCATCGAAAGCCCATCCCGCGCCCTTCAAAACTCATCGCGCGCCTCTCCCAATAATCGCTCGCGCGGCGGCGCTTCGAGCTGTGTTTTCCGAGCCGCGATCATCCGCTTTGTTATTGTTTGGAAAAAAAACGGCCTTATCGGGGCTCGAGCTCTCCGCTCCGGTATTGCGTAATCTCTCTCTCTCCGTTCGAGTGGAAGCGTCGCTGTCTTTGTGCGCGTAATTGGCGGGACGCGTCGGTGTGTATATAGAAGCAGTGATACATTGTTTTTTTGACGTGCGCGAGAGAGTCTTTTTTCGCTTTGTGGAGAGGAGATTGGCTAATTGACGATCCGATTGTCTAATCTTGCGAAATGGGATTCGCGCGAATTGGCGAAACGAGCTGCTATTGTGGTTAATGCTTTATTAATAAATATAATGATCGGTGGACTGTACAAAGTTTAGTATTATCATTATACTGTCTTCGCGGGCAATTAGGCAGCTTTAATTATACACCCTTTCGTAACGTGTGATTATCATTCATAATATTGACGTGCAACTCTATAATTTTGTACACACAATAAATCGCGGACGCGCATCGGAAGAGTTTTTATTTCGAGAACCTAATATTCAAAGAGACACGAATTAATTGATATCGACCCTTTCGGACGTTTTATTCCCCTAGCACGAGTGCGTTTACCGTTAAAAATCACATTCTAAAAGTTTCTCCAAAAGTCACGACACAGGACTCGAGCAACTCGAACGCCTCGCTGATCTCTGAAAAAAACGACACATCCGCGCCGTCTCATCGGAGAGCTGAATCCGCTCTTCGCGACGGCATCTCGGCCGATAAACAGAGAGAGGATACATCGCGCGGCGACTTTCGCGTACATATGCGTTTGAAAGGGCTGCGCGGGGGTAACTCGAGACGGACGTGTAACGCAAGTCGTCGCGGCGGCTATTATGCGAGCCGAGCGCGAAAAAGTGCGAGAGCAGCATCCCCGCGCTGCTGCTCCGCGGCGACCGGCAACCGGAATGCTCGCGCGAGCTCGATTTGGGACGCTGACTTTGGAGCTGAGGCCGTCGCTTTGGTCGAGTTGCCGTTAATTTTTTTTGAGAAAAATTCTGCACTTTTCGATTCGATTCGCAAGGCGGGAATTTCAAATTGACATTGTTGCGTTTCAGGAAAGGGTTCAAGCCAAAGGTCCGCCCTCTCACTACCTGGCGAAACTGCGGACGTACCTGGACCCGAAAGCGTCGAGGAGTCATCGAGTAAGCGGCGAATCTTCGACGTTATTTTTTTTGTTTGTTATTTTTTTCGTTCTTCCTCGTTTATTTTGATGGTTTGAAAATTGAATTTATTTGATTTTGAGCGGCTGGTTTGAATTCGGGAGAAGGATTACTTGTAGTTGAGAGGTGTAACCTTGACGGGAAATGAAACAAGTTTACTTGTACTTTGTTGCAGGAATATTTGAAAATTAAGCATCTAGAAAATTTCGTCTGGCCTTTTTTACTATTTTTTTTATAAAAAATTGAGGCATTTTGTAGCATTTTGTATCGTGAAATGCGTCACTTGGAATGAGAGAAAAAGAAGCAAATTAGGAACGTATAAGGTAATAAAAAAATATCATGTGACTATTTATGAATGAAATTTGCTACAGCATATTTCCTTTTCGAATCATTGTTGATTTTTAAAAAATAAAAACGAATGATTTATAAACAAAAACAAATCCTTATAGTAATTACGTTCTATCTATTTTCGTACCGCGAATAGCAAACACCTCAAAGACAAGTAATCCAACATCCTTTAAATTTCGAATCACGAATTGCCACAAGCATAATAATTAAAGATTCCATGCCTTTTTTCTTTTACTTTCGTTCTCTTTAATTTTTGGTTCAATTTAAAACACAACTCATCACATCACGAGGGGCACGAATAAAAATCTCTACTAATTATTACACAGTCGTATCGTTTCCTTACGTTCTTCCAGAAGAGGAAAATGGTCGGCGAGTCGACCTCCACGCAAGTCCTCCGAGACCTGGAGATCTCCTTGCGCACGAATCACATCGAGTAAGTTCGAGTTATGCAATAACCCCGCTGAAACTTACCCTTCCCTCCTTTGCGAGAGACCGAATTTCGCAACTTTCTGTATACCCGCTGAAATTCTTTGTATTATTTACTCCCGGCGGGGAATCTTGGAGGGAAAGCCGGGGTTTTTCGATTAAATTTTGAACGGCTAATTTCAGGGCCCGGCTTGTTAATGTACACTCGGCGCGTTTATGGATCGTAAATATTACATTCGCGGAACACCGTGAACTCGGGTCGAATTAATATTATATATTTCGAACGCCTCGGCGGGTGCTGAGGTAATCCGTTGATGTCATAATTGCATTTAGAGGCTGAACGCAATGAGAAATTGATTTTGAACGGGTGGAATGCATCGTGAATCATTCTTAAACGTTTCTCGAACTGCGAGCCGTTGCTCGGATGGTTTTTTGATCGATTAATTTGAATTTTAATCGGTGCTCTTTAATAACTGTGATCTAACCGGGCTTTAAATAACATGTTTTTAAATGAAAAGCGCGAAACTCGACGCGGCTTCGGCTGTTAATTTAATAAGAATTTTTTTCTTTTTCATCAAACAAACACCGCGAAAATTGCGAAACTCAAAGCGCTCGGGCAATAATATAAATTTACGCCGCGGCCCGCGGTGAGACGCTGAAAAATTAATTTCTCAAACGTAAATTCGCCTCGCGTCTAATAACAGTAAAATTATACATAAAACGGCTAAGCGCGCGCGAGAGAGAGAGAGCCGTAAAACAATTTTTCCATCCGTTTTACGCAACGAAAAAAAAGAAAAATTAGCCTCGCAACGAAAAGCCCGTCGTCTCGCGGCGCAAAGAGGCTGAATTAATCGCCTCTCAACCGTCGGCTATCAACCTCCGCGAGGCACGCAAACGCAAAAGCCGCAAAAACAGTCGTCGCGGCGAGAAAGAGAACCGCGCGAAGACGCGCTCACCGTACAATATTCGTTGCAGATGGGTCCGCGAATTCCTGGACGAGGAGAATCAGGGCCTCGACGCCCTGATAGACTACCTCAGCTTCAGGCTGCTGATGATGCGACACGAGCAGCGGCTCCTCGAGTCCAGGGCCAACTCCGAGGAGCGACTCCAGTCGACCGGTGAGTGTTTCTCTCTTTTGGGGAATGGTAATTGGGCGGGATTTCGGTAGCCGCTGCAGGACACCATTTTTTTGTGGGTATTAAGTTTTATGGGACGTTTGTGGGTTTGTAGGCTGCTTAATTACTCGGGTTTGAAGGTGGCGCGAGGGTTTTGTTGATTATTAATGGTTTTACGGTTGATTTTTATACTGGGCATGCTGGGGCTTTGAAAATTGTGCAACTTTCAATGATCTACACGGAGAAAAATGTTTAAGAAAAATTACTATACTCCCCAGTAAAGACTAATTTTTCTTAAAACGTTTCTCTCCGTGTAATAAAACAGAAAAATTCATTTTATTTTAACTTTATATTTTTGCATCGTCGGTGTGTTTTTGATACGTTTGGAACGTTCATGACTTTTGAAACGATTCTAAGTAAACCACTTAAAACAGTCATAAAACTATTCAGTGATAAAATAAGTAAGCAATTTTCAACATTAATTTAAAATAAATTATATTTTAATAAAGAGAAAAAGCCGATAACAATTGACCAAAAATTATCAAGTATTTACTAAATATTTAAAAGAATGTTTCAATTAAAAATGCCCGATTCAAACGTGACATCTTTATGAATTCTTACTTTATGTTTACACTAAAGGAATTCCTTCCTTTCTTCATAAAAACATATCATCAAAAATATTCTCCTAACCTAAACACAAACTAATTCCTCCGCATACACACCGATAACCGAACCGTAAAAAAGTAGGTCAAAAACCCATTTCTAACCCCTCCCCAAACATTCCATCACGCGACTTCAAATCAATTCCAAACCCACACCCGAATCCCCAAGCAAACAAAACCAATCGCGGCGCCTTCGCCTAAAAACTGGCGCGCCCAAAAAACCCCGCTAGACAGGAAGCTGACTGCCGCCCGGCGCTCTTTTTTGCAGGAGGCACAGGTGACACCTCGACGCTGAATAATGGATGCCTGCGGCCGCCGCTCCACGAGATGAAGGACAGCCCCGGCGTCAAGAGGCGCTCGAGGCACGTCGCCAAGCTCAACATGGGGGAGGCTAAGGACGACATACACGTCTGCATACTCTGCATGCGCGCCATCATGAACAACAAGGTGAGAGAGAGAGAGAGAGATAGGGCCGTTTACGAAGCTGCTTTATCATCTGCCCGGGGTGTGATTGATGCGCGGAACGATATTCGCGGAGGAGGCTGCACGCGGGACCCTCCTTTTGTATCAATCGATCCGCGTTGAAGGGTTGGATGGTCGTTTTTGGTTTGGGGAAGAAAATGTCTTTTTGTTTATAGAAATATTAGGTTTAATAATTTTTACGTATAAATCAAGCAAAAATTATTAAACCTACATTAAATTTAATGTTATTATATAGCGCAGTAATTTTTGTCCCGATTCGAAGACCGTCCTTCAATTACGGACTGGTATAGCAATTCTTCCTAAAACGCTTTTATCGAATAAAAACTAAAATTAGTAACTACCAAATCCAGTGAAGTCTAAACTTAGAAGAAAAAAACAAACGCAATTCAGAAACGGTAGAAAAAAATTCTTTGCAAGCACAGTGCAATATTGTAACTAGAACTCGTTGCTTTATCAGAGTCGATTAAACCCAAACGATTATCAAAGATACGTACACTCAGCAGCAACTAACCGATAAACTTCGTATATTCCAGTACGGCTTCAACATGGTGATTCAGCACCGCGAGGCCATCAACTGCATCGCCCTGAGCCTGATGCACAAGAGTCTAAGGTAAGCCGAAGGTCCTTCCCGAGCTCAGCCGCTCGCGTCGTTTCCTCCCATCAAAATAACCCCGAGTCTCTCTCCGTCCTCAGAACGAAAGCCCTCGTTCTCGAGCTGCTGGCGGCGATCTGCCTCGTTAAGGGCGGCCACGAGATCATCCTCTCGGCCTTCGACAACTTCAAGGAGGTCTGCTCGGAGAGGCGGCGATTCACGACCCTCATGGAGTACTTCACCCAGTACGACAGCTTCCACATCGAGTTCATGGTCGCGTGCATGCAGTTCGTCAACATCGTCGTGCACTCCGTCGACGACATGAACTTCAGGGTTCACCTGCAGTACGAGTTCACCAAGCTCGGGCTCGACGAGTATCTGGAGAAGCTCAGGCACACCGAGAGCGAGGATTTGCAGGTACGGAGAGACGGAAAATGAAGATGTAAAGATTAATGTTTTTCATTGTTTTTTGAGGGACAGACTCACTCTGCGATGAAGATTTTGTAGCATAGTTCTTGAAAAGGAGAGTCTATTTCTGGATTACAATGGAAAACAATAATTTACGTTTTCATTTTTCCCAGTGCGTACAAGTGCTGCTACTGTTGAATCTACCTTCTGAGGAATTTCTATTATAATTAATTTTTCGTTAGCTTTTCGCCATATATTTAGAATTTTGTTTTACAAAAATAAAGGGAGAAATGTGATTAATTTGGTTGCAATTCCAGGTTCAAATCTCCGCTTATCTAGACAATGTATTCGATGTAGCTGCCTTGATGGAGGATAGTGAAACAAAGACTGCCGCTCTAGAGAAAGTAGCCGAATTAGAAGACGAACTTGGACACGTATGTTTATCTTCATTAAAAAGTCTATAATGTCCTTCGGTAGCTCGAAGAAAATTCTGAAAATCGACTTTTTTTTCAGGCACATGACAGAATGGCCGAACTGGAAAGAGAATCTCTAGCGAAATTAGCAGAACTCGAAACGGAGCTTGGCGCACTGAAGGTGGAATACGCGGAGGCAGTCGAAGCTCGCAGATTAGTCGAAGAGGAACTTGCTGCTCTCAAAAGACAAAAGCAAGATTCCGCGAGAAGACAGAGTGTTTTGGAAAGCAAGATTATGGAGCTGGAAACTCTTACTGGCACACTCACTAAAGGATCTACCGGTACAGGCTCCACTTTATTCGCGAGACTTAAAATGAATAAAAAAACTACGAGATATTTGTAAATCTATTGAAAATCGAACAAACAGCAGTAAATTAATTTTCAAAACCCTTCGCAGCTGTTGTCAATGGTTCCGTGTCAACTTCGCCAGTCGCAGACGGACCTGCGACAGTACCAATCAATTCAGTTTCACCACCGCCACCAGTCCCACCTCCGGCACCGGCTCCACCGCCACCGCCGCCAATGCCGTGCCCGCTGATACCACCTTTACCTCGAACGGAAACGGGCGACCACAAACCACCACCCCCGGTACCGATTCCGCCACCACCTGCCGGGATGATGCAAGCTCCTGATGGAGCGATGACTATTAAACGAAAGGTACGCTATTTGTCTGCGTCGAGTGACAGAAGTATTGCGATAGTTGTAGAGGTGTTGTGATTTTTTTTAATCCTGTACTTTAATTAATTTGTGCAGTTTGAAATTTTAATTGTAAATAGTATAAAAATTGATCGGTTAGATTTAATAAATGTTGTTTTGATAATATAATTTTGATATTATGCTTGTTTTCATTAGGTTCAAACGAAATATAAACTTCCGACGTTGAATTGGATCGCACTCAAACCCAACCAAGTACGAGGAACAATTTTCAATGAATTGGATGACGACCGCCTACACAGTTACATTGACTTTACTGACTTCGAAGAAAGATTTAAGATCGGTGTAGGAAGTCATCTTACGAATGGTACCAACGAAATTGACGGTCTTCAAAGCTTTCCCAGTAAAAGATTTAAGAAACCAGAAAACGTTTCACTATTGGAGCATACTAGGTTACGAAATATCGGTAAGACAGTTTTAAATAAACGTTATTATGAATCGATCAAACGTTATTTTTAACGTTATTTTTTAAATGTTTCAGCTATTTCTCGAAGAAAAATGGAAATGCCAATAGAGAAAGTTATTACGGCGGTGAACGCACTCGATCTTAAAGTTCTTTCACTCGAAAACGTAGAATTACTGCAACGAATGGTACCCACAGAGCAAGAAGTAAGCCCATAAAAATTTATAATCACTATTTTTGAAACGCATGAATTAGAATTAACTTTCCTTTTTCCTTTTTTTGCAGACGAAAGCGTACCGAGAATACATTATCGAGAAGAAAAATGTAAACCTTTTAACGGAAGAAGACAAGTTCTTAATGCAGCTCGGAAAAATTGAAAGGATATCGACTAAACTATCCATTATGAACTACATCGGCAATTTCTTCGATAACGTGCATCTTATCACTCCTCAAATTCACGCTGTGATATCTGCATCAAGCTCAGTCAAATCTTCAAAGAAACTAAGGGCTGTTTTAGAAATAATTCTTGCCTTTGGAAATTATCTAAATAGCAGTAAACGTGGACCCGCATATGGTTTCAAACTACAAAGTTTAGACACACTTTTAGACACTAAATCAACTGACAAACGACAGTGCCTTTTGCACTACATTGTAGCAACAATAAGACAAAAATTCCCTGAACTAATTAACTTTGAGTCTGAATTGATGTATATCGATAAAGCTGCGACAGGTACAAATTTATCCACTAGTTCTACAAACAAATAATTAAGGAAATTCTTTGTTTACTTTATTAACAAATCTTTTGTAATTGCAGTATCCCTTGAAAACATAACAACCGACGTGCACGAACTTGAAAAAGGTATGGATCTGGCTCGTAAAGAGTTCGAATTACGTGGCAAAGAGAAACACAACACGGTGCTTCGTGATTTCCTTAATAATTCCGAAGAAAAGTTGCGTCGTCTAAAATCCGATGCTCGAACTGCAGGAGAAGCCTTTAGAGAGTGCATCGAATTTTTCGGCGAAAGTCCGCGACAAGCTGATGCCAACACGTTCTTCTCGCTTCTTGTTCGATTCGCAAGAGCATTTAAAGTAATATATTATTGTTAAAATTAGTAAAAAATATTAAATTTCGTAAAACGCTTGCTATAAATGAATGTTTTTAAAATTTTAGACTGCAGATCAAGAGAATGAACAACGTCGAAGATTGGAACTTGCAGCGGCTGAGGCTTTAAATTCGTCGGAAGAAGTTATTAAAAGAAATAAACTGAATCAGAAGAAACAACAGGTATTTGATAGTGAAATTCATGCATTATTGCAGCTAAACTTCATACTCTTCATTATGCATGCTTTGCTTGAACAATCTTAAATTCATTTTATTTAAAAACCTTCAATCATTGTAACTTATTGCTAATTTTTTATGCAAACTTTTTGTTGAAATTGAAATGAGTTTGCATAAACGAGTTTAATTGAATTTTTAAATTCTTCTCTGTCAACATCAATGCTTAGTTTTAATTTTTTGTAAATTTTGTAAGCATGATTTAATCTTTTCTATTTTTTCTTTTCTAATCTTTGTAATACTAACTTTATTATTACTAATTTGCTTGGAACTTTGGATATTATTAATAAATAAAACCTGTTTCTTTAAAATTTACTTTTTTCTAAGGTTACTATTTTTCTGTTTTTAGTATTCGCATGATTTTAGTGTATTTTATTCTAACCACTTTTTGTATACACTCTTGTGTACACTTGCAATCACAAAAATTTCTTAAAATCGTTTCATTCTAAGCACGTAAAATGGGATGGCATATAATGAAAAATTTCATAGTTGTGATTTAAAAAAATTAAAAATTCAAATCTGAATTAAGTGTATTACATTAAAAAAAAACATTTTGATTTACAACGGGATATATAAACTTTTGCACGTTGTGAAACAGCATGTAATATCCGGGGTTTCAAAATAAGTGTGTCCATAAACAGATGATTAATCTATGATCATCTAATGTAAAAGTATAACTTAGTATTGTAAAAAGTACAATTTAAAAATTCCTATTTTTATTTGTTACATATTTATTCGGACTTTAAGTCATCGAAATTTTGCTGTAATTCGAACAAGTCATTGTTACATCGACATCTAAATGAACTGGAGCTCAAAACGTAACAATGTATAAACAAATCACAACATGTAAGTTCCTCCACACTAATATCCTGCTATAAAAATATTTCTCAAAATCAATATCTAGTAAATACTATCTTATTTTTCATTCACACAATGCACTTTTGCATTTAAAAAATTGCAATTACTAATAAAGTATAAATTATTGATCGACTCACAAGCCGTCACAAGCACAAACAAAACGTTTCATTCCACTCGTTTAGAGCATGGAATGATTTTAGGAGAATGTGCAACAGCATGTACTTATGCGCATTGATGTTGCTTGAGGAAAGAAGATTATCTTTTAATGCTAATGCTGTTTTTATATTAATAATACATAGAAATATTTTTTTAACGATTCTGAAAAATTAGTAAACGTTCCATTTATTAAAGGTTGACACATTCTTAATAAAGCCCTAATAACCTAAGGGATCAGGGAACCATCATCCTTTTTGCATTATAAAAACGAATGTGGTTTTTAAATGATCGCTTAGTGAAAGTGGGCTGCAAACATTCATTTGCAAAAAGCTTCATCATTTTGTTTTCATTTACCAGGATGCCGTCATAAATGAATTGAAATATAAGACTAGACTGGTTCAGGAGAAAAAACTGCTGCAGCAGGATGAAGTTTACAACGGAGCATTGGAAGATATATTGCTGGGTCTGCGGTCGGAGCCTTACCGTAGGGCCGACGCTGTTCGAAGAAGTCAGCGTCGACGTATCGATAATCATAGACTCTCGCGTACTGCCGAAGAATTAGAATTGTAATTTATTTTTCTTGTTTTTACTTGTTTTTCGTAGCTAAAAAAAAGTGCAAAATTTTCATGACAATTGTTTTGTTAGTGTACAAATTGTACATAGAAGGCTTGAGGAAACATATCAACCGCGACGAGTTGAACGTAATGAAATTCTTTCTTCAAAACCTTACAGGATTAACAATAAGACTTTTGATCAATTCTTGATATTTATTGACTTTCCATTGTAAATGCACAAGTCATTCTGTATTGGTGCTAAGGGCGATATAGATGGATGTAAAGTTGTCAATTTTTGTATATCTTTCGTATAAATAGTGTGGAGGTGTTCGCTGCTACTGCTAAGAAACACTGATAAATTTACATTAGAAAAAGCGCACGTAATAATACTTTTAATCAAAAGTTTAACGATCCAAAAACCGAATACAGTGTCGTGAAATGATATATTTTGCAAAATCCAGCACGTGGAGTAAAGAGTAAATATACATATACATGTGCAAAATTTATTGATATCATGGGCATTGCGGCGAGATTTTTTATATTAAGCGCTTTAGAAGCAAAATTAAGCATTATACTTATTACATTTATTTCTTGTTGGCTGTTGAAAATTTTTTTTTAAATTTATGAAAATGAATATTTGTTTCTTTTTGATATTACTAACAGTTTTCCTATTTCTAGCTCTCTTTATTATAATGTATGTTAATTATCGTTTGATGTAAACATTCCGATTGATTTTTACTAGTATGTCTGTGTATAAGCACATTAAAAACTCAATTCCGTCAAAAAAATCAATTATATAAAATTTCCTAATCATTCTAGAGATAGATATTCAAAATAATGTGCTATTCCTTATATTTTATACAAGAGGGAAGCTTTGATGCACGTTTGAAAAAAATATTTATAAAACCATCTTTACATTTATATAAAGCTTTTACAATATAAATTTTGCAATTACTAAATACATTCCTTGAAAAATCTCAGGTTGAATAAATAGTATGCAGAAAGATACATTTTTTAATATCAAATGAACGGCAATATATGTATCTAACAAAATTTATTACGTATTTTTCTCATCTCAATCTTTATACTGTAACCAACCGTCCAGATGACTTTTTAAAACTAAATAATACTAAATTTTTAAATATCTAACTGATTCTAGAAAAATTGTGACTGACTCAAATATTTTTTGTATATCTTACATGAGCAATTAAATTTTTATGTAATCATATACAAAGTAATAATTTCTAAACTACATGTTTCAACGCATTTTGTACAAGAAAACAATAAGCAAACAAGTGTACTAAAAGAAGTTGCCTTTCAAAATAACATACGCACAGAATTTTTGCAGAGAAAAATAAAAATTTGTACGTACTTTTATACATCAAACCGATATTAAAAGGAAGCTTGTAAATATAATTGTAAAATAATAACGAGCGTTCTGCAGTGTAATTATTATATACTTTATATTCGCCAACGATACGATACTTTACCGATGTGATGTTTAGATAAAACTTGTACGTACGCTTTATGTTATACATATTATTACTTTATATCGCAGACCAATGCAAGTTTATAATGGGTGTTTCGATAAATTATACTTGCAGCAGGCGAAAAGTCTTTCGTATACCTTGCGAATCTGTAAATAATGTGCATTTTTATTATCGATAAGTTATATAAAAGCCTCTGGCACGCTCGTTTTTTATTTGTAAAAATGAAAGTAAACTGCATCGATTGCAAATGGCAAATAAATACAATATAGATATATATTCAAAGATTAGTAGTACATTCATTTTCCTTTTACCTTAAACACTATGTAGGAGAGGTAAAGTAAAAATGCATTATTATTATTATTATTTTAAAGTTTTATTTATTATTTTTGTAAATATGCTACATTATTATAATAAATCATGTAAAATATTTTATTTACAAATATACAATATACAAAAAGGCACGATATCTACATACTTCAGATCATATACAATAAAATGTAATTAACATAACAAAATAGAATCTCGTATACAGATAACTATCGCCAATAGATGGTACAACCTTGATAAAACAGTATTAACTGTCTTTATTTTTTAAGATTGGAATTTTTCTCGTGAAAGGTTAAATTAAACTCTAGGCAAATAGAGCTTGACACATAAAAAATTGTAATCTTTATAATTTCATAAAATACCGTCACCATTTAACTTTCTTGAGTTTGAATTGTCTTCACATAGATTATTTAATAATTTTTTTCGTATATGAATGACGTATATTGCGGTTAAAGTGAGTAAAAACACTATGGAAGTATTCAAACATTTTTCTAACAAATCTTGACGTTTAGCAGCCATAACAAATCGCATTGAACTTTACAAAATCATTTCGGCTCGCATACTTACACCCAAAAGAAGTAGCCTTATTTAAAAGTCTTATGTCACACAACAAAGTCTTGAAATATAAACTTTTTAAAAATGCATCGCGCTGCAAAAAAGTCTAATGCTAGAGCCATGCTGATGAAAGTCTTTGCAAAAACCCATACTAACTTCACTATTTACAAGCGATAAGTTTAATATATATATATATACTCGTTAACTTATACTGTATTTGCTGACTAATTTACAAAAATACACAACACAGTTATATTCGCAGTCGTGCTTTCTTTATCAGTCGACGGATATCGAGAAATAGAAGAGTACAAATAACTGCTGTAAAAATGGTTATAAAAAGTACAGTGATTACTTAACGATGTTATCGACGAAAACGCAGTGGGAACGTTTTAAATAAAGCCATACAATACATTTTATAAAAGTCGGGATGAAAACGTAAGCATATACAATGAAGTAAATGTAGCAGATATTTTTTCGGCGTTAAATCCATTCGATGTATACACTCCATTGTTGAAAGTGAATTATACAAACTTGAATCATTCTAAGGTGGCCCTTTCAAGGCATTCATCGCTATAAAATTCGCTTCATTTCGATTTGCTTGTAAGCAGTCTTTCTTTTTTTAATTGCTTTTGAACGAGTCTAGAAAGAATCACCTTAAAAATTTACAAATCGAATAAAGTAGCTGCCCAATGACAATTTCACAGTTGAGCTTTATTATCAGTCGACGGATATCGAGAATATAAGAGTACAAATATCTGCTCTATAAATTGTTATAAAAAGTACAGTAGGTACTTAACGACGTTATCAATGGATACACAGTGTATACGTTTTAAGAAATCCGTGGAATACATTTTCAAAAATTGGGGGGACAAAAGTGCGTACAATGCTAAATATTATCGACTCCAAATCCATTCGATATACTCGCTGTACTGCTACAAATAAATTACAAGTACGTGGTTGCGATTAACAAAAACTTGCATGCGAAGTAAAATAACTGCTCAACTATAAACAATAATTGCAAAAATTTGAAACGATTTTTTTATTTGAAAATATATATATAAAAAAATAAGGCTACTAATAAACGCAAGCCAATTCGGCTGTTTAGGAATGTACTTGTGAAAATCTAAGGAGAGACTTCAGTGAAATTTAAAATGTATGCGTTTAACTTATACAGTCAAACAAGACGTCGAAATGAATGTTTTTAAAAAATGCTTCATTTTGACATTTTGTTCGAGAGACCTTTAAAAAACTTATATAATTCAATGCAAAAATTTTCAATTCAATTAGCACCGGTAAATTACTATACCAATAAATAAAGTTCAACAATCTTGTCACTGATGTTTCTCCTTTCAAAAATATTTAATAGACCAATTATCAAAATTAGATTTTTCTTCTTTATGCTCAATGTAAAGCATGCATAAGGGCTAAAAATCTTATAAAGCTCCACACCATTAAACTACTTTCAACGATTTATTTGTATATATGTACAAAAATAATAAAACAAGATTTTTCGTATTGTATATTACCAGTAAAATTGACAAATAAACTGTCAATGTGACCGTATCGCGCTTCATAAAAAAAAATTTGTAATTCTTTAATAAAAATCGAACCAAGATTTTATGTAACTACCTTTATTATTGATTCAGAAAACATGCATTGAAATTTAATCTGCGAATATCGAATTCAGTTAAAATTAATAAGTGATCAAAAGTGCTAAAACGGTGAAAGTTTTTCTTTGGTTGTTCTAATCTGCTACATAAAATCTTAAGAAGTCGATTTCTGAAAGTGCAAATCCAGTTCGATTCATTTTATCGTTGCCAAAAGTATTTTTTCTAACGTAAAACAGAAAAAAGAACAACAAACTAATCTTAATCAGTTAGTAGAAACAAATATAGGTTTTTACTAACTCTCAATTCTTATGCATTCTAATTGTTCAAAAGGCATTAACAGAAATTTTTATCGATTTGCATTTAAACGATAAATGCATCACTAAATGAGAAGATAAAAAGAAAAAAATTTCAACAACTTTCTGCCTAATTCATTAATTTGGAATATTCGTTAATAGAAACCAAAAAATCTTTCGTCCAAAAAGGGACGCAATAATAATACTGATTGCAATGCTTGAAAAAAGAACAACTCAATTCACTTCATAACAATATCGGAATCATTTTTAAACTTAGAAATTGCCAATTAAGACTCTTCTCATTGATTAGTAAACACAATGCAAATATATCAATTGGAGATTCATGAACCTCAAAGACTTTTATCCATGGCACATTTACCTATGTGTACATTTGGAAGCCTCGGAGCTACTATCACAATTTAAAAATTGAGCTCTAGCCTTTATAAAATACCAATTTGTGATAACTTTTTCGTGAAAATATACAAAACAATGTTATAGTTTTGTTGAAAATATACATTATAAAAAATTTTCATTGCAATTAATTGCGTATTAATAAATATTGCTTACAAATTGCTACATACTTTTAAATTCTCCGAGTAAAACAAACCAACAATTATAAAACACTTTTCTGCTTCAATTGTAATATTTGTTTCCACAATTTAATTTATGTCAACTGAAAATGTAATAATTTTTCCATGATAATTTGAACACAAACTGGTTTTTGTTTCATTTGGCTTTTATGGCATGGATCTAGTATTTGGTTTCTTTGTTACTTAGCGTTACAACGGATTTTAATAATAGATATTATTAACTCTACGTAAGAAATAAATTATTTCACTTTCTTGCAATCTGGTAAACTGACCAGTAGTTCCTTTACGCATATAATTGTTAAGAAAGTCATGAAACTTCTGTACAAACTGTAAGAATTTGAGCTATCAAAATTGTTCTCGAATTATTTGTTATTTATGCAAATATATAAATCCACTATCGGTTATTGACAACGTATAGATTACAGTTTTCACTATGTACACAAAATATTGTATAATAATCAATAACTCACATTCATTCTTCAATATGTTTATCAAAAAAGGGATGGAAGATTTGCTTTAAAAAATCTACAAACTCAAAGTTGTCTCCTATCAGGCAATTCACCACGCAACTTTAGTCGCCATTATGTAAATATAACGCTTCAACATAATGACGTCAAAGATAAGCTCTTTAACTCTCTAAATTCCATAAATATAAATATATTGTCTTTCAAATAGTAGCTGCTAATTCGTATTGCAATATTCATATAAAAACGATGGAGTCTCTTAGCTCAGGTTTGTTAAAAAAAATCAGCTGCGTACCTCGATTACGACCGCCGCTGAACGAGTCTTATAATCTTGGGTTTTCATGTTGTTACTGCAACATGAGAGATTCCAAGTTACGGTGTAGAATTGTATCCTTGACAGCGTTGAATACAACTTTGATATTCTCCGTGTCGACAGCTGTAGTAAAGTGATGGAACAGCGGCTTTTTTGGGTCCCTTTTCACTGATACAAATAGGTCTAGTATAAAATTTTGAACATCTTTCATGGAATGTGAGTCGCCCGCAAACTGCGGGAAGTACCAGCGGACATTCGTATCTGGAGATCTGACTTTTTTTTCTAGCAGATCAGTTTTGTTTAAGAATAGTATAACAGATACTCCATAGAATATCATGTTATTAATGATTGTATCAAAGATATTCCTTGATTCTTCCAATCTATTAGTTCGCCTGCGAAGAAGATCAAAGTCTTATTAACAGAATGAAAAATGAGATAAAAAAGTTAAAAGTATTCTCCAACAATTCTTACCTATCTTCGAGTAAAACTTGATCAAATTCAGAAGAAGACACAAGAAAGAGTATAGAAGTAACACAATCAAAGCATTGGTACCATTTTTGCCTTTGTGATCTTTGTCCTCCCACATCAACAAATAAGAATGGGATATTATTGATTTGTATGACAAACTCGGATATTCCTTTTGTAGCTTTCCTACAGTGTAAAATATCCTGATGTGTGGGTGCATAATCCTAAAAATAAAACATTTGTGATTAATTCTTGTAAAAAGAAAGTATTTTTAATAATTAAATAAGACAACGATTTTTACCACTCTGGCAATCCTGTCAAGATTATCCAGAAAGTATTGCACTGAGTCACTCTGAAATCAAACAAAATCCAATAAGTATCAATTAGCATCATTCATGGTGCTTCGCATAAACAATGAAGTGACAGATGTTGAAGAATGAATGAAATATTTATTTGAATTCAAAAGGTTACAAGAGGGCCAATGAATTTAAGAAAGTGTTTCTGCATCATAAATATTTTTAGTATGACACATATATAATATAAAAAGAAAAACCTACCAATTGAAATTCCCTTCTTCTATCAAAAGCTTTCTTGATTGAAGCATCTTTCCATAGACTTTGTAAAGCTGGTACATAGTGGAGGAAAAGTCTGGCATCCAAGATCATAGTATTTTCAAACTTTAAGAGTTGGTAACCGATGTCGTAATTTTTGGGATGCTCCCAAGGAATATTCAACTTATCACGAGCATCCACTAAAACTTTCATTCCCTTTATAATATTTTGATAGATGACATGCTGGTATTCTTTTACTAGCTCAGGCTGTGCAAAAATAGAAAAACAAGATACATTAACATTTTTATAAAAATAAAATATTTATATTTATATAAATAAAAAGTTGAGCAAGTTACAATAATAATAACAAATTGTGTTTCATATAGTTACTCTTTACAAAAACGTTGATAAAGTAGTAAGAAAGTCTATAATCTACTAAAGTTACAGTTTTACATAAGTTTTCAGATATCAAACATGGATGACAGAAATCTGTGCTATTGAGTATATAACAGACATCTGCCTCAATAACAAAACTATCTTTCAAAATTGTATTCTAATTTAAGGAAAACGTATTGTTAACTAATTATGGTTATTTATCAAGTATCTTAATGTTAAATAAATACTAAGAAATGTTCAATTAGTCACTGAAGCATGACATAATTGTGGTATTTTTATTAAACATTTTTGTTAATTTTTAATAGTAGAAAGTTTACATCAGTAATTTGTTATTGATAAACAACATTTATGAGATATTGTGATTACTTGAAAAGTAATAAACTTCTCAATATTTAATTCAGCAATAATAAAGATTGCAGTACATGTTTCTTTGCAATTGAATGAGATCATTTAGTTAAAAGAGAAATTTCTAATGTGCTATAATTGTCTATGTAGGACAACTTGTAGATAATAAAAAGAAATTTATTTTTTAATATTGTCAGTATCAAGATAAGACGTTATGATTAGCTTTATGAAAGATTGTAAAAATCATTATTTGTTTACATTTATGTGAAATAGACCATGATCAATTCTTTGAATTAAAAATATCCGATTTTAATTAATGCTCTGAATCTAGGACACGTTGCAAATATTGGGAAAGTGCAGCAGTAGCTGTTTCAAGAAGAATTTCAAAGCAAGATAAGACAGATTTGACATTGTTTGTATGTAGAACACATGCACATGCATCCATTTAAATTCCCAAAACAAGGTGTCAATGAACCCTACAGATGGGGTCACTACGAGGCCCTATCCTACCTAGGTAATAAATGTAAGTTAAAGCAGGGTACTTACTTCGAACTTGATGCCGTGGATGATCCTCATCTGTTTGAGGAAGGTGGACTTGCCACTCTCTCCGGCCCCAAGCAGTAGCAGCTTGACCTGCCTGCGAAAGGCCTGGCGGTCCTTCTCCAGCATCCTGTCGATCTCCTGACTCTTGTACCTCTGCTCTATCTCCTCGGGGCTGAACTTGAACCTGAGGCACCAAGTGCAGGACCACGTTAGGGGGGCGCCCGCCATTTTGCAGCTGCCCTTTCACTCCTCCTGGGAGCTCGGGCTCCTTGGGGCAGTCGCGCACTCGCGGGCGGCTCGCCCGAAGACGGCGGCGTTCTCGCACAAAGGGAGACCGCTGCGGGCTGCTCGCGAGGGCGGAGACGTGCCGTACACACACTGGAGAGAGCCGCACAGCGGTGGCGGCGTACGCTCTCTCTCTCTCACTCACTCTTCCTTGCTCTCTCCACTCTCGCAACTCCACGAAGACAGAGGCGACGACTGTCGGCACTTCCTAGGGCTCGATTCCGCCGGGCATCGTCCGCTGCTGCTGCGGCGGCGGCGACGACGACTGCTGCTGCTGCTGCTGCCGTTCTCCGACGAGGGGCTCGAGTGCGGCCAGAGAGGAATTCGCACGCACGCAGTGTCGTACGTGTGTCGTGTACGGGCAGGCACAGCAACACAGAGAGCGCCGACGCGCGCGCCACAGAGAACACAGAAGAAAGAGACGGAGGAAAAATACACGGGGGACCGCCGAGTGGGGAGTGTATATGCAGCGGTTGCGGCGAGGTTCTCCGATTTTTCTCTCGCCGAGAGAGTTCACTGGCAGCAGGTGAGGACGACGCGCAGCCCCCGTTGAATCGCTTCTGGGTCAGCGCGCGGACGGAAGGAACACACCTGCTGCTGCTGCTGCTGCTGCTGCTCGCAAAGGCTGGTCGGCAAGCACTGCGCCGTCGCTTTCTCCTTCCAAGCGCCGCTGCCACCTCCACGCGAGAGTGCATTTACTGCCGCCGCCGCCGCCGCCGCCGCCGCGGAGCTGTGCCGTCGCTGCAGCCTGCCAGAGGTGCGAGCCGATGACACGCCGAGTGTGGGTGGAAGCTGCGAGCGACGCTTTTCTCCGATTTTCACTGGACGTTTCGTATATGCCTTTTCTCGTCTCTCGGTGTGCCATGACGGACGGAAGGAGGAGGAGGAGAGAGAGGGAGATACTTATGCACGCTTGTTAGTCATTTGTTTTCGCAACGGGGAGATTAGCGGGATTTTCTCTTTTCTTTTCGGGGGGGTTTGCTCAGGCGATTGCGTACGGAATATCTCTCGAGGTAAACGAGACAACCTGCGAAAATGAGCTATCGGTTCCCGAGGTTTCTTCCTGCGAGATAAGAAACTCGTTTACGTGGATGAGTGGGTAAATGGAGGAATGGGTCAGCGCGCGATGCTGAAGATTGCGTTTCCTTCGAGTTTACTGAATGCGTCGAGGTAGTAAATTGAATAAAGAAAAATCGCTTTCAAGCTTCTAGGTTTCCATTGAATATTGCTAACGAGTATTTCTATTTTAAGCTGCCTCTTAAAAAATACGTACTCTATCAGTATTTTCACCTACGTTTACGTAAAGATCCGTGAATAATCACCTATAAATACATTAGTATGTTGAGTAGGGTCGTCAAACCCAGATTTTCAGTCACGCTACGCTTTTAAATTTTTCAGAACGTCCGCAGGTCCCGACGGTTACGACGAAAGGATTAAAAAGCTTGTTGTAAATAAGGTATAAATTTACATGAATTAGCCCGACTTCTGAATGTGAATCAATTTTAGAGATGCGCTCACGGCTTTGATCACTTAAGAGTGTAAGGTTTAGATAAAGAAGCTCGGAACACCACAGTTAGTAATGCGGAGATAAGCGTTTATCTAATTAAAAGTAATGATGTAATTTTTAATTAAAAACACTTTTATCACGTTTGACTCAATTGGTGATTTTAAATGTGACTTTATTTTCTTGGAGCAGTTTTCAGGATGTTCTCGAAGGATATTGAGTTAACCGAAAGAAACCATATATGTGGGTTTCGAGGCGTCCACGATTGTATTTCAGGCAATATTTCGGAACGATTTACTGGACTGTAGGATTTTTGAAAAATGATACTTTTGCAACGTAATTATTCGAGAGTAATATTTTTCAAAACTTTCCTCGATGAACGATTATTTTTCGAAGTCAATTTTTTTCGGTTAAAATGCATAATAGATAAGTATTGACGCCGTTGACCTTATTTGTAAAGAAATGTAATCTCGGAGATAAAATAAAATCCATTCGACGACAATAATTCGAACGGATTATACTTCATACTTTTTCACTGGAACAAATTATTTATATTTTTTTACGCTTGAGTAAATTACTTTTACCATATAATCTGTAAGATCAACTATAGTTTTTGGGTTTTACCGTATTTTAGGTTCGCGCTAACTGATTTAGACGTAATTTCAATTATAATCACCGTCCAAATTAGAATGTTAAGTATACTAACAAGGTACATGCAAATTTGAAACTGTACTTCGGAGAATAAAATCTGTTGTGTAATCTCCTAAAGCACATTTTCATGTAAATTCATGGTGAATTCGAAACTTTATATATACATTAGAGATTATTCAACTAACGTTCAAGAAGCTTTCTAATTATTCAAAAAAACAATTAAAGTGCGTTGCAAACAATAAAGAATTTTACATTATAATAATAAATTTCCAATATTTTTTCGATTCTTCTGCTTACCTTAGGTTCCACTGAAAAAGAAATACAATTTTTATGGTTACAAATTGCTTAAAAACGTTAATTAAGTAGGATGGATCATAAAAAACATGCAATATCACCTTGCTACATGCACTCGAAATTTTCAATCAACTCCGTTATAGGCGATATTACTGATTACCGATTGTTTACACATACTTCATCTTTTGTTCTTGATAATAAGAAAGATAAGATACTTCAGTTTCGTGCAATCGACATTTAATATCAACTCGAGATAATTTCCAATTTAAACGTAAAAATTATTTTCAAACTCGTTACACAGTACATTTCCATGTCCGATTCTATTTACTTCCAATCCACTCGACTTTCGATCGAAAATCCAGCAGGAAATACAAATAAAAATCCTGCTCGCGTCGCTTCGATATATTTGAAAAAAGCGTTTCAATCTTCTCTCCGACGTCCGCGTCCGTTACAGTTCGAAATTTCGTTTTGTTCGATTCGCAGAAAGACGAGCGCGGCGTGTTCCTCCGATATTTACCAGCGTCCACAATGGGCAGCTTGAAATCTATTAAACGACACTCCCTGAACCGGTGCAGATACAACCGTTCCGGTATTATTTATTGCTTTATACAGAACGCGACAAAGAATTTACACCTGACGCGCATTAGCCGCGCCGCGGAAGTGGGCTATAAATTCGAATCAGATCTTTTTGAATGGCCGGTCTAACGTTTTATGGTGGCCGGCCGGTTTTAACTGTGGTAGAATTCGCTAAGATTGATACTACTGAATGGCGATGTGTAAAAGAAAGTTGAAATAATCATTTAATAAAATTTCGCTTATTGCTAAATGTATGAAATGTAAACAGAAGTTTATTCAAAAGTCTAAATTTCTAAACACGAAATCTTAATTTTTTTGGTTAGAATTAA
This sequence comes from Ormyrus rosae, assembly GCA_035047165.1. Taxonomy (NCBI): domain Eukaryota; kingdom Metazoa; phylum Arthropoda; class Insecta; order Hymenoptera; family Ormyridae; genus Ormyrus; species Ormyrus rosae. The sequence goes on along the minus strand of JAWWML010000026.1, from coordinate 344,711 downwards.
TATTTTCTCTTTTCGCTTCTCCTACAATTTAAAAATTTTCCTTCAAACAACAAAGATTTTATTCCAAGCCTTTGTATTCAAATTGACATTATTAAATAAGTAAATGCTCAAAATTTCTTAGGGAAAATGCTCGAAAGCTATATGTACCTATCGATGTCTCTTTCTAAAGCTTAAATTGCGGCATTGTGATTTGTGAATCACCGTTTGAGCGTATGACTAATCGCAGGCGGCGCAAGCTCGGTGTACACAATAACGCGGCTTTGATTAGTTTTTCGGGCTTTGCAGTGTGCTTTGATAGAGTCAGCGCTACAATTCATACTCCGTTTTATGGCTCTTATTCACTCTGTCACTCTGTGGTGTAGCAGTAAATAATCTTTCCAACGACGTTCTCTTACGATGTTTGCACAATTATTTCCATGAATCATTTCGAATCCATTTTTTCGGTGCTTTCAAATTTTTAGGAAAATAGAAGTAATATTTTGTCGTTCTCTATTTAATAAAAAAAATACATAATTGAATTTCGCGCCTTTGTGTATTCCACTTGAAATATGTAAAACGGAAGAGCGGAATAAACTGTGAAAAATATTTTACTTTCTTTATTTATCTAAAATAATCGTACAATAAGAAAAAAAATGAAATGAATAACATCATTTGATTTAATTAAGTACTACAATATTATATAATCATTTAATGAGTACTGTCTATGGTGTGGGTGTCTTTTTCTTTTTAAATTTTGTAGTACTAAAGTAAACCGTTAGGAGCGCTAGTTGCGACTGTTCCATTCCTTCCATTTTAGAATCCTACTTGTATTCATCTTGTAATCGTTGGCGTTGTTTCAAAAGCGGAGATGCCGTTTATGTACACGAAACTGATGAAGTGCAAATAAATTTTCTCGCTTTAATTATTATCGTTCATCATGTCTTTGGCTGACGAACTTCTGGCCGATCTTGAATCCGACAATGATGATATTGCGGAAGAGCCTTTGCCACAGGAACAACTACTTCCGACGGCTGCTTCTTCGAAAGTCGCGGAAAAAGGTTAGTTTTGAATTGTTTGCATTATTTCTAAACACTTTTTATAGTTTTAAGTAATTTATATTGTTAAAAATTGATAGACTTTTAGTCTATTTAGTCTATGTTGTAAATGCCACAGAAAAATCAATATTTTTGAAAATCTGGAAAAGAATATTTAAAGAAATTGTTAACGGTTATCTTTTTCTTTTTTTTTGACTTATTGAATAAATAAAATAGTTTTTTAATTTTAATGTTATTTTTTGTAGCGGAAATAAAAGTAGATTCAGTACGAGAACTTGCAAAACTAAGAGATTCGCCATTGGTACAAAGAGTTACATCAGAAATTGACAAATACAGTAAAGTTTTAAGGAAGAATTCTGATATCATTGGACCTGTTGAATCTGATCCAGAGTATCAACTTATCGTAGAAGCTAATAATCTAGCTGTTGAAATTGATGCAGAAATAGGTAAGATTACTTTAAAGAGATTAATATTATAAAATAGTACGATATTGAAATTTTCAAAAATTTGTTGTTATAAAAAATACGATAATATCTTTTTAGTCAATTGAATATTATTTATTCATTAAAATGCATTTTGTTTTTAGCAACTATTCACCGATTCGCTACAAGTAAATATTCGAAAAGGTTTCCAGAACTTGAGTCTCTTGTCGTTGAACATTTGGAATATATGAGGACTGTTAAAGAATTAGGAAATGATTTAGATAGAGCCAAAAATAATGAAACTTTACAACAGTTTCTCACTCAGGCAACCATTATGGTTGTTTCTGTGACAGCTTCAACAACACAAGGGTAATTATTTTCATGTACAGTGTTTTATATTATTCTTTTTTAAATAATAAGCTGGTTTCGATTTTCAAATTTGTCCACTAAATCTTTGATAATATTTAACAATATTGACTTGCAAATTAGTATTATTAAATTGAGATAACTTTTTACAGACAGCTTTTAACACAAGCAGAAAAAGAAGCTATAGAGGAGGCATGTGATATGGCTATAGAACTTAATAATTTGAAGCAAAGAATATTTGAATATGTAGAAAGTAGAATGGCGTTTATTGCTCCCAATTTATCAGCAATTGTTGGTGCATCAACAGCGGCTAAATTAATGGGTATGGATTAATTTATCAAAAACATAATCTAAATCATCAACTATATTAAAGTATGGATTGTAATGAACATAATTTTTTGTAGGTGTTGCTGGAGGTTTAACAAAACTATCTAAAATGCCTGCCTGCAATATTTTACTTTTGGGAGCAAGAAAAACTACTCTTTCTGGTTTTTCTCAAGTAACAGCTCTACCTCATACAGGTTTTATTTATTATTCTAAAATTGTACAGGACACACCACAGGTAAAGAATAATAAATTCATCAATTTATTGTAATAATGCAAAATATATGTAATTATATATCACATTTACATTTATTAGGATTTAAGGAGAAAAGCATCCAGGTTAGTTGCTGGAAAAAGTACATTAGCGGCTCGAGTTGATGCTTGCCACGATAGCACTGATGGTCATATTGGTCAACAATTGCGTGAAGAAATAGAAAAGAAACTGGACAAACTATTGGAACCACCACCTGTCAAATTTATAAAGCCTCTGCCAAAACCTATTGATCCTGGCAGGAAGAAGCGCGGTGGAAAGAGAGTCCGAAAAATGAAAGAACGATACGCTATCACAGAATTTAGAAAACAAGCTAATAGAATGAATTTTGCTGATGTAAGTTTCATACAAACAGTTATCAGCAATCTATATTTAGTATGTTTTGATAATTTAATAATTTTATTGTATTTATTTAGATTGAAAGCGATGCTTATCAAGAAGATCTTGGATATTCTCGTGGAACGATTGGTAAAGCAGGAACTGGCAGAATTAGGCTACCTCAAATTGACGAGAAAACCAAAGTTCGAATCTCTAAGACTTTGCAAAAGAATCTGCAGAAGCAGCAACACTGGGGAGGCAGTACAACGGTTAAAAAACAAGTTTCTGGAACAGCTTCTAGCATAGCATTTACACCACTCCAGGGTTTGGAAATTGTTAATCCACAGGCAGCGGAAAAGAAAGTCAATGAAGCAAATGCTAAATATTTTTCGAATACTGCAGGATTTTTAAAAGTTAAAAAAACGGACATGTAAAAATCAATTAATTTTGTGAATCAAGTGCATTTTAAAAAACGACAGGTCTGTGTAAATAGCTATTCATATTGCGACTAAAAAAGTGTAAAATATTGAATTATAAAATAATGATTTTTAATTAAAGTAGATGAACTAGGTTAAAAATATACTTACTTTATAGTACTTAATTTAATTTTTTTTTTTCATTCAAGAATTCCAATAAATAAATTGAATTGTAAATTACACTAACTTGTTAGTTTAATATTAAGTTTGAAAATAATTATTGATTATTTTATAAAACAATAATTTTAAATATCGAAAATACTTTATATCTTACGTGCAATAATTTTGAACAACTTTATACGGGCATAAATTGAAATTTAAAACTGCTTGCTTCTATATAATTAAATTTAAAAAAATGAATTTGAAATTTTACAGTAAGATATAATTATAATTATAAGAAATGAATTAAAATTCGTTTGCATTGAAAGTTGAATTACGTAATAGTATTATGAGTAGAAACCATTAAAAATCTTGATTAGCATATTAATATTTTTAGTAAAATTAAATTGAAATGTGCCTAACACACACCTATGGAACAATTAGAGAAAGGGAATTGAAAGGAAACGAATGGATGAAAACGCTGATCAAGTAAGTTCTAATGACAGTCTTGCATTGTACCAGTTCACACAATACTTGTCGGATAATGATTTATTAAACTTTATAATTATATTTCTCATTTAAATATCTAAAAAAATACTCGATTCGATTCTTGGAATGTATAAAAGCTAACGACATTAGAAGCAAGCACTTGTCGCCAACGAATTTTCAATACCTTTCTAACGTTCTACCTTCAATAATATCTATTTAACATCTATTAAAGAAAAAAAAAAAAATCAGTCCTCCAAAAGCATTCCTCATTCTCCCGAAATCGAAGCTCCAATCGCGTCCCCCTATATCAATCCGAAAAATCCGCCTAACCCCACTTGTATAATACAAAAACAATAAATCTCCCACTCGGCCCGTCGGTGCTGCGTGTTCGCACATCAGTTGAGCAGTGCCGCTAAGTGCCCGGCGAGTCAAAGTGAGCGGTCCGGCCGAGAGGGAGCCCCTTTCAGCTTGGCGAGCGCGATACCGCGAGAGTGATATGCCGGCTGGCCGCGTGCTTTCTCCGCTATTTTTTTGATATAACGCGCGCATTATCATCGACGAGTGCACGCAGAGACCGAAAAAGCTCCTCCGCCGCAGAGATGAGCCGCACCGAGAGGGAGTGGGAGAGGCTGTGCGAGGAGTTTGTCGCCTGCTGGAACGAGGGCGGTGAGTGGATTTTCGTTTGTTTTCGCGAACCCGGAGAGGGCGACGGTATTTACACCCGAGCGGGGACGTTGAACCATTGAGAGACACTTTGGCTGCCCGGGGGCATATCGGACGTTTTTCGAAAAGACGCGTGTGGCGTCTTTCAAAATTCGAATTTTCTGCGCTGCGAATAAATTAGAAAGGGAGTCTTGCTGTTTGCGTGCTTTAAAATCGTCAGTCGGTTTTGTCGGGTAGCGTTGCGAGTTGGCGCGTTTTTTTTTTCGCGCTTTAAATATACAAAACCGTTGGCGAGAACGCCCGAAATCCAATAAATTTTCCCCCCCGAGCATATAAAATAAGCCAAAACAATGACCGTTCGATAATTAAACCGGCATTCCAGCCGGAGTCACATCTACTTATAATATATCCACGTCATAAACTCCGAATAAAAACACTGCACAATATCGTTAACTAATCCCCGTAAATTTCCAAGCTGCCGGTCATTAAAAGCTCGGACATAGAACCGGCTTGGAAACGAGTTCGCGTTCTTTTTTTGCGCCGCTCCTCGGCTCTCTCGATTTTCCTCCCCCCCTCCCGTTCGTCCGAACGAAAAATGCGCTTACGGATTGATAGCGATCTTGCACTACTTTCAATTGCGCAACTCTCTCTCTCTCTCTCTCTCTCTCTGGAGTTATGAGTCGAATGGCATTCGCGGCCGTTACCTCAGCCGCGCGCGTCAACGTTGGGTAATTGCGCGCATCCCTCAATGGTGCCCTTTGACGCGCGCGGCTTTTTTCGGGTTTTGCAATCGAATCCGAGAGGGAGAGAGAGAGAGAGAGGCGGTAATGCGAGTTTGATGCGCGATTAGTGTGCCTCGCGCGGTTTTGCAACGGATCGCTTTTCTTTGCCTTGTAATTGCGAGGGCCATTCGTGCGTAATTCGAGAATTGGCTTGGGGATTGAGACACGAGCACGCGTCAAAATAACTTGGATACAGAGGTGCATTGAAATCTGGCCTTGCGTATGGACATTGTAATTGTCAAGGGTTATTAAAAAGTTTGAATGTTTAATAGAATCAATCGAAAGCTTAACTTAAGGTATAAGTTCTTTAGAATGTGAAGGGACCTTCGAGCTAAGAGCAGCTATTGTAAGTGACAATATGTAATATTTAAAGTAGAATGCTTGACGTACAGGAAAAACTGATTAACAAGAAAGATCTAACAATCTAAAGATCTCAGCCGATTGCGATATCATTTTTTTTTTCTAAACGTAATCCCCCGCCAGATAATAAAGGCTACCTCGATAATGTAAATTATGCCGCAAACTCGAATTTGCACGTCATTCGCTATTAAAGTCCCCCTCGAACTTTCTTTCCCACTTATTGAATTACAGAAAACCCTCTCCCGGCAATATTAATCATCGTTGCATTTTCACATATCGAAACGACGTGTCAGTCAGAATCCTCTCTCTCTCGCGCATCGGGCAACTCTCCTACAAACCCACTGATAAAGCCATTAATAATCCAAGTAGGGGGGGACTCGAAATCTACGAATCGGCGTTTTCCTCTGCCAGACACCCGAGAGAAAGAGATAAATCGCGCGTCGGCCCTAAACGTCGTCCCCGACAACAAAAAAAAAAGGCCCGCGAAGTGGCACACGAGTCGTCGTCGACTTTCGCGCATCTTCAGGTGTCGGCGAGAGGTACATAACGGCTCTTGTGGGAGGGCCCTCGTTTCTTGTTTGGTATTATAAACACACATGCGCCTCGGCTTATTTTCCGCGTGTGACGTCAGTCGGCGGACGTGCCGAAACGGAAATATACAGGAGGTTAAAATAAGCGCGGAATTCGGGGCCGAGAGAGGCTTCTTTCCCTTCGGCCGAGAGGAGGCGGTTCTTTTTTTTCTTCACGGCTCTTGAACTCGCGGCGCAAACATTTTCGAAGTGGAAGAGAAATTTCGTGTTTTTTTCGCGATGAAGCAATAGTCGCGAATGAGGAAGTTTTACGGAGTGGAGGATGTTTTTGAAAATATTTTTATGATTTATGTACTGGCTGTTTAGGTATTCAGTTTTAAGGATGACAAGTTATTTTGAAGGTCGGCTCGTTCGAGTGACTTTTAAGATGCAAAAATACTTTTTCACGCTTAATTTGTCGTTTTTGTCATCTCAAAAGATTTATTTATTCACAAGCTCATCAATTAAATCAACAATTAGCTCGCAAATTACACTCGTTTCTCATTTTAAAACTGCATTCAAACAATCCGTCACATCAACAGCATACACTAATCGTCGAAAGATTTTCGCAAAATTGAAAGCCAATCAAGTTTCTTCCCGCTGGAAGGCGCGCGTGACCGCGTGATTCCGCCCGCGGCGTCGAAGAGTTTTCGACGGGCGGCAAAAAATGATCGATTATCTTGTCAACGGCGTTAGAACGGCTGGCTAATCAGTCGTAAAGAAACGTCAATTTCCCTTCTGTTAAGCGTCCCTCGAAGTTTTCCCGCGGGCGACGATTGGCGCCTGCTGCGATGTTCTTTGGAGTGTAAAATGATATTCTTTTTAAGATTGTAATGCCAGGATTGAGTAATGAATGGTAAATGATATAAACAATTGGGAATTTGAACATTTTTAAATTCTAGGTAAGAAGTAGGTTCGTATTTATGAATGATATTACTAATAAAAGGGCACTCAAAAAAGTGAGATAATTGGATCATTTTAATATTATCATACGCAGCGCGAATACGACTTTCGTTTTGTTCCATCACGTCGGGATACTGAGATATCTTAATCTTTAAGAATTTTAAGATATGCTTGTTTGTCCACCATTTCAAGCAGTATACTATACCAACTGTAAACTTTGAATTACATTTAGAGTTATCTCAAAATCCGTCCAGACATTTGTGTACTGCTTTATATGGCTCCCGCTTTTTTTTTAACAAGTACATCTTGCGAGAAAAAATTGCATCGAGATAATCGCAAAATGTAATTCGAAAGTTACGGCTGGCACTGCCTTAAAATTCTTAAAGATAAAGCGATATAGAACGAAGCTACCGAGGAAACATTTTTTTGGCATTTTGCGTGTTTGTGCATAGTTGATTTTCATTATTTCTCGCGATTCTACCAATATACGTCAAAATTAAAAAGCCCGCAACTATATTTCGTTCTCTCTCTCCTTTCCACAAATCGGCATTAGGTAAAAGCCTCGCCCAGCTGCCCCGCCATTTAAAAGCGAATTAGTACGTGAACGTCGCAATTTAGCATATACATCGCTCGCGCACCGCTGAGCTCCTCGCGGCTCGCGGCTCGCAGCGAAGCGAGAGAGAGCTTTTCCCTCCGATATTATATATTATCCCGCGCACCGTTATTACGTAAGTGGATCACCCACTTTTTGTCTTTAATAACAACGCCGGGCGCGCTTCATTTTAACTCCTCCTCCCGCGACACTCGCGGGAAAATTTCCCGAGGCGGAGGTTTCACCCGGCCGAGTTGTGTAAGCCACCTGTTGCCAAAGCCGCGATTCTTCTTCGAGAATCGGAGCGGTTTGGCGGCTGCTCCTCTCCTCTCCTTTTTTTTCGGAAGGCTTCCGTCTCTCGTTAGTTTCTGCTCTCGGATTAAACGACTTTCTATATATGAAAGTCGGGCCTGCTTACGGGCCGTTGAGGCTGAGGTTTGTGCGCGCAGCTCTTTATTATATATCTTGCGTGCTGTTGTTTTGCGTGGGATTAGAGCTCGGTATTATCGTTGATGAGCGACTGCCGGGAGAGTTTTGAAATGCGGCTCTTTTGAATTTCTCGCGAGGACAGATTTTCTGTTTGAAGTTTTTGAAAAAGGTCGAGCGCGTTAAGTACACAAGGAAGTACTCGAGTTAAATCTTGAACGCTCCAATTACGATTTAATCGCTAAAATTGCTCGTTATCGTAGACATTTTTTACCTCTTATCGAATAAAAAATTTGAATATTCAAATAATCAACGCGAAAAAAAAGTTTTATATACCCATCGCACTGCAGCGAGACCAAAAAGCTCACCAAAAATAAAACCTTCATTCCCCGGCGAGGAAACGAATATCGGCACTCGGAGCCCAGATAAAAATCCGCTTAGCAATTTCATGCTAAAACCATTACACCTATCCGCCATTACTCCTCGTACACACTCTCTCCTTTCAAATGCACGGAATACACACCGCTCTCTCGGAATTTTCGAACGTTCTCCTTCGGCAATCGGCCTGTATAAATACAGGCCCCGGCGCCTGTCAACGTCCGCGAAACCTCCGCGCGCAAGCCGGGCCAAATTACGCACTTTCTCAGATCGATCGGATCGATCGATCGATCCGGCCGGCCGGCCTTTTTTTTGCGATCGGTTGCCCGCGATTGCTTTGTGCATTAGACACGTGCCGATCGACGCGATCTCCGATGCCCGCGTCCGGATCGATCACCCAACGGGGGTATAGGAATCGAGAACGTGACGCCTCGGAAACTGTGCGGGAATGACGTCGTATATATATATATATATATATACCGGTCGGTTTCCGCGTTCGAAAGTCCGTCCTCTCGCGGGGGAGGGGGGCTTTTTGTTTTCGGCGCGCGGGAAATCGTCCGTTTCCGCTTTGGGAATGAAAGTATACGCCGGAGAAAAAAGAAGAGGACGTGTACGGGAGGTTTTTCATTTCAGGCGTCCGGCGAAAGCAAAGCCGTTTAATCGATATAGTTTAAGGACGATTATCGTTAAGTCGACTGGGGCGATTACGAGCGTCGTCGCTTTGTTTCTTTTTTTAAAGAGCCTCTCGTAAGAGTCGGGGTTTTTTGCTCGGAACGACGGGGGGAAGGATGGTTTTATAATGTCGGTAATAGATTTATGTAAACACCGAGAGGGGAATAATTAACGGGGAGTTATTCGACGAGAGGAATTTTATAATGCGCGCGGCACGCGGTGAAAGTGGGCTAAAGTCGGACATATGCTTGATTTGAAGTTTAATTAAAATTTGGCGCCCACGCAGATTTCAATCGGGGATTCGAGAAACTTATTGCGAGGCGGTTTATTAAATTTGCGATCGATTATTAATGGATTTATATATTAATAGCGCGCCGCGGCGCTTCGAGAAAAATTCGATGTTTCCGTAACCCCGAAACCTCTATAAGTGAAATATGAGATTTTAAAATGACTTTGGGATGTGTGTTCTACTTTAACAAAGCGCGCGTCACGTGCAATTAAACTTTTCTGGTATATATGGTAAAATACTTTGTTCCCTTTTTGAACGGAGAAATTTTAGGGAAACTGCCTTTCAACGTGTCGTTATTTTTAACGTACAGCTCGATTTTGATATATTTAAGTGCTCTAATTAATGGAAAGCAATATCATTGGCTTTAAAATATTAAAATTTTTTATATCCTTTTTTTAGTGGGTAAAATTATACGTTATAGGCTAAAGTATCAATAGACTACAATCATTATGTCGTGCCATTTTCACGATAACGATTAGAACATTAAATGTAATCGAACATAATGTCAAAATTAACTGAAACCATTTTACTACATACAAATATTGTATACACTAAAGATAAATAAAAAATTTTTCATTTCGATTTTATCGAGAGTGAAAGCGAAACACAAAGTCACAAGCGACGCAGCGCTCGATACCTATTATATTATATACCTATTATACCTACTCGCCCCTCTTGCAATCGCGCGTAAATCTCGATTCCCCCCCGCGCGTCCCGACGTTCATTACCCCGCCGAGTTACCGGGGCCGAGTCTCATTTCCTCCGATGTATCGAGCCGCGAAGATGCGAGTCGCGTCGCGGTTTTAACCGTTACCGGGCCGAGGCGTCCCGAGGCCGGAGAAACTGGGGCTTTTTGGGAGCGCCGCTGATGCTTTTGTTCGAGCTTTTTGGAACGGCTTTGCGGGATGTGAATTGATAATGAAGTCCTGGCTTTCTTGGATGAAGGGTCCGTTTTGTCCTTTTTTTTGACAGGATGAGTGTATGTTGCTAATTTATTTAAATAAATAGTGAAATTTTAATTACTTATTTTCATTTTCTGGCTTGTAAAAAATTAAGTGATTAAGCTTTACTCGTCGCAATTAAGATATTTAATTTTACATTCACGTTTGCATTGAAAAAGTGCATCCTACGAACGTTTTTGTGGCTCTTTCGTTCTTTTATTGCTCGGCAGAGGTTTTTCACGGGTAGACTTTTTCTTTCGACGTTTTTTTTAAAGCAATGAATCTCGACGAGCAAAAACTGCCACAAAAACCAGTTTTCCTCGTTTTTTTCAACGCGTTAATGTGGGTACAAACATTCTGTGTACATATACTGTTTACGGCTATTCTAAGTATTTGTGTTTTAGCTATAACTTTGTAAAAAATTTCTTCGAAACTCAAGACACCTGTACAAGCAAATTGTTTTTCAAAAAATGCCAAATCCGCGTAAAGGTTAGCTTAGCCAAATATTCACTAATCGCGACGCGTAACGTTTTGTAAACAAACCGCGCATCCCGAACATTAAATCCAATTTCAATTACAAACGTACTTTCCGCCGCCGACGTCAATATTTACGAGCGTAAATCAATCTCTTCCCTCTACGTTACCCGCCTCGAAACACTCCGCCTTCGACGCGGCGCGGCGTAAACCGCGGAAAATATGCACGCCTCCATGATCCTCCTGCCGCTCGGAAGCACGACGTCCGATATATACGTCTCCCGTAAAAATCGAGAGGACGGCCGCGGCGCGAATTTCCATGCGTAAATTGCGAAATTAATCTGTTCCCCGGGAAAACTCTCCTCGCCGGAGGCTGCTCCTCGAGGACGCTATTAACCGCGGCTCAAAGGACACTGACTGCATTCCCGATCCCACGTATACTCGGGGCCTGCGACGGCTCTTGCGTAAATCGCCGTCGGTGTGGATATATCGCGGAGTTGTTCTTTTTTTTGCTGCTGCCTTTGGCAGGCTGATATATTCATATTCCGGGGCGGAGGAAGCGGAGTTTTCCTGGGAATTCCTCGGAGCTTCGAGAGCTTGGAATTATCAAGGAGATATATGTATACGTTTTATGGAGCGAGAATGTAAGAAATACCGTTGAGCAAGCTTCTGTGCGGGGATGATGTCATTAAGGGAAACGTGTTCGAGAGATCGGGATAAGAATGTTTAGGTATCGTGCATATGCAGAACCTTGAATCGTAATTATAAATGACAAAGAATAATAAAAAGAAAATGAAAACGGAACGGAGAAAAAAAAACGTTTAGCAGAATTTGTAAAATGGAAGCCTCGCTTGTACGATTGTTTTATTATCTAATAAGTAAAATCTCATATGCAGTAATTCGTATTAAGAGTTGCCCACGCACTCAAAAGCAGTAAAACAGTCGAAGCATCCCTGACATAGAACCGCAAAAAGGCACGCGTAAATAGAATGCGCAAATAATGTAATTGTAAATAGAGAGAATTGCGCAATTCTATTTTTAGCCACTTTACTTACCGCACTTTCAATTTTTTTTTTCTTATTCCATATACGGTCGGCGTGCAATTTTTTTTTTTCAGTCCACTACGCAAATCGCATTTCTCCTTATACTTTTTATGTAATCCCTCGTTTCGGAAACAATGAAGCGTTACCGTAAAAAGAAGGATTAGATTCGCTTACGCACTTTCGGATATACCGGTTAACTAATTTTTCTAAGCCTTTCTAAGATTTTTTTTTAAAAATCTCCGCTTGCCTTTGGTTCGTTGGTTCCGGCAGGTAATCCGCCGATCTTTTAATAAACCTAATAGATACATACAATTTATATGAGACGTATGAATAGTATTGCAAGTACGTAAAAACAAAATTGTATATACCATAATTATAATTGATTCCCACAAATTTTATCCCTAAAAGCAAATAAAATTTTGTAATGAGATTAGCGATTAAAGTCCGAGAAATATTAATGACATTTGTAGTTTCGCACGATTTCAGAGAGGAAAAAAATTTATTTTGATTAAAGGTGAAAGCGGCGAATTAATATATATTTTTCTACCGGCACTTTTGCAACGGATACGGCGATATCCGTTATAGTTTATGAACTCGTAAAAGGAGTGAAAATTTGCCTTTTAATCGGACATTAAGTCGGAAACGACCGATTTCGAGCTAATTCAATTCGCAATTTTTGAGAATATATTTCATAACTTTATTTTCTTCGATTTCAGAGTGCGATTAATAATTTTAAATTATATGCCGCAAATCGGAAAATAACGGAGGATACATGTAAAAATTATTGATGTACACTGGTCAAAGAACTCGTTAATTATTTGAATAATTTTCTTAACAATCGCCTCCTTCTTGGTCTCCTCAATTGTTGAAATTTAAAATCAAGTATAAATAAATAAGCCAAAACATCAGTACGAGGCACGCTTAATAAAAGGTAAAACTCAGCGTTTTCACGCACTCTTCCTCCTTCCAGTCTGATTACTCTCTCCCAAATAAATCCTCCGTCCTAAACGAACCATACACCAGAGATATATTTCATTTCCAATTAAATCCCCGTCACCTGCAAAACCGCCACCTCCGCGGCCCATTTCCCCGTCTATATAATACGTCCTTTCGTCAAGGCCGCGCGACTCGGTTGAAAAACCGCGGAAGGGACACGCCTAATTGGGCCGCTCGACGGAATATAATCGCGCTTTTCGCGAATCACCGTTGCTCCTGAGAGAGAGACAGAGAGAGAGCTCCCCCCTTTTTTTTCTCTGGAACGCGAGTCGAACAATCGCGCGGAGCGCAATAACGGGACGCGGCCGGTAATTGAGGTTTTGTTTATTTATGGGCTGCGCTCTCGGGGATATATAATGCACGGGGGTTCTTTCGCTTCGTTGTAATGCGTTTTGTTAATGTTTATTCATTGAATCGTTAGGCCGGGCAGAGGTGGGATTGCGGTTCGCTGAAAGTCTGCAATAATCTCTTATTTATCGGCGCTGTAAATTCGTGTAACCGCTTTTGTTGTTTGAGAGAGAGAAAGAAGTGTATTAAGAGAGGCGCGGCCGCCGGGGGTATTAAACGTTTTGTAATGTGAACTAATTTTCTGTTTAGCTTTTAATAGCCTTTTTGAAGTATGTACAATATATTGAATTCTCGAGGCGAGGATTGTAAATTTACAAAGCGGCTTATTTATTATTTACCGATTAAATAGAATTATAAAAGCTCTCTTTCAAACTACATCGACATATATATATATATCCTCTCTCGGCACACCAACGAGAAATCTTATCGGCGCCAGATTGTTTTAATTAACGAACAAAGCGACCTCCGCGGCCCTGACGTTACCGTAATTAAGTAATTAACGTACTGTTACATAAATAATTACCATACACCAGATAGCGATCCGCGGTCGTTCCCGCTTCAAAATCGCCGTAGAAAACGGCCTCGCAAAATCCGCCGTCCCTCCGCGAAGAGCGGCGCTCGATTAATTATTCAGCAGCCTCCCATTCAATTCCCCGATTAGAAAGTCATCAACCCCCCGCGCGACTTACGCGGTAATTTCACGAGCCGAGGAGCGTGAAATCCTCCGGCGGCTATCGTGTCCTCCTCGCGGTAATTATTACCGGCCGAGAGGAAAACACGGCAAAAATTCCGCCGCCTTTCTTCGCGCTCCGCGGAGCTATTTTTGTCGCCGATATTATGTACAGTGCGCCAAGGCGACGCTGCCGAGCTGTGGGAAAGATCGCGGGGAGATACAGGCGACCGTTGAGGTATGGAAATGTGGGCTGGTTTGACTTTTCTTTAATAGGTGGGAGGGGATATTTATCTTATTGATTGAAATGCCATTCTTGCTGATTGAGAAGGGGGAGGAACTTGGAAAATTGGCAATAGATTTTGAACGTTTCGAGCGTAGCTTTATTTTTTAATAAAACCTTATTTTTCGCGATTCGTTTATTTACCAGGAAATATAAAGATATGTTCGTAACGACACTTTCGTGCAGCTTTAAACCTTACATCATCGTTACAGCTACATTTAATATTCAATCGAGTTTCCTTAACGACCCAAATACTCGGTCGCTGTAACTTTAGCGCCAAAAATCCTTAACGACTATTACGAGCTGCAAACCCGACCAATAAACGAACCTCTTAGAACGCAACGAATCACCAAAAAAAAGAAAACGAAACCCAAATCCGCGAGATCCTTTCCCCCTGATTCAAATGAAGAAATACGTACTCGCTCAAAGTCAGCCGGGAGATAAACATACATACATACATACGAGCGGCTCCGCGAGCAAGTAGATCGGCGCCGAGCGCGGCGAGACCAGTTTTATATACATGTACACATTGCGGTCCAGGCATTCGCATATACTTACGCGGTGTATTATCTCACTGGCATTCAGCGGCGCAGGAAATCATTTGCCGCGTGTCCGATACGAGTTTCCGATACAGTTCCTTTTGTAGGTCAAAGTCCTAGGAATTTATGCTGCCGCGTGTCTCGTGGATTGAACTTGCTCTCCGCAAGGGGGAATTTAAGCTTGAGTAATAAGGGTACTTTAACATCTGCGCTCTTGGGAAGGGGAGGTGAATGAAGCGGGATTTAAGAGATCGGGAGTAACTGGAATTTCGAGATTAGGGGGCTTTATTAAAATTGCTCGGACGTTTAGTATTGATGGCGGGGAATTAATATTCGGCCTTTTTTTCGTCGGCGAAAGTATGTTAAAGAGTGCATTTATTTACCGAGGCGTTACGATCACTTATGAGCGATACGAATTATATTAATCATGCTTGTTTTAATATTTTGATAGAAACTTGTAATTATGACAGAAAAAAAATTGACAATTATTTACTATATCAATCTCAAATTTAATTTTCAAAAATTCTATATTTTAACATAATTATAATTTTGTTATTTACGCGTGATTTAAGAGACCCCAAAGATGGGTTAGAAAAGACATAACTTTCCCGTTGGAAATTTCAGAATTCTTTTTAGCTATTTCACTAATAGTTGGCCAAATTTAGTCCATCCACAATAAATTCATCAAAAATTGGCCAAATAATAGAGAAAATTTCCAACAGGCTTCTCTAAAAGTTAAAAAACATCTCACAAGCAACCCGCTAAAAAATTACAAGATCCCTCCTTGCCTCTTTTAGCGCGAACGAAAGAAACCCATTCGTTAAGTTACAAAACAACTCTCGTTCCCGAAACAAATTCTATTTCAACTTGGAGCCCCCCCAGCATAACAAGGCCCCCCGACAAGTGTGCTTTATCAGCTAACCGCACATTTCCATCTGAAGAAGCATCGCTCGTACATCAGCCGCTCGGCGATCCTTTCCCAAGAGCGCGGCTCTCCTCTCTCTCTCTCTCTCGTTTATCGCCAAACGGAGGAATCCTCCTCTCTCGCGTTTCCTATTGTATACCAAAGCGAGAAAGAGGCTCAGCTCCAAAAAAAAAAACACACATCCACGGAGCATTGTGAAACTCGGTTACACCACACACCGCGCGCGGGTCCAGTGCGGCGGAAAGGTGCGCGCGCGCGCGCGCGGCTTTCTTTCTCGATCTGCCGTTCCGCAGCGGCAATTCGGCCGATGCGTGTTCGCGATAATAATGTCTCCGCGGCCCGGATTTCCTTCTGCGGCGCCAGAATCCAGAATCCGCGGAGAGCGACGATTGGCGCAACTCGCCGGGGGGAGAGGTCGACGGCCTGGTTTGCGCGTGGATGAGCTCCGCCGTCGATTCGACAGGGTGGACAGGTGTGTTTGGGTGAATTCCGTTCTTGGAGAAGGATCGCGGGACTCGTGGATGGGCGATTGGGTAAGTTTGTAACGCTCGGAGAATTCGAGCGGACGGAATGCGAGCGCAGTTTCTCAATGCGTTACGATCGGGCGAAATTTAATTTTTCAAATACTCGATACAAGAAGGATTTTTTTTCTATTAATGTAAACGTATTAAAAAAACCTCGTCTATCGCTCGTTATTATTATTATTTTTTTTTTTTTTTTGCAAAATGAGCTAATTTAGCTCAAATATATAAGCAAAATCTCCTGAAAAATGTTTATTTGCTCAAAAGTTATAGTCAAAAACGAAGATCTACAATAAAAATAGCTTAAAAACTCTACAAAACTTACACACTTCAATAACCCAAACAAGAGAGCCTCCTCACCATACGTGTAAAGATTTCAATTTTTAGTAACAACAAGCCCCGTTTACCAAAAAAAAACCTTCCAAAGCGGAACTAAGCCCATCATCCGCGTCGTGACTTAATGAAGCCCACCTACTCCCACTCGAAAAGTTGCCTTTCCTCTCGCGAAGGACCGCAGAGCAGTGTTTTCACGCATGGAAAGCAGCCGCGTTTTTCAGACAGTACAGCGCAGAAAGCGGCGAGGTGTATATTAATATACGCGGAGGCGGCAGAGAGAGAGAGAAAGGCAGGAATATATATCCCTTTTCTTTTAATTACGCCGCCTCTCCAGCTGGATGGAAGGCAATTAGCCACGGCGCTCGGCCGTGTCAACGCGCGTCTCTTGCTCGTCTTGTATGTATATGCGTTTGTACATTTGGATGCATATTGTTTGTTGGATCGGTGTGCGAGCCTGTTTGAGTTTTCTATTTTTGAGCCGTGGGAATTCGTTTGAGTGTGTTTACAAAAATTGTTAATCAAATCCATTTGGAAACTTCATCCTTGTACAGACATTTTTGAACAAAGCACGTAAAAATAGACACAGAGTTACGCCTTGAAAAGAAAATTAGATTCTATCGATTCGCCAGAGGTAATCAAACTATTTTCATACACAAGTCGGTCGATTCGATAAAAAAAAGCGTTGATTTCTCTTTGATTCTCCTTCCTATTGATTCCACTATTTTTATTCATCACACATATTCAGATCATTAATAAAAAAAAAGTAACAGAAGATCCGTGCGTCAGTCCTCCAATCAATAAGCGCACATCACAAAATTCCCTCTCCACACCCAACCCTTTCACCTCCCGTCCAAGATCTGCCCGCCTGATTTTGTCATCCGAGCCTCTCCCTCTCTGGCCTAATTACCCCGTCCGAATTTTCGCGCGTGCAGGCGTACACACCGCATCGTAATGAGCGCTTATTACAACTCCTTTATTCCCACATCTCGACGCAACCGCCGTCTTTTTTTTTTTTTTCATCTCTCCGAGGTTAATTAGAATGGCCCGTGGGACTGGCCATAACGCCGCGGGATCATTATTACACTCCTTTCCCAGAGACGGGACAAATATTCAGTCGCCGATTCGCGGAGAAAGTCGCGGAGAGCGCGCGGTTGTATATATTTGCTTATGCGGGGGATTATTATTCGGGAAAGCAGAGCGGCGACGGCGGCGGCAGTCGTGATGATGTGCCTTCGGAGGTGAATGTCTTTCGGACTGTCGTTCTCGGTTATGCAATTTTTAATATCGCCGGTTATTTATATAACCG
This sequence comes from Ormyrus rosae, assembly GCA_035047165.1. Lineage (NCBI taxonomy): Eukaryota > Metazoa > Arthropoda > Insecta > Hymenoptera > Ormyridae > Ormyrus > Ormyrus rosae. The sequence continues at coordinate 326,896 of JAWWML010000026.1, read as the reverse complement.
GGGAGATGAGCCGTTGCTGTGTTCGACGGTTGCGAAACCGGTTTCGCGCAACTTTTATTGGTTAAATGTGAGCAGGAACTAATTCGGGGGTAAAAATATAATAGCGGGTCTTATCAGTCGTCGTCGCTTCTCGCGCGGCCGAAATTTATATTTTTCCACGGCTCTCTCTCCGCGGCGCGTTTCGTTATTATCTCGAAATCCATTTTTCTCATGGACAGCGAGGTAATAACTTCGGCACGATATCGCATTTTGCAAACGTTGTATAATTCAGTTTTAGGAGCTGCTCGTCGAGCGGAGGATTGGATTTATCAAAATGTTTCGTCTCCTCGTCTATTATTCGAGTTTTCAATAAATAGTTTGGTGAAACGTATCGAACGAAATAAAAGCTTATAATACGAAGCTTTTCAGTTATTGATGCATTAGAAAGTATTTTTAGATTAATGTATTAAATTTGATATTTTGTATACGTAATATATATCATTTGGATGGACGATAAAAAAATTGACCGTAAAATTGTATTCCGCAAGCTTCGCAAATCAAAAGATCTAAATTATCTTGCTCATTTGTTCAACAGCCCATAAATCCTGCAATTCATCAGAGACCTTATAATTACCAATTAGCATCGGTAACTTCCCCGGTGGAAACCAACTATCCGTTAAATATCCGCGGGGTTGCTTGTCACTGCGCTCCTCTTCCATCCAGCGCCTAAAAATCCCTTTCGAAAGAAAACGAAGCCCCGCGCAAAACGCTTCACCGTCGACTTCTGGCTCGTCCAATTACGCGTCTGCGTCATTCGGGAAGAAAGTAATACCGGCGATCGGTTAGTCGGTCATCGAATTCGCCGGCAGATCTTTTCCGCAATTGAATAGATATATATCGGGCCTCTCGCCGATTTTTGACGAACTTTCTATAGCTGTCAAAATGCGTCAGACAATGAAGCTTGGGATACATTTATTTTTTGCCCCCGGAAGACGGAGCTTTGTCGAGGCTGCAGATATTCCCATAATTGTGCGGTGCGCGCGCCGCTCGAAGACGCTGATACTCGGCTGATTGGCGGTGATTTATGGGCGCCCTAGAATTCGGATTTTTCGATCCACTTTGATTATTTTTCGAGCTCGTTAATGGACGAAGTTCAGGGACTTTTAGACGCTGTGTTAATGAAGGCGTGTACATTGAGAACAATTTTTTTGTAAAAATTAAGATTTAATAAAAAAAAAAAAAATTACTATTTTAATGGTACTCGGAGAACAGACTTATATTTTAGTTATTTTTACCGCAATTTTAGAATTTTTTGCAATATGTTTCGTATATTTCACGATAATTTCAGTAGTGAGTGATATCAACAATTTGATTGTAAGGGTGTTAAAATGTTAGATACAGAAATCATTAAAAAATGCTTGCTATCTGAAACGATGCATAAAAAATTTAGAACGACAATGTAAATAAAAAAGAGGGCGAAACTTATTATCTTTTGTACTACGGAGATTTTTTATGGATTAAAAGTCAAACAGACATTCACCACACATCAGTCATCCTCACCGAAGTTTAACCTCCCGAGAACAGCGGCTCCTCGGCGTCGGCCTCGCCCAGCCTTTCCACCGCCAACTCCCCGGAAACGAAAGTCCAATCTCCCTTATCATGCAGCCTGGGAAACTTCGCCGAGCCGCTAAATGAGCGTCGTCCAGCAGCTAAATTTTAACAATGCCGGTTCGACAGCCGGTCTTTTCCGGCGAGCCGGAAGGGGCCGCAAAGTTGCCGGAATTTCTCTTTAATAACAGCGCGTGGCGTGCTTTCTATATATCGGCTGCCCGCACACATTTATTTTCCCCCCGCGGCCGATTCACTTTCTTCCTCCTCCTGACCTTTCACGCTCCGAGCGCAACGACGCTCGAAAATCGGGGTTCTCACGAGGCGGCGGCTGCTGCTGCTGCTGCTGCTGCTGCTGCTGCTGCCGGTCATTAGCTGATTAAGCATCTAAGCAGGAAACGCTCCCGCGACTGGTTGGTCTTTCTTTTTTGCGCGGCCGATATTTGCCAACTTATCCAAACTATCGTAAATTTACAAAATTAACGATTCTGGCGACAAAAAGCTAACAATGTGGGTGGCCGCCGTCAATACGTCATTCTCTCGCGGATGTTTCGTCCTGATTGCCGCCTACAACCAGGCGCGATTCATACCTCGCTCTTTTTTGGGGATGCACCATACGTGCTGGAAACCGGGTGGAAAAATTTGCCTTCGCTTCGGTCTTTTTTGTGTGCGTTTGGACACGAAGAGGGACGCATTTAAATTGACTCCAGCTTTGTTGGCGATTTTTGGGTTCGGGAAAATACATGCAATTTGTGCTCAATTAAAACAGTGATGCCGGATTCTTAGGTTTGAAATTGAAGAATGATAGGGATACTTACAATGCGTCTAAACAACTTTTTGAATTAAGCTTTAAAATTACAGTTTATACAAGTATTTTACAACTTTACCCCAAACCACTCAAACTGCATGCATATCATATTCAGAAATTTTTTACAACACTCGCGCAATAGCAAAAAGGTACAATTTAAAACTCAATAATCGAAATTCCCAGAACCTCAACTTTAAAAGACAAAATAACTTAATTTGCAACCCTGTGAATTATTGAGCAACGAAAGTTATAAAAGTTATTTCCGTAAACATTTAATCGATTTTGAGTACGGTTTCTTCATGTTACTGCAGTTACTGTTAGAACTTCTTCGAATAGCACACAGAAATCCTGATTTAATAGAATTTTATATTTAAGTTTTAAAATTATATTTAAGAAATCATCGTTATGAATTTAACCGTAAAAATAACTTTGGCGTCATTTTTTATTTTAAAAATCTTAGTACATGGCAGTGAAGAGAATTCTAAAAACAAATTTAATCTTTCAACGAAACTAAATGCAATATCTAGAATAACGGTATGGTAAATTTTTGTTTTTTTTATTATTTAAACAAATTTTTATATATAAATTCTTTATATTTAGATGAACATTGTGGAATTCTGTTTTGAAGGAAGCACTGTTATTTTCTGTGACCAGAGAGAAGATAACACAGGTATTTTAGGAATTTTAACAAGTTTCTTTAAACCTTTCTATCAATTTGATAATAAAGGTTCAATTCTTCAAAAATATAAACGTTTTGGGCGTACGTATGTTCTCAATGAAACAATAGTTGAGAGAAAAACGTCGCCTCCTTCTAATATAATTATTTTTGTATCATTGAATACAAATTTTACGAAACTCTTAGAATATATTCGAAACTCTCTTTGGTGGAATCACGAGGCACTATTTTTGATTATTTGTAAAAGTCACTGTCATATTGCCAATGAAATATTGATTGTTTTGTGGTCTTTCAACATTTTGTCTGCAGCCCTTATATGTAACCAATTGAGTAGTCAATTAATCTACACTTTTAATCCATTTTCCGACGATTCTCCAACATTTTGGAGTAAAATGCACGCCACAAATCTGCCACACAAAGAATGGACGTTATTTCAACACGTCATTTTGAACGAGTCTTTCTCTATTCCCCGTAAGTATATTATGTAATAAAAAACAGAGTATATACATCTCATTTGATTCTCTCTTTATTATTATACAGGAACTACTTTTTGCAAAACGTTTTATTTTGACAAAATAAAAAATCTGCACGGTTTCAATTTGAAGGCTTTTGCTTACGTTGATAATTTCTTGTTCCGCATAGATAATAAGTTTGGCTTCGAGAAATTCATAGGAAATGATTATCACCTTATCACTATAGCTTTGAAACATCTGAATGTGAACATAACAGTAAAACGAACTAATAATGTTGGGTCCATTGTAAATAACGAACCGAAGGGCGCTCTACGAGACATAGACTCTGGGACAGTAAGTTTTGGTTTTCCAAGATCTTTTCAACGTCCGTATTGGAAAATGCAAGTATACCCTTTTGGTGATAGCGGCAACCTTAAAATTATCACGCTCAAACAGCAAGTTCATTACATTTCGAATTTCCGAATAATTTTTAATTACAAAGTTTGGGCATTTTTCCTTTGTATGTCGACTGTTTCGATTCTAATTTTCAAGCCTTCGCCGGTCAATATTTACATCCACATTGGAGTTTGTTTTAGTTTTTGCAGGAGGTTCTGAATTAAGGTATCTGCAAAATTCATCTTCGAAAATTCTTTGGCTAACATGTATATTTTTGTCTTTTATAAGCAGCTGTTATATTCAAACTTTTTTAAGTGCTGTTAGAACAGTACCAGAATATTTTTCAGGAATTGACACTGCTGAAGACTTGATAAAGTCCAACCTTACAATAGTCGGAGTAGGGAGTTACAGAGATCTGATTGATAGTAAAGAAATTGTTGTCAGGTATCAAGTTATAAATGCATATAAGGACTGTACTACTCGCCTTCTAAACCGCGAAAATATTGCTTGCATTTCCTCTGAAATAATTGCAAAACATTTCCTTAATGAAGATGCCAATATTCATTTTTCGCAGCATAATTTAGTATCAAGGGCAATTACATATACTCTTACCGAAGACTCGCCTTTTAAAGTAAAATTCAGTTGGGTTTTGTTAGTTGACCGAAGGTGGATTTTTGGGGCTAGTAAACGATCGCAGGAAACTATTCATGTCAAAACGAGAGAACAAAGATTTTAAACTTCAAATTGATAGAGAAGAATTTCTTGTGATCTTCTATTTGTTAATTGGAGGTTCGCTATTAACAATTTTAACTCTTCTAATCGAAATATGTGTGTATAAGATTTACCGTGAATAATAAATATGCATAATATTCTCATATTATCTATGGGTTTACAATTTTTTAAAACTCCCAGCACCTCAACTTCTTTTATTATCCGAAATTTTTATTTGAAACTTTCGGCAGCAGCGGCGCAATTTTGTACTCAAAAACGTGTAAATTCCCATTCGCGGCTTCGCCGTTGGCCATTGGCCGCAAAAAAATTGTTTTCGGACGATGCGCTACGCTGCATAGATTCCATAAGACCGAAGGAGTAAAGTGGGGCTGTAAACGCAGAGGAAAAAGAATATTTTTCGGTGCAATCTCGTGTTAATTGCCGCCTTTTTATTGCGCAGCTTTTTAGACCCGTTAATAATGCATGGCGTGAATGTCCTGGAGTTTTAAACCGGCTTTATGCATTGACAGCCCAATGAACTGCACCGGAAAGTTAGATTAAAAGCGATCGTGGGTAGCTGCAAATAGCGCTGGATGAACTCGTTGGAACGAGGGTTTTACGTTGGAAGGATGCTCGAGGTACTTTGACTTATGGGGTGTTTCTTAATTTGCTGGAAGTGATAAGCGTTGTTGGCTTTTATTGAGTCAAAAAATTGGATGCAGGTAACTGTCTGGGTGGTTTTTATTGTGTTTTTGTGTAGAAACTTTATTTTACACATTTTGTTACATTTGAATCGTTAGTTTTGTGATCGAGTTCTAATTTATTACAAAGACTACGTATGCTTAGCTAATTTTTTACTGTACTATTTAGCCTACCTTGGCAACTTGCAAATTGGACGAATGCGGCCCGCGGTCCTCCATCCAGGGCAAATTAACTGTCTAACGTCTGTTTTCATTCAGAGAGACTACTAAATAAATTTTTTTTCACTTTTTGTAATTTAGTCAACTTTCTCCTGAATGACATTTGATAAGGCAGGCGCGAATCTCTGACTTTTAATTGATAAACTGCCATGGGAGAAAATTGGCGGTGGAGAGGAGCAGAGACGAGCGAATATTCATGAAATGGTCGTGGACGGAATGATGTTGCGTCGAAGTTGTTTATTGCAATTAGCGCGATGACTGGTAGTTTCAGAGAGGCGATCAGAAAGTTGGAGGAAATTCGAAATTACGGTGTAAATTGTATAGATCGAGATGTTAAAAATTGCTTTTAACGTTCAATTTTATAATGAAATAACGAGTTCCATGAGATATAATGTTTCAAGTACATCCACTGTACATAATTCGCTCTCCTAATTAGAAAGAATTCAACTTTTAATTAGGTCTTATGTTTTCAATGCAACATTACGCGGGTTATGTTATAATGATTCTGAAATTACATAACATTATCTCTCTCGTGCTGCCTACAAAATGAATAATAATTTAAATAAAAAAGCCAATTCACGATTCCATAATTCGTTAATAATTATATGTATTTGAGACGCATTAAAATACGCTTTTTTTTCAAAGCAGCCAATAGAAAGCTACTGAAATAATCGATTAATTCGACTTTAACATTCTTGCACGATCGTTGCATAAAATCTAACGAGTTTCCATTTCGTAACGCCATTATATTCGCCGCTTTAAAAAAACTTTGAATCCCTCCCCAAAAAACTCGAAAACTAGGTTCTCCACTATCGGATCGTGTACGATTTTGCGAAAAAAAAAAGACCCTTCCCGCTGCAAGTTTCCCGCGAGATCGGCGCCTCGATCTCCGAGGCCAGATAAAATAATCAATATCCGATAGATACCCCATCTCCTTACCTACTTTACAAACCGCTAATGCCCGTTCGAACATCTTAATCAAATCCAATTCATCATTGCCAGCCGCCGGCTGAGAAACACATCGGCTCGATCTCCCTACAACGCCGATTCTCCAATCGCCATTAGAGGCCTTGGAAATCCCGGCTGAAATAATCGAACAACCCAGATAACCGCGGCGAGCCGCGGAAAATCGCTCTAATTGAAACCTAATGAAATCCCCGTCTCTCTCTCTCTCCGCGGTCCAGATATTCAAAATCCCCGCAAACAAACACACGGCGGCCGTCGAATCTCTCGGCGATCGATCTCCCGACGGTGGGGAAATATACAGGCGATAAATCGACCCGTTAGCAGAGACCCCGCGAAAGCAGCCCGCGCGTACGATGGGAATCTGCGCGATTGTTTTATGGGGCCGCGCTTTTCGGGGACGGAGATGCGCGCGGGGCTTTCGAAAGTTTTGCGCCTCGGGTTTTTTGATTTATGCGTTTCGGAGATTGCGCGCGCGATGATGCGCCTCGCGCTTGTGCAATTTCGATTGCTAGAGAGAGACGTCGGTGGTTTTTTTTTCGGGGGAGGGGAGGAGAGTAATTACGATTGTTTATGGGGCTGCGAATCCGAGGTGCTGAGTTTATTAAACTTTTCCTGTCGGAGAGGTTTATGAAGCGATTCGCGTTCGGGGCTTTATGGGTTTGTGCGAAACCGCTGGAATCGATTAAGTTTTATTTACTGTGCGCGTGACTCGCCTGGCGTTTGAATTTAAATTACTACGTGGCTTCGGGTTATTTTGCGGGTCTTTATGCGTTTTATATTCGATGGGAGGATTAGGGTTTTTTGGGAGAATACGAATGGCGAATTATACATGTGGCGAGTAATAAAGTTGGAAATAGTTTTGAGGAAGAGGCTTTTGCAGCGAGGATGTTGGAATTTTAGTGTAAGACGATTCTTTATCTGTATTTAAATACGGGGATTTCTGCGATTTGCATACGGCTTGGATAGCTTTCTTACATCAACAGGCACGAATGAAGAGAGTTTAGATAACAAATAGATAAATGATACGTCGTTTATTACTTTTTTACTTCGGTTCTCTCTGATAATACTTTATTACAAGATAGTGGATTATGTTATTTTAACAATTTTCGTATGAAATGCCGCAGAAATAAAAATGCAACTTTTTATTTATTCTTTCTATGTAAACGTGTACAAATTAACAATTTTTCTGATGTTTAAAAAGAGTTCTTAACTTTAATGCTGAAAATTAGTTTAAATAAATATTAATCTAAAATACTTATGTTAATAATTTCCATCAAATCGACTTCATTCTCAAACAGCATAATAAGCCGAATTTTAATTTAAATCCCATTTCTTTATACCGCCTCCCCCATGCTTCCCTGAATAACGCGATTCGAATTCGATTCGAGTTCATCTCCTTTCAAAGTTACGCCGAACTCCCCAAAGCTCCCCCGCCAAAAAGAGCCAAAAGAAGTCCAACGGTCCACACCCACTTGCCCAATCGACGCATTTACAATTGCGCAACGACGCGCTCCTCTCTCGCACTTAGCGCTCTCCCGGCTCGGCGGTCATTCGACCCTCCACCTCCTCCGCCGTCGTTGCGTAATTCGCGGGGAGCCTGGGAGAATTCTCGCGGGAGGAGCTCCGCTGTCACCGCCGAGGAGCTCGAGCGCGGAACGACTCTCGGAAGTCGTTATACTCGCTCGCGTCGGCCCGCGAGGATCTCTCGAATAATTAAATCGCCGCGGCCAAAGGCCTGACGAAGCTCTCTGCGTGACTGGGCGGTTTGTAATGTCAGCCCGTCTTACGCCGTCGCGGCTAATTTCTTTGGCTTTGTTGCCGCGCGCGCGATGCGTGCCTCGCTTTTCATGATTTGTGTTTGCGTTATGGGCGCGCGGTTGTAATGGGGCTTTTTAACGTTGTTTGGAGAAGGATGGGATTGTTGTTGGGAGATTGAGCTTCCGGACTGGCTGAGACGGGGAAAACGATTTGTACCTGTTGCAGGCTGGTCTGTATTAAAGATATTAAAGTTGAGCACCGAATCGTCGATAATGAGGTTCAACTTCCGTTACTCGGCTAAATAAAATACCGAAATTTATCGTTAGCAATAAGCAAACCCGGAGGTGCATGTACATTGTTCCCGATATTATTCACTGTTAAAATTTGCTATCAGCCTGTCGGTGATCGAAGTACAGAGGTGCGATCAGCGATGGCTATCTCGAATACGACTTGACGAACCGAAAAACTCGTTTATCTCGTAACAGAGGCACGTAAGGTGTGAACAAAGAATTTAAACAGACTTTCGAGAGCTACAACCACCCAGACACCAATTATTCGTCAAAATTCCTCTGTCCACTTAATTGCACCGAGCTTAATCCGAATTTCGAACAATATAATTATTCTCGAAAGCGCAGCTCCCTCCTCCGGCCGCGCCTTTAATCGTCGCGCATTAGCAAGCACCTCCCGTCCTCTCTCTCCGGTTGCGCAACCGAAATTCCACGAGCGCCCGAAGCGCGGCGCGGCCCGAAAAGGCGGCCCGTTTCTTCCGGCCGAGCGGCGTTGTTGTCGCGCTTATCTCGGCGCAGGCCGCCGCCTCGTTCCCATTCCTCCTCCTGCACCTGTTACTCGGCGAGTCGTGACTATCGACTCGGGGCCTGGTGACAGACGGGAAGATGCAGTGTGCCGCGGCGAAAGCTCTCTCGCCGCTGATTAATGGCGCGCGGCTGCCACGGGGCGGACTGCGACGAGGAGCTGCTGAGTTATTGCAGTTTTTTCGAGGGAACGGGCCGCGGGTCGTTGCGTGACTGATTTTCAAAGTTTTTTGCGCTTGGGCGCGCGCGGGCCTTTTTGCGAGGGGATAATAGTAATTAAGCGGACGGGTAGAAAGTTTTCGCGTCTCGCGGACCTTGAGGATCTAATGCTGAATCACTCCTTGTACGGCTGATTGGTTTGATTTTTTTAGCGAGGAAATTTGCCTTTTGAACGAAGCACGATTTTGTTTCGCTCAAAAAACCTCACGGAGATACATTCGTAAATAATTATGTTCGATCGTCCAAATGAAATTAGAAGGGGGTGTCAAATAAAAAGCGCGTATTAGAAGTCTATGCATGAAACCTTACACCGTAAGTTCGATATATACCTTGCGTGCATGTAAACTAAGCGCCGAGAACCTGTTCGGCTGCGCGTAACAGTAATTGACAGTGAAACGTATTTATCAAGGCGACGGTATGTAGACTAAGACAATGTGTTAATATTCAATCGCCTATCAACCAGTAAAAAAACTTGATCAATTGAAATTTAAACTTGTAATCTTATCGGATCGTGTCACGTAGCTTAATCATCAGTATATTAGATTATCCTCCGCCATTTTGTACCAAGAAGTTTCAATTAAAAAGAAAAAAAAGAAAAAACTACTGTAAAACCAAAGCCTCTCCTCCGCCGACAATTCAAAAATTCGCGCGTCTCGCGGCTCTCGATTCTCGGAGTTTCGCGACCGGCAGCTACCGCGCTTACCGCTAAAACACTTCTCTCTTAGCTCCGAGGCCTGCGTTCTCTCTCTCTCTCTCTCTCTCTCTCTCGGTGTCCGCGTCTCGGACACGCGTGCGCGCGCGCGATGCCAGTGTCAGGCGGCTGCGCGCGTAATATTGATCGCGCGGCCCCGAGTCTGCTATGCGCCGCCAGTGGCGTTCTTCCCCTTACTTGGAGCGCACACGACGATGAGGCGGACGACAACTCCGACGACGACGACGACTTGTGCCAGGAGCCGAGCAGCCTAACAGAATCAAGTCTGCGGCCATGCCTGGAGCGAGGACGGCCTGATCGCGGAGGTAGCTGCTGCTCTCAGATCCGCGCCGCGAGTGAAAGTGCTCTCCTCCGGTGTGACAGGTGCGCCCCCCGTTCGCCTGGAAAACCGAAGCTGAACGTCGCGCGCTGAGCATGCGGATTTAGAGCTCTCCCGGGTAGAGAACTCGGACGGCGGACAGAGGGACAGAGCCAAAGAGTCCAAGTTTCCGGAAGACAACAAGTGCACTCGCACACACACTACACCAGCGGATCGATCCGACGACTCTCCCCTCCGCCCGCTACTCTCCCTGCAGGCGACGTCCTCGCTCCGGATTCCTCCTCCCGGGGGAGGGGAATCGATGCGAGACGAGCCGCCGCCGGCATGAGCCTCCTGTCCTCGTCGATCGGCAGGGTTCGCTGCCTCGCCGACGAGGAGGCCGATCACAACATGCTTCAGGGTAAATTTCACTCTCTATACCTTGTATATTATCCTTTCTATCGGCGCCGCTCTCCGCCCGCGGAGAGAGAGAGAGGGAACGCTCCGAGAGGGAACTGGTTCTCTCCGCCACCTCTCTCTCTCTCCCGGCCTTTAAACCCGGGCAAAAAACGGCGGTCGAGAGAGGCTGATTTCTGAAGAATTTCGCGGCCGGAATGCACGCTGGCCGCGACGCAGAGGTTTTTTAAAACCCTCGTGGATGCCGGGTTGCAGGCGAGGAATTTTGCGCAATGCACACGCTTTTTTTTCGTGTGCGGTTGGGCTCGGTTGTTTTTTTTTTCAAGCTTTATCGGCGCGCGGACGGAAATAAATATGGTAATCTGCGCCGCGAACGTCAGCGGACGGCTTCTGAGTTTGCAATTCTAATTTTTAAAGTGTATTGTGCTCTCGGCGATTATAATAAATTTTCCTCTTTTGACCAGACGGTTTATTTTCGGTGATTGGCGATTTATTGAAATTCAATTTGGCAGCGAATAAAATTCACTTTTGCGTCTTTTAAGCGAAATTTAAAAGCCAGTAATGCAAAAGTATCTATTAAAAATCTCGAGGGAAACATGGGATGAACGTAAAGCCGAACGGGTCACTCTCGGCCTCCACAAAAGTTTCCCAACGACCGTATAAAACACGTTTCAAAACACCGAAAAATTCCGGTGCCCGCGTCGAAAAGCAATAATTACAAAAGCCCCCCCTTTCGCAATATTCTCCGATTGTTTCTGCATTTTCGCGCGTAGCGAGCGTCCGTCAAGAAGGAACAGGCTTTTGTCACGCACGATTGACGTCGGCTATATTTTAATAAGGATGGCCCGAGAGCGCAGTGCGCCTCTCTGCATTCGGCCTTGGCTCCGTAGAGTTGTACGTTCCTTTTTTTTTTCTTTTAATGACACCGCACACAGTCTTTTCTCCCGATTCACGATTCGCGAGTCTTGCCGGGAGAATTGACGGCGGAATTTTAGACCTTCTTTCCGAGGATTGATTATGCGGCCGGGAAAATATGACTCGTCATTGTTTTCGGACTCTCCTCGATATCCGCGCGTTTGCGCGCAAAGAAGCAAATTGACTTGACGAAAGCATATGAAGCCGTTACAAAAAGAAAGACAATATAAAGATACGATCCGAAGACAGAGCCGCGAAGCGATCGTCGTCGCGCTGAAACAACAAAGTAGCAATTGAAGACACAATGTACAGCGCGGCCCGCACGATACGATCAATCAAACGCATCCTCGTGAAATAGCCTACTAACACATACGTTCCTCCGTCGCTCATTCAGCGAGCTCAGCTGTCGGTCCGCCGTGGATGTTGACCTCTCAAGGCTCCGCCAGCTTTTTCTCCTCCTCGGCATGATGTGTGTTTGCGCGTGCGAGCAAACGAGTTTATCCGTCGGCGATCGAATTGACGCGCGTCTGTGTTTGTGCGATGATTGCATTTTTGTTTCTCAAGGTTCTCATTATGCGCCGCGTGCCGCGGAGATAAAACTTTGTAATGAGCGGTTAAGCTCTCCGCAGAGTTATGAAAGTGTGACATTGAGAAGTTTGTTGTATGCGGATGCATTGTTTGCCTTTTGCTTCGGGATACATTTTCAACGCGAAGAAATTTCCTCGGCGAGGTTGAGAGAGAGAGAGAGAGAGAGAGAGAGAGATTAGAAAAGCGAGAGGCTGCTAAGTGGACGTTAATTCTCTTCTTAACGAAGCTAAATGCGCCGCCGCGCGATGTAAATGGGCATATTGAGCCCGATTAAATCTAGCTGCTTTTATTGATTTTACACTAAGGGTTGCTACGCAGGTATTAATAATACCAACGTTATTCCGCACTGCGCCGCGTGCATTAAAACACTCGGAAACTCAATTTCTTTTTCAAACGCGCGAAAGTCAACCAGTAAAACACCATCCTCCTGACCTCGGCGCTAAATCCAATTAAAATATTTCTCCCGAAATCTGCGCTCGAAATCAGCGACAGGCGGCCGATCGTCGAAATTCCGGCGTCTCGACGAGAGAGAGAGAGAGGCACGTCGATCGGAGAAGCCTCTCTCTCCTCGGCGGATAAGCGAGCGATAATAAAAAAAGGTCTGAACTTCGCTCGATTTTTTGGGTATATCGCCGGCACGCGCGCCGAATATATATCGGATGCGAGTGCAGCCAACCTCGGGAAAATTCGAGAGGGGGAGACTGTGGATTGGTGATCGATTTTTAATCGAGTATATTGCGAGAACGGCCTTTGTTATTTTTAATTTGAAGAACGGCGAAGCGGTTAGGCGAACAGGCGAGCAAAATATTTTTTTAGAGTTGACCTTTTTTTTCAGCCGAGTTCTTTGAACGCGAAGGTGATTTGATTCATTTGTTGGCAGTTGATAAGGCGGTGTGATCGCGACGCTGTTTTGCGAGATAGAAATTCGGGTGATTTATATAACTGTGATCGTTCGCGGATTAATTGAGTCTCGAAGAAAAGCTTGGCACTGCTGAGAAACAAATTTGACTGACTTAACCAGATCGTGCTGTTAAATATGCGTAATTAAATCGACAAATTTTCTGCTGAATCGACGAAAATTCGTTCAAAATCAACCGAAAATTTAATTGCACATATTTAACAGCGTGACTTACTTGAGTCTATCAAATTTTTTATCTCCACGTAGAATATTTTCCTTGACGAGCGCACGAGCAACATTTTAATGAATATAAAAGCAAAAAACCCCGCCCGTAGCTTTCAATCAAACCGACAGGCAGAAATAACAGGTTGCAGCCTTTTACTCGGCGCGAAAGAAATATACGAGCCTCGAGAAACTCCCCTCCACAGTTAATAAACCAACTTATATCGTCCGAATCCCGAATCTCTTGTCAAAATCCAGCCTCGCCCAAAACCGTTTATCAAAGGCTCGTAGATAACAGCTGGCCGATACCTCTCGTCAATCGAGCGAAAACCGCGCGCCGTTTAATCGGCCAATTCCCGGCGACTTTCCCGCCGGCAGGCACTTTTCTCGCGGCGAGAACAATGGCTCTCGCCATCGGAGCGGCTCGGAACTCGATCGATACGTCGGACGGCCGGCTGCGGATGTGCCGTTAATGCGCTCCGACGTCTGCCGCTCGGTGCCTTTTGCGGAGTTTGCGGTTTATAATATGGACTTGGCCGGGGCTGCTTCGTATGCGGAGGGTCGAAGCGCACGAGGGGAATTGTCGAGTGAAATTTCGTTGTCGAATCGAATTTCTGGGAAATCTGGAGAATAGATAGTGTGTGCGACGTGCGCAACGTCTGCATCATCCCTATAAATATCGAGGAGAAACTGATTAGTCATTGAAAATAAGAAAAAAGTTGTTCGGCTTGCGTAGTTTAATGGATTCAGATAAAAGGCTTTTTTCGCTATTCTCTTTATGAAAAAAAAACAGTGGATAAGAGAGATAAATAAGAGCTCTTGACACATAAATTAACCGACGGATCGTAAAGTTTTCGGGACTTCTAAGCTCTTTTATAACAAATTTCTTCGTTGCGCAAAGCGACAATTCGAAATGCATTTGAAAAACCTAATTGAACTCGGACACGGCTTACGTTTTCTTTCATAAAAGTCGTGTCGTTAGCAGTGCACGAGTTACTCCTTAATTAAACGGTTTCTGTTCTTTTCCAATTACACGATTAGATACACTTTCCGTTGTCAGTGCAATTGTTTTTTATCGCGAATGACTGACTTCTACCTCGAGACATTAAATTCCGTTCTATTATATAAATTATTTATCCGTCGAATAGCATGGCGGCTATAACTTTCTTCGCTAATATAAAACTCGTTCGAACCGTAAAAGATGTCATTACCGCCTCGGAGTCTCTCGGATCGAACCTCCCAACGGCTGTTTACATCGAAAAAGGTGAAAGCTCGAATTTAATCAACGAACTGGTGTGAAATTTTGATCGGGAAACGGCTTCTTTTTCTCATCCGAATCGAACTTGATTTACTCGTCGATCGAATTTATAATGAAAATTCGTCCCCTTTCACTCCTCTTCCGGTGCAACAATGCGTACGTCGGACTCATTACTACTTTACCGGGGGGAGGGAGAGCCAGAACGCATCGCGCGGCTTTCTTGGGATTTCGAACGAACGTATTTTCGAAAAGCGTCGACTCTCTCGGAAACGAAATTCTCCACTCTCATTCGCGTGACTTTAAACTCAAATAAAACTTAAACGTATAGAAAGTTCGCTCCTGCACCCGAGAGCTTGAGAGACTTTCACCCGGTATACCCTTTTTTCCGAACGGCGAAAAATTCCCATTAGAGCCATCGTTTTCGAGTCGGTTAAACGATAGCTCTGCACGTGAGGCGACCTTATCAACGGAAAAATTGAGACTAATTTACCGTGCCGCCGTTATGAGTAAAGCGAATTTCGAGTGAAGTTAGCTGTTGAATTTTAAAACTTTTCGTTTCGTTTTTCATGCTAAATTGTTTGTCAAGGAAATATTTTGACTAACATTTAAAAAAAAACTGTTTTTTACTTATTACACTACATTTCTCAACTCGTATGAAAAAAATAAATTATTTTCTTTTATCGATTCAAGAATCCTATGTGAATGCAAAGGAAGGGTATTTTTCATATTTTTCAATTTCACCCCAAGTAAAACCCAGTTTAAACAATCCAATTCCCCAATTAAGCATCAATCTCCACCCGAACCAAACTCCTCGCGTCCTTCCTCACAAACAAAAACCAAATAAAAAAATCATGCCCCGCCCCCCGTCTGCGCAGAGTCCATATTAAAATCGCCCGTAAAAGCCGAGGGAGTCATCCGCCGCGGCGATGACGATCGAAAACTGCGCGCTCTGCACCCCTCGCCGCTTTGTAGGGTCTCTCCCCGACGTCGGAGGAGGAGCGGCGGCAGCGTGAATCATTGCGTGATCGGCCCTGGTTATCGACCTGGAATGCGTAATGCGCGCCGAGCGGACGCCGGATAAGGAAGGCTTCGGACGGCGCTTTTTGTCGCCGGCGGGGAAGGAGTTTTTCGATGCGGGGAGGGGAGGAATTGGAGAAACGGTTGCCGGCTGAGAAAGTTGTCAATTTTTTTAAAAAAAAGCGGCCGCTTGCTTTTCGTTCTTAAAACTACTTTTACAGTACGGAGTTTGCATATAGAGGTTGAGAAGCAGGAATAGCGGATATTTTATATCGCGGCCTAAGAGTGCTGCCGAGTAACCGCTCTTTTATTGGCGTTAATTGCAGGAAAATCTCGAAAAGCGAACATGTTTTTCGTTTTATACATATCAAAGGTCATAAACGTTTCTTGAATTTCCGATGAGCTCCTTATACCGTTTAAGGAAACGATTTATACCGTTTATTTTTTTTTCAATTTATGGTAGCGATTTTCCGCGATAACGCAAAAGTGTTAGTCAAGTGTAAAATAAACTTTACGAGACTTATACACTTGGTAAATTAATACGATTAGATAGCCTTTATCGACGCCGTAATGCTGCCGTATCGCCGAGGGCATTAGACAGTGTCAGCTGTTATCGCCGCGAGGAAGTAGCCCAATAAGATTATTTTAATTAAGCCGTTAAGTTATTGCGGACGCAACAAAGGCCGCTCGACAATTTTTACTCTCGGCTTCTCGGGAACATCTCCTCTTACTTTACGAAAAGGAAAAAAAGAAAAACTGCCGACTTATCAAACTCGGCACGATTACCGGAGAGGCCTTAAATTATCAAATTTGCATATTCCGCTGCCGCGTCGCAACGGCTAAAATTTCAAAAGGCTCCCTGGGAGACAAACCCGAAACGTCCTCCGCGCGGCGCACAATGACAATAAGTACAGGCCGTGGAAGTCACTCGAGTCGCGCATCCCGGTAATTCCATCGCGTTTGCAAAACAATACGAAAACCGCCGCAGCGCCCGAGTCTTAATCCTCCGAAATAATTAGCCGACCCGCGCGACCCTCTCATTACATTATATCCCACCTGGCGAGTCGGGCCTCGAGTTACCACTCGACGAGTCATTGTCTCTCCCCCGCGCGACGCCGACTCGTTTTCGCCTCTCGACTTACGGCTCGGAAGCTGGGGGACTTTCCGGTGTTCGCGGCTTCTCTAGGTGGCGTCTGTTTTCTCTGAGGTGCGTAGTCGGGGGGGATTTTCAATTAGCGGGATCGGGAAAGCGGCCGCGATCGAAAGCGGTGCGCCGAGTGATAAGGCGACGGGGAGGTGGATTTTTTTCGAGTTTCGGCGAGACGTGGGAAAGCAGTGCTCTCCCGCATAGATGCGATTAATTATATGCAGGAGTAAATTGCGCGCAATTTGTCCGTACGTTTATTATTATTAAAACCGACGCTTGCAAAAGGCAAAGCGGGTCAAAAGCGACGCAGGCAGAAATAATAATTTTATTAAATATTAAATAATAATAAGTAAATTGTACATCCCGCGAGGTGTAATCGTTCGAATGCAAATCCGCGTGGCTCTCGCGGACAAGCGTAATTTACGGTCTTGCCAATCAGCGCCGGTTGACCCGCTCTCAACCTCCGAGCGCTCAGCCGATAATTTCCCGCTCGTCCGCGATTCCCCCAAAAAATGCATTATCCGCGCTTATTAACGAGAGACCCCCGCCGCGCGGTGAAAGCGCGCGAGACTCTCCACAATGCCGCGGCGAACCGTCTTACGTAAACGTTTCAATGAGCCGCTTGGATATGACAAATCGAGCGTCATTTTCACTCTCGAATCGGCGCGCGGAGATGCGCCGCGAGGCTGATCGATGGCGAGCCTTTGACCCCCTCCGACTTTCTTCGGGGCCCCAGGACTGATTTATATGCAAAGTGCACTGCCGAGGTGCCCTGGGCACGATGGGCTCTTTTTTATTCGTTGGGAGGAGGGAATCGAGTTGCCGATGGATTTCAAGAGTGATCGAGCGGATACGTCGGCGGTCATATTTTTGCCGGGATCGATATTTTTTTTTCTGCTTGCTGAATGTTTAATTAATGTTTGTAAGAGAATATTGGCACGAGGAAATTGATACTATTGACCTGGAATTTTAGGAGTAGGAAATTTCTTGTTTTTTATCGTGCATAACATCATAACTGTATACTTAAAAACATTGAATTTATTAATTCGAAATAGCAAGTGCATTAATAACAATTTCACAGTTATTATTGTTACAATGCAGCAATTTTTCCTGAGAATCCAAGGTACAGTTAACGCGAGTCCTGACGTTAAATAAATCGTTCTCACAATACAAAAGAGCCTCGATACCATCAAAGAGTCTCATTGCATACCCGTGTATATAGAAAAAAAAGAAAAAAAACTAAGAAACGCGAGCTCATAAACGTCCGCAATTTTCCGAATCGAAAAAGGTCGGTTAACCGCCGAGGCTCGTTCGACGCGAAGCTCGTCGCATCAAACCGCGATTCTACATGATTACGTTTCGCGAGCCACACCGTCGCTATTAACTCCGCACCGAATAAGTCTCGGCTCTCCGCGTCTTCGTCCTCCAAAAGCGGAGCCAAGAAGCGCCCCGGAGACGCCTGCATTTATGGACTGTATAAAACCGCTCGTCGGCGCCTCACCCCCCGATAAGACGCCGAGCACCATCTTCTTTCGCCCCGTCGATATGCACTTGACGACTCTCGTTCCGACGGCGATTATTGAGCTCTTTATAGCCTTCTGTCTCGAGTCGGGAGTCAGCATTCCTGGCGCCGAGATGCTCGATGGCTCTTGAAAAGCTCCCCCGGCGCGTCTTTTCCGGGCTGACCTGGAAAACAAAGGCGACGAGAATGACAAAAAGGGTCGCGTCAGCGGTTTGACGCCACGTTCAATCGCCACGAAATACAAGCTTTATCGGTTATTGCCGCGAAAGTAAGTGGATAGTATATACTTTCGAAAAGCTTCTCCCGCGAATTGCGCGGTATTCCTCAGCCATTACCACCGTCGCCGTTCGATAAATGTATTATGTACGACACGTGCATTATATTCGCTACCGCGGCTGACTTGGTTCTGCATAAGTTTAAATCGTGCGGCGCGCGGTAATTAGGTGCCTTGTGTAAAAGCTGCTAGAAAAGTCGCGCGCGCTTTTTTATCGCTTGGGAATATGTGATTTTCCAGAGGAGACTGTCGAGAATATTCTCGCGGAGATCTGAAAACTGATTAATTTACGGCGGTGTTTTATATTATATATGTACGGTTTTAGAGAAAAAAAAAATAATCGCGTGGAAAAGGCGCGGTTCGAGTTATGCAGGTTATACACGTCTAACTGGTTGCGTAATTTTGAAGTGTAGCGAAGAAAAATCGGTTTTACAACAAAATTGCTTGGAATCCGAATTGAAATTCTTTCCACTTCGTTTCTGTCCCTTTCTTAAATTCACCAAAGAAAAAATTAATTTTTACGGGGTACACTCTTAGCCAATAATCTTTTTTAAAAAAATGAACTCTCGCAACGAACCAATTCCAGATTATTAATAACGGCATAAAACTATACATTAACAAACAGCATCGCCGCCATTTAAGCAATCGCGAGCCCGCGAACCCCCCATTTATAATTGAAACAGCATAAAATCGGCGAGACAGCCGAGAGGAGAAAGCTTATAATACAGAGAAGATCAGCCGCGGACTCGGGGGAGGGGGAAGCGCTCGTCTCTACAACTTAATATCTCGTTATTCCATTTCGGCGCGGCGGTGGAATGGCATCGGGAGAATTTCTCGATCGCCTAATCGAGAGAGTCACGAGCGCCAACAAAAGACGCGGCCGCCGCGGCAACCGAAGAAAAGAGTATTTAGGATGGAAAGTGAATCGTGATGGAAGCGCGCCGGGGGAACAACAGTCATTCGGTAAATTTTGCTCAATTAACCCGGCGGAGCTGCATCGCTGATTTCTATCGCGGATAGCATTGTTCCCCTCCCCCTCGAGGGGATTATTTATTTCGGTCTCATTACCGCGAATTAATTGCGGGGGCCGCCGCGAGGAGCGAGTTAACACTTTTCTTCGGCGATTGTTTCGAGAGCGCTTTGCGGCCTTTTTTCGGCTCTCTCTCTCTCTCTCTCTCTCTCTCTCTCTCGGAGCTCTAGAGTTTGATTCACGCGCCGAATTGTACCGTCACGAAAATCGTTCGTTGCTCGCTCGATTCGTTGTAAAAAACACGCGTTTAAATCGCGGGTAATTATTTAATTTTGAGAACGGTATGGAAAAAACGGCGGATTTTCGTTCCTCTTTCGCGAAGCAAAATCGCGAGGTGATTTACGACTGGAGCTTCGAACGAACGAGCTACTTATTATATAAATGACTAATAAAACGAAAATGGCATAATGATAAATAATTATATAAAAGATGCACAGCTGAATCACGAGAGAGCTTCAATTCTCGCCATGAGGATGAAAGCGGGGAGAGTATCGCCGTCGCTTCCGAACGTTACTCCTCTCTCCTAAACATTTCATAAAAGTCACCCTTTCTCAAATCGCGTTTAAAAATCACCTACTATTTCTAATTTATGTTAAATAATACTCGCCGCGCATAAATAACAGCTTAGAAAATCCAAGCGTCTAATAAGCCAAAGAGATATCATTATATACCTCCTATCTCTCTCTCTCTGCGGGCCCTGGCAATTTGAGCCAACCTAAATTCCCCCCCGAGTGCATACATCCATTCCTTATATTACAAACTCAAAGAGTTTGTACCTCGTCCGATAGCCTCTCGACGAGAGTAATAACAATATTTCTCGGCGCGTGCATTCAAATTACCCGAAAGATTTGTCAATCCGCGCGAGTCGGCGCGCGCGAAGTAGGCCTCCGGGGGGAGGGGGAGGGTATAAACGTAAAAGTGCGCGTCACGCGACGGATAATGAACGACGTGCCGGCGGCGGTCTCGCCAAATAAATCCGCGCGCTCTGCTCTCATCGATTCGAAAGCTCGACGGAGACGAGCCGCGAGGAGTCGAAAAGGTGGCGCAAAAGGAGAGTGAGAGGCGAACGTTGCTTTCGACAGATGTTTCGGCGCGATGCGCTGTTTTTTCGCGGAGTGTTTAGGTTTCGGAGCTTAAACGAAGTGATATTTTCGAGGCAGTTTTCAGATATTATAATGCGCTGCAGTCGGTAATTAATAACTTTCTCCCGGCCGCAAAAATGGAAAGAAGCTTCAAGTATTCTGGTTACGGTTTAACGTCATTTACGACGGGTCGAGTATATTTAAAGCGCCACAACTACAAGTTATGTAAATATTGCGGCTACTTATTATAATAATAATTCTTAGGCGCTAATCAATATAATTTTAAAAGTAGAACTACGCGTTCATGAATATTTAGCGTCGTCATTATAATCGCGTGCGACATTTAAAACTGACCTTGAATCTCTATTTTCCCCACGAAAGCTATAATACATGAAAAAAATAACAAACTACCAATATAATTCAGCGGTCAAATCGGGCGGCGTTCAATTCCCCGTCTATTATAATCAGCTTTCCTTTCGCTCGTTGCGAGCCTTTCGAAAATCCCCAAAAAATCTCTCGGCAGCCATTACAAAAAAGCGCCTGTAATCGGCTCCCCCCGCGATAATTACGGCTCTCTTTCCAGAAAATGCCCTTATCAATATCGGCCGCTTATCCGCGGCGCGGGCCAGGAGAAAGGTGCGCGGATAGAAAGTCTCTCTCTCTCTTGGAGGGCTGCGCTCTCTCGATGGGTGGCTCGAGTTACAAAAAATCGCGCGAATCGTGCGCCGTCGACAAGTGGCGCCCGTACAGCCGCGGCGATTATTATATAGTTTTAATTATCCGCTCTCGTCGGGAGAGCCAAGAGTTCCTTCGGATTTCCGAGGCGGCCGCTGTCGATAGAGAGAGAGAGAGAGAGAGGTCGATCTGGATTTAATCGAGATTGCGGGGGACCTGTTTCGCGTTGTTGTAACGGCCTTTGGTATTGTGGGCCTTTTTTTTAATCAACGAGCAATTTGATTCTAGTTACCGGATAGAGATCTTGTACGGTCGAAACGCCGATCGGATAATGTAGGAAAATTTGCGGCGACTATTTTATTCGTTATTTCTCTCCGTGCAAACAAACGTTAAAGTCTTTCTCCGTCGAAAAACCGCGAGCAAACATGTCAAACATTCAGCTGGAAAAGAAATCCGTTCCTGCCGGCTTTAATGAAGTTATACATTCCTAATGCCGCACTGCGCGCGCACACGGCTTTCGCGAGATATGTCAGTCGTAAAAAGCATCGGATCCCGCGTCGTCACGAAACTCTTTCATGCTCGCACCCAATAAACACAACGGCGAATAGACTCGATCGCTCTATTTCATCTCGCGTCGCCGTAAATCTGAAAATGAGCGCCGACCGGCGGTTTTCTTTGCGTGTTCGTACAGCGGCAGCGTATCGAGGTCGGCTTATCATACTGTTACCGAAGGCATATAACAGCGCCTCGCGGAAAATCGTTCGTGGTGGGGAGGGATTTTGTGTCGTCGTAAAAGTAAAAGGTTGATGGACGTTTAGTACTTCGTGTTCACAGCCAAATGGAGAATTAATTAACACTCGGATGTACTAATTGAAAGTAAATTAAGACGCGTAATAAACGTGTATTTACGTGAGAAAACGAAAGCTCGTATATCCCTTTTTGAAAAGAAAAAAAAAAAAAAAATTCCGGTGCGTTCTTTAAATGAAGAATTTGACCTCGTTGCTCCGCCGTGAAAGTTTAAAAAGTATGGATTTAAGGTTCCCCGAACATAATAGGGAAAGTATATATTTATTCACATTGAAGGAAGATAAAGACCATAAGTGTGCGGTGCGTCTCAAAGAATGTAAATTTAAAAAGTCCCCCGACTTCTTTATCGAGTTAACTGCGCTTTAAGGTCGCCGTACTTTTTACTTTCTTCGATTTCATTTCGTGTATATATTAACTCTCGGCAAAACTAAAAACATTCTTTATAATTGGCGCTCGCAATTATATATCTCGGTGTATTTTATGTGTTTCGTGTTATTTGCTCTTACAAGTTCTCTAAATATGCGGCTTAACGTTTACACAAGAGTTTCTATTTAGATTTAAACGATCGCTTAAGATATAATAAATCTTTTTGCCAATTTCACTGTGTTTATGAAGTATGCAAAAATAAATGTATAATGGGATGTTAATTCATTTTAATTAAGTCTTTCGGTGCGCCGTAACCAATGATTATTATTATTATTATTTCGAGTGGGTGAATTATAGTTTTAGATAATTGCGTTCCGATAATTTTATTTCCCCGGCAATTAATAAAGTATTTACTTTCGATAAAGCGGCGCACGCCGCGCACTTGACAAATTCGAAAAGTATAAATTTCCCCCCCTCGGAAATCCAATATCTCGCGAATCCGAGAGGCCGCGAAACACGCAACAGGTTTTTACAAAATTTATGTCTCAATCCCGAAGTTAAATCTCTCCCGCCTTTATCGCGCGGAGACACAATTTACGAACGTCACCCGCAAAAGGTATAACCCGCGACCAGCTCTCGAAAAAAAAAAAGAAGTCACCAAACGGCTTCGAGCTTCGAGATCCGAAACCAGCAGTCCCGGAAACCCGTCTCGAGCTTTCGTCGCCGCTTTCCACCCTTTCTAAGCCTCCTTCGCCGAAAACCGGCCTTTACGTATAAAAGAGAGGATCCGCGACAAATATATAAAGCGGCGGAGGCGGCCGGTGCGCTTTCTCGTCCGGCGATATATACGTTTTCGCGTGTAGCTCCGAGCTGCCGCGATGATAATTGCGAGCGGCGAGATATGTAGGCGAGAACGAAAAATATATGCCCCGAGGACCGCCGGAACACGGCGTTATATACGTTTATGTATATCGATGAAAACACGGGGGAACACGTTCATTGCCACGGCTTCGGCGGGATATTGTTATTGCGTAATGAGCGGCATAAATTACATCTCGGTATGTCTCGTGCATTTTCGGCGGGGATCAGATATCAGATTTTTTTTGTTCTGGGTTATTTATTTATTGGGGCGTTTGGCTTTTTTTCTTTTTTAACCGGCGTTTTGTTATGATTTCGTTTTATTGACGAACGAGCGCCATGAAAGTAAATTGTTTTTTCGGGCCGGACGATAATAATTTTCAGGTTCGCGGTGTATATCATCGTTAATAATCTCTTTCGGCAGTAAATTAAAAATAAGCGCCCGCGATAAAGATATATTTAATACACGTTTTATTGAACGGATTATATATATAATCGTAACAGCGAAAGAGAAACGACTTTCTTATCTTGTCTGTATTTTTTATATACTCTCGAGTATATATATACATATTTGTAAAATTAATTTAACGACGCACTTAAACCCCAAAAATTAATTGAATATACCTCTTCTTGTTTGTTTCAGGTGAGTTTACCTTTCTCTCAAAAAAAATCGCTGTTACAATAACCCCGACAAGTGTATGGTGAGTAATGATAAATACACTCGCGTTATTTATCTTCCCGATGAACGTTCAACAACACATTACAAGTATAATACGCGCCGATAAGATATAATAAAAACCTGGACTTTGACATTTCTCGCGATAACTTGAAAAAAACTCTCGGCTTCGGCCCGAAAACCCAATTAACCGAACGAAACAACCACCACGCGGCCACGAAACCCCCCCGCTTCTCCTCCCAATCGTGTATACAATAAATCCGGCGATTTAGAGGCCCATCGGCTTGTCCCTCTCCTTTCGCGGCGCGGCTCTCGTATAATTGTTAGAAAACTTTACGGACGCACGCGCCGCACTTGACTTTCGCTCGGCGCCCAATTACCGCGCGGGCAAGTGGATTTCTACGTTCGCACGAATTAGAATAGAATGAAATGTAGGTCTCCCGATGATTCGGCGCTTTTCGCCGACCGGAGGAGGAAGCGACTGTCGGAGAAATTTGCGCTCTCGGATTGTTGAAGTTGATTTGGGGGGGTTTTTTGGCGCTCTTCTATTACGCTGATCAAGACGTCGGAGGCTGGTTGGCGCGGAGCTAATTGATTTGAGATTGTGCAATGAGAGAATAATGGAGAATAAATCATTTCAGCGAATCTCGTTTTAGGAACGGTGTATTATGTTGTGTACCGTAATTCACTCGGGCGCGTATACACTTTTTTTCGCCACTTCTCGTATTATTGCGTGCAGCGCGGAGTCGCACGCGAAAATTAATAAACTCGGCTTCCCATTACCGCGGCGGGCATTATAACTTTCAAACTGAAACGCGGCAAAACCGCGAGAAAGAGAAGAAAAAAAAAAGGCTGTGCAGAAGTAGACCATCCAGCGAAAAACTCCCTGACAAACCTCTCGGCGCAATTAACACGTGCGCACATCGAGCGAGCCTCCGGAAAACGCGGCATTAATTAAAATACTTTCGCTTATTGTATTATACTCGCCCCCTCCGGCGTACGTACGCAGGTACCAACCTCGTAAACCAACGAGACGAACGATAAATCAAGCGTTTCCTCCCCGAGTTTTCAGCCCGGCGGCGTTCGTTTACAAAATCTCCGCGGAGAGGACACAAGTCGCGCGAAGAAACGTCGGCGCAATGCACACACACGTACGCCGCGCGTATCGACAACACTGAGAAAAATGTTTTCTAAAATTTACTATAAATGTACGAAAAATTACTATAATTTGTGGTAACGCAAGGACAT
>JAWWML010000026.1:270236-301481 GCA_035047165.1 Ormyrus rosae | reverse complement strand
TATATCTATATATTGAATTATGTATATAGATATACTTTCTGTTTATCTACGCCCTGAAATTGGCTACTCGGTGTCATCGAGCATTTTGTACAACAACCCTGTTCTCAGCGCCACTCGTGCTGATCATGGGCGATTGCCCATGATCGGCGTGCGCTAAGTTTTCTCGACTTTTCTCGCTCTCCCGTTGGTTTAGCGTAGCTAATCCAAGAGCCGTACGAATACTGAAATTCCAATCGGTTCGAGAGTGCGGAGGAACAGGTAATACTGTTCTTCTGATCTCCTGAGTCTCAAAAAGAACCATGCTCTCTAGAGCCAGGAACGTAAATCATGGATGCGCAACCGACTTTGTAGAATCGACTTTGTCCATCATTTTTTTGTAATTAAATATTGTATTGTTGAATAGATTCTTTTTAATTAGAAAAAGAGTTGGCTAGCTTCTGCTGAAGAAAGAAAAATATAAGTACCGTCAAGCCACTATAATTTTTAATCAGGCAAAAGATCCTAAACCATTTATAAAAAGGATGTTTTCACCGGCAGATTTTAAAAAATATGTTGGAAAAAAATTACCTTTTAACAAAGGTCTGCATATAAGCAAGTACGTTTACCCGTCATCTTAATTTTTTTGATTCGCTTATAATTATTATTCTTATCTTGTTCATTCTTTTTCTAAGTTAAAAAAAATATATTTTTTATTAGCTAATATTAATGTAACTAGTGTAGAAGAAAACAAAATGTACAGATACTTGCGGGTCTGTCTTCCAAAAGTTTTTTGGTCAACAGGGACTTGTGTATAGAAAGCTTATTTTTATTCTCAATGCCATTTCACTGCACAATCTATCGTATTAACACAAGTTAGCGTAAATTTAGAATAGTATACGCAACTGATCTGAGGCTTTCTTTTTTACTGGCCAAGGAGTGTATACTACTTTCCGGCCGGAGGGCAGAAAACATCTTTACAAAAATAATAATAATAGTAGTAATATAATCCTTTTTTTTGTTTGATTCGAATTTAACAGTTATTTATATTTCTAAAGTACAATATTTTATAAGAGGTTTGCTAACTGGAGATCATCATTTCAGAAAAAACAAGATTTGTTTTTGTGATAATACTTGACTTTCTGATAATTGATTTCATTATTTTCTTTTGTTTGATTGTATTTAATGGTCATTAAATTTATTAATTTAAAATTTGTATAATATTTTCAAAAAAGTTTAAATTTTGTTTATTTAGAAAAAGTTTATCTATCTGCAAATTTGTTTTTGTTAATTATGTAAGAGTAATACAGTCCATAGAAAATAAATTTGTTTCTGCCCTCAATAGTTGAAGGGACTTATTTAAAGAGAGATCGATAACAAACTCATACTTGCCTAACTTTATACTTTTGTAAAAAAGTAAGCTTTGTAATTTTTTCATACGTGATATCTGAATTTAAATTTACGAAGTACAATATTTTCAAGGAAGTTGAAATTTCCTATACGATACTTACTTGACTATGTAGATTTACAGTAAGTTTTCAAATTTTTACTGCAAATTTTCTTCCGCGAACTTGAAGAAAACGTGTAGAATTCAAGATTTACTCCTGCTTTTATTTTTTTATTTTCAATATACGATCGAAAAAACATAAAGATTTTCGCCTGACCTGGTAGCCAAATATAGACTAAGTCATAAAAAATACAGGACGTAAAAATCAACAGCACGTTGTTGTTTTGTGTATCGCCATTGATATTACATCTCGTGCGGAACAAAAAATTTGTTGGTCAAACTTGCACACGACAGATATTAATCTAAATTTTGTTTTGAAAGGTATAGAAAAATAAGGTATTGCAATTTGAGCGGTTATTGATCCATAAAAATGCGATCGACCAAAATCGGTCGCAAATTATCCGAACTAAATTAAATTAATTAAGCTATTCGTTAAATTACTCGGTTATAGAATTATGATTGCCCACTAATCGACGGCAATTTCGAAGGTAATACCAATGATGATACGCCATCAATTTTTACTGTAATGGTTTACCTTTCAGAAATGAGGGTCTGTACCACGAGATCAAATTACAGATAATGGCTTTTCATAGCATTTTTTGCCGCTTGGAAAATATGTCTTGCAGGCAGTTTTAAGAAAACGTCGATCGCACAAGAGTGCACCTCTTTCAACGCCGAATAACTGATATTCACGCTTTCGCGAACATCGCGCGATATTAAACGAGACCGCAGTTTTTATTTTGCCCACATTCATTTCGGACTTTTCCTCGATTTTAATCAGTCCCCCCTTGTTTTTTCTGTTACAGGTGAGTGTTCCGAGATTCCCGTCAAACCAAAAACCGTCCGACCTCGTAAGTTCACTCGAACCTCCATTAACTCGGCACGCAAGATTGCAGCTCTCTATATCCCTACGTCCTCCGTCCGTAAAACTGCACCTCGCTCTCCGACGTACCACACTTTCGTTTTCGCGGCGCGTTATGCAAAGCGAATTCGAGGATCCGTCGATATATCTCCGCAGCGTGTCCGTCCGCTGTGTGTGCATTCCGCACGCCGAGCCAAGTAGTTCGTGACGAATTGGCCGCGCGAAAAAGAAAAAAAGCGGAGACACGCGAGATATCGGCGGGGAAAAAAAGTATTATATATATATCTCGCGTGTACTTACGACTTAATTAAACGAGCGCGCCGACGCGGGTAATCGATTCTCGCCGCGAGTTTTATCCGAGGTCCGTTTAGTGCGGCCGATCCGCTGAACATGCCGCTTTGCTAATAACGCGGGATTCGTAATTGTTTAAAGAGGGGAAAGCGTTTGATTAGGGAGCGGTTCGATATTAAGTCACAGCTGGTTATACGCTTGGGACTTTACACGAAAATGGCTCAATATCCTCCGGTTAATTGAGCGGATAGGGGTTTTTCACTGGAAAATAGTCGGAAACACTCCGTGAACCTGACCTTCGGAAAAAGGAGAAACTCGTAAATAAATATAAATCAGTGCGCGCGTGGCGAGAAACAACGCTGATTTGTAATTAAAAAAAATTACCGGCTACACCTTCCGTTGCAATTTTCATTGATAAGATAAACTAATCTGCGATCCAGATCGATTCTAACCCGTCTTATCAGCCACCTGCATATGCAAGGAGGAAATTGTTTTCTCAGCGCTCTCAGCATTCGAACACCACCACCTCTATTAGAAAGGATCTCTCTCTCTCTCTCTCTCTCTCTCGGCGATACTTCGATTTTCCATTCGAGCGCACCGAAATATGCTCCTTTCTCAAATACGGAGAAGAAGCCATATTTGCATATTAGCTGCATTATCCCCGCGAGAGGAGCTCGAAAACTGACGCGCGGCGAGGTTCGAAAATTAACGATCCCAAGGAGGCGCGTTATTTATTGAGGAAGCGAGCGCGAATATGTATATATATGTATAAACCGTAATTCATATACGGCCGCGCACTTTTGGAATATTCAAGCTTTACGTAACGAGCGCGGGGAATAATGTAAATATTAGTATTGGATCGCATTGTGAAGGAGGAAGCGATAATTCAATAAATTTTACTGCCGCGGACGGCGATAATACTACCGGTTAAACAGCGCTAAAGGAGTCACTTAAAATCTCGGGATTTACATAAGCCTTCCGCGCAATCTGTATATAATAAACGCTTCTGTCTCCCGAAGACAAAAGGGATCCGCGTTTTGCGAGCCTTTCCTCACACACCTAATACACTAAAGTCGCGAGCGCATTTCTGGCGTTTTTCCTGCGATCTGGAACAATGTAAAAGCTGGTCGAATATACACTCAAAGTATCAGCGAGACGCCTTTACGCGATTACTCATCGAGCGATAAAAGCCCGAGATCTCGGACGAGTTCGCAAGGCTGGCAATATTCCGTTCGAGCTTTTATATTTCAGCACATTACGATGTGTAATAAAGCGACATGCCGTTATCCGCGATTAATATTTAACTGGACGGATCGCGAGCTCGTTAATCTTCAATTTTAATAAAATCGAATCGCCTTTGCCGATAAATTAGGCCTCGTTCCGCAGGCGGCCCGGGATTGCGTAACTAATGAAAAGAACTTTAAGAGCCGGTAAGATTTATTAAAGGCGGCTCTCTCGCCTCTTATATATACGGCTCTTGTAATCCGAACGTGCATTAACAATATATTTTATCTAAAAACGCGGAATAACAAATTACAACCTTTCGGAAGCGCTTCGCTCGAGGAAACAAATAAGCATGTATAATGGCAGAGTGCCGCCGAAAAGCGCAATTGAAGCTGCAATTATGACCGCCCCCTCTCGAAATCCGCCACCGATATCCTTCCTGCTCTCCTCTGCTCTAATCGCCGGATCTCCCGGCGAGTCGGAAGCGAGAAAGAGAGAAAAAAAGAGGCAGCTGTACCTCCGATAAGCATCTCTCGGCGCGGCGTAAAAACGCCGTGAAAACGGGGCCTTCCGCCCGGCGGAGAAAAGCCCCGACGGACGGACGAACTGCATCCATGGATGCACGCGCATCTCATCCTCGCCGCGGAGGAGCGATATATATGCATGTATAACGACTGGGCCGCCGAGTATGATGCTCTCGCGCGGGTTTTCGCGAGAAAGCGCCGGAGGAAGTGCGCCGGGATCACGCTGCGCTGCCTCCGCGGGGGGATATATTTGCATCGGGTTATAGGAGGAAAGTTGTTTTTTTTTTTTTTAATCGAGTCACGGGATTAGTAATGCCGCGGGCTTTTGGAGTGGGACTCGATGGGTTTTTTGATGGAGTTATGGCGTCAGGACACAGTTTGAGATCGAGATCTAAAGTATGGTTTTTACGGAGGTCGTTTTAGATAAGATAAATCGCGAGTTTATTCGAAATTCATTTGCGGCGTTATGCGATTTAGTGTCCGAAAGCAGCTTGATAAGGTATTATAAAATTATCTAAACTTTGGGGTATTATTCAACTTTAAACTCTCGGAGTAGATAAACTTACACGGGTATTTTGCTTTTGAGTTATTATATGTAAATGGTGAAATTCAGCCGCAAAAGTAATTTTCATTACGTAAAGGCGAGATAAAGCGCGATAACGAGTTCTTTTAAAGTCGCGTAATTGAAAGGCCTTTTTGAAACTTTTTCTAAAACCGTTTTCAGCCATAAACGGTTACTGTAAAACGGCACTCTAAACGCAACCTGCACCGTCACACGACGACGATTAGGAAAAATCTTCGAAATACACCGCTGAAAAATAATACGTAAAGATAAAAAAAAGAAAGTTCGCAGACTTTCCATTCTTAAGAAAAGTGTCACCATATCCCTCTTCCTGAAAAGATTTGATTTACGCCGGCAGTTAGAATCTTTAACGAAGCGAAAAAAACGCGGTGGGATTCATCGGAAAAGTGCGCCTTTCCC
This sequence comes from Ormyrus rosae, assembly GCA_035047165.1. NCBI lineage: Eukaryota > Metazoa > Arthropoda > Insecta > Hymenoptera > Ormyridae > Ormyrus > Ormyrus rosae. Next base: position 296,115 of record JAWWML010000026.1, on the reverse strand, counting down.
GGCCTGCCGCGGCCGGATAATAGAGAGGGATTATATTTACAGTGGCAGCGGAAAATATAAAAGGGAGATAGACGAGGCGCTAAACGGCCGGTAAAGATGTACGGGCGCAGATTGCGCTGACTCACTGTGTGAATAAACGTGCATTTTATATCTTATTAAACTCGTATAAATCGCATTAGGCTAAGCACCGGAAAATTTGCTAACGAATCTGAGTTAGTCACGAGGTAAATGAGGATATGGATTTGGGTAGTTTTGGGAAATTTTTCGAGGACCAAGCAGTTTTCTACGATTTATTTTCAATTAGTTCGAATGATGGGGTAATTAACTAATTTTTTAACTGAACCCTGTTGGAAGTTTTCACCATTATTGGTGAAAAATTGGTAAAAAAATTGGCCAACCTTAAAATAATAGTAAAATGCTGTAAATAATAACATTTAATAATTGTATTCAATTATTTTTAAAGAATTTTCTACTTAATCCAATTTTTAGCTTAAATAATTTTTTAAAATTGCATGAAATAAATGTATTGAATAATTATTACATTATTTATATTTTTTAATTTTAATAAAAAATTGAAATTGTTAATTATATTTTTTAATCCGCAAACTTTTGTATTTAAATAATAAATTCAAAGATGCTTAAATTTTAAAAATAAAATTTTAGTTTACATTCTATTTATTTTTCATCAATTTTTAACCAATATTTAGCCAAAATATTTGGCCAAAAAAAATTGCTGGATTGTTGGTGAACTGGTAAAAAAAATGGTGACTATTCTAGATTTTGGCGCTTATTTATGCAGAGCTTCTTACATTGAGGAAGAAGGGAAAAAAAATTGCAAATTAATAGCCGTTAAAATAATACTTTCCGCCTCGATAATTCATCAAACGAGACAAATAAAACTCGCACTTTAATCGGCCGGCCAATTTTTCCGGCCTTCGCATTCTTTCACCAGCTTTCATTTCCCGACTTATAAGCGCCGCGCGGCATTTAACGCTGTCACGTGCAAAGCCGCTCGCATAGATTGGATGCGAATTTTTCCGTCTCCTCGCGGCGCCTCTTATATCCATCTCCTCCTTCGTGGCTCGCAAAAACGTTTGACGCGTCCTGATGAGACGTTACTTAGCGTTGCGAAAGTAAATACGGCATTAAGAGCAAAGACAACGGAATGAAAGTTCCTGGCGATGAGGATGGAAAAACTTGTGTATACTCGTCGCGATGCGAACTTTTCCTTTCGAATTAACTGAATAAACGCGTCGGCATATATTTAATGATGTACCTTGATTTCGTGCTAAATTAAGGACGGCCTCACTTGTCGGGTCTTGTCGCCGCTCGGATGAAAGTGTATATAAACAAACTGTGACTCTTTCGTGCGACGTCGAATTATTGGCTTGATTTAATTTCCTGGCGAAGTAAAAATTTAGTCTACCTGCATTCAATAATCAAGGGAAATTTAATTATCGATGAGCTAAAAATCTTATAAAAATCCACTTACACGTCTAAAGAACGACAATCTTTAACATCTCACATAAAATCTCCAACTCGCTCGACAACACCGCCACTCGCCGCATACCAAAACCGAAATCGCGAGTCGACTCGCGTCCCTTTAAAAAAAAACCAACTTGTCGCGTCCTCGCCACCGATCCTCTCGTCTAGAAAGCCGATTACCCGAGAATAAGTCGCATTTCCCTCGTTATCGACCGAGAAAAGAATACGATTTTCCCGGCGACTTTCCGCGCGGGGAGGAGGGGGATACCCAATTAAGCCGCCGCCGCCGCCGCTGCGCATTTCCATGCGAGATCTCGTCACGCTTTGACGGCCGGTTTCTTCTCGCGTGGATTATGCCTTTTTATTATGTGCGCTCGTTACTCCGCGGTAAATTATAATTAATCGCTCGGAGGAGGAGAGTATTTGTTTTCGGACGTCGATTTCCTTTTTTTTCTTCTTTTTTATTACCGAGATCGGCTCGAGGGAAATTGAATTACGGAATGCTGGAAATTACGAGGTTTGAGCAGTTTTTTAATTAAAAAACGAAAGTTTAATTTGGTTCAATCGAATTTCGTGGGCCTTTTCCGACGCGCTTATCAATAAATCGCAAGGAGACAAGCTGACGATTCTCCGCGACGACTCCGTGAGAAACGGCGCCTTAGCCGTCTCGCGACGCGACCCCATTTTCGAGGCATCGCTTGCTCCCATTGTAAAAACTGAAAGCTTAAAAGATGATTGCGCCTTGGGATAAAAACTCGCTCCTATTTACATAAAATAATTGTCCCGATCCTGGATTATTCGCGGCCGCGCGCGCGCTTTCCCATTGCTTTTTACGGCTGTCAATATATACTCCAGTTAGCAGAGCGGTTATTAACCGCTCCTTCATGGGAATCGGTGAAAAAGCGCGCTATCAGGCCGGCGACTAATTAAGAAGTTTCACTCCCTTATCGAGGTCCCGACGTTTAAGACCGCCTCGGTTATTACAGTTTCTCGCTGCGAGGCGGCTTTCGGGTCGAATTTATTCTCATCACTGTTAACAAACGTAAATACGTTGAGAGAAAAGTTTAGTAAATATTACAATACTTTACAAGATTATTTGTAATTTTTACTATATTTCTTCTCTCAGTGTAAGTTTAGGTGACGAGTAGAAAATCGGCGTTTTTAACCAAACAAACGACTAATTAATTCACTCTCGCTTGCCAATATCAAAATCTTAAAAAAATCAAAGGAAAAACCAAGGCTTCAATAACGCACACCAACAATCTCCGCGCCTCGCTAACAATCGGCGCCAACATTAATCACGACCCACATCTAACATCCACGGCGACTCCCCGAATTCCGAAGGCACAAACGCACTCCCGTCCAGCCGCGAATATAACCTCCGCCGGTCTGTCTCTCGCGCGACTTTCGTCATTTCAATTACACTCGGGGGCTCGTCGATCGAACGCAACGGTCGTCGCTCGAGCGTTCCCAGAGCGGACAATGTAAAGCCGCGGATCTCGAGTGCCTTTTTGCGAGAGAGCGCCGCCGCCTAAGGTGCGGAAGCGATAAAACTCTGCCGTTCCCTTTCGCGTCGTCGTCGTCCGTCGAGAGAGTTTCAAGGCCAATTACTCGGGGCGACGGGCCCCTATTTTCTCCCCCTTTCTATCTTTTTTGCGCGTCTCCGGCGCGGGTGTTATGAAAGCTGATCGATGACTTTCGGTCGTTAACGATATGAGCACTGCGGTGGGTGGGTAACTCGGGCACTTTTACCGAGAGCAATTAAGCCGCTCTCGGAGGTACAAGCGCGCACGAGGATCGTTAATTTTTGCGGAAAAATTTGCATACGTCGGAATGATGTTCGAGTGTTTTTTTTTACTTTCTTTCTTAATTGATAACAGTTGCATCCGACGCCGCGATCCGTCGCGCGTTTTATGTAAGTGTGTATAAATTGAGCAATCAGTCTCTCTCTCGTGATTTCCTGGATGCTCTCGGGCGTCGGAGTTTAATTGGAAATCGGCTGGATTAACAAGTCGAGGGAGACGAACGTTACGAACTGGCAACTATATTTAATTAACACCGCGAGACGCGCTGCCATTGCATGCTTCTATTCGTCTCCGATAGAAAGTTAACGAGTCGTACCGAAGTATATTATAAGTTTGTTGTTGCTAAATATTCCCAGCCGAAACCTCGACAGACACGATAAATAACCGAACTTTTTCAGCTTTGCAAGCCGCTCCCTTACGCAACGCTTCCCAATCAACGACGCACTTCTCTCTCGCTCCGAAAAGCTTCGCGGAAGTTGTATGCGCCGACAACGATCCGCCGCGCTCTCCGTCGGCTTTCTTGCTTTAAATTTCGACACGCGCGTGTCGCTTTTTTGCTGTGCGGAGCGCGCAGTCGAGAGACGAAAGAGCTGCTGCTGCTGCTGCAGGTTCAGGGACGTGAAACCCGAGGCCGCCGCGGTTTTTTTCACGTACAGCGGCTCCATTTTTTTCACCCGGGCTTTCTCCTCGCGGGAAAGTAGGGGAGTTGATAAGAAGAGTCCGCGGGAGAAAATGCTAAAATTGCTGCGCATGCCGGTGTCGGGGGAGATAATGGATATTAGTAATGGAAGGGGGGTTCGTTTTAAATGAGTTTTTTTAAATGTACAAAAATCAAAGTTTGCGCGAAACATCTCAATTCTCTTCCCAAGAATCGCACTTCTCTCGAGAATGCAGGTCAATATACGCTCAAAAGCCAAGGTCGAAAAATTAATAGTTCACACTTCGAACCTACCAGAACTCCGAGCAATAATTTATGTTCGAAGCGTTCGACAGGTATAGCTGTGGAAGTGCACAGCTTCGAGGGACGCCGGGGGAAGTAAATCCGCTGAAGCGCGCTTTGAGCACTGAGAATTCATCCGAGTAACGGAAATTCCTGCAGACTTTCATTCGGTTGTACCTTACAGTCGACGTCCAGATTTTGAACACGTGCCAAATAGAAGTTTTCCGCGGGATTTCCCGCTCGGTTTCTTGCAAAAATGGCTAAATTTCAGTATTTATTTGCCGATAGTTGTAAGTTGACGCTGGTAAATAATGAAATTCTTAACTTACTATTTAGTTTGTAAAATTTACTGAAATTATCGTAAAATATACGAAAAACAATAATAAAAATGCAAAAAATACTAAAATTGCGGTAAAAATTATTAAAATATGAATCTGTCCTCCGAGTATCATTAAAATAGTAAAAATTTTTCTCAGAGTAGCTATTAACAAATTAGCGAAAGTCCTTAATGTACCAGTAATTTGATAAGATAATACTTACTGAAAAATTATTGACTTCATCTGTACTGATTCTGGTTTAGAGAATACATCTTCATCAACGCGACTGCCCGATCAATGAAACCCCGCTGAACCTCCTCGAAAAGCTCACCGCTAAAAATTCACCGCTCGAATTTCCTCCGATCCACACCTCCGCCTCGCGTCGCGTCACAGTCCATCGAGTCCCCATGAAATTTTACGAGCTTCCGGGCCCGCTTCCGACTTCTCGCGCGCGGCATATATGCCGGCAATTACCGCCGCGAGCGGAAAATCGAAAGCAGTTTTCGCGGAAGCGGGGCTCTCAGATTTCTCCGGAGAGATTAATTCGAGGGACGCGCTTTTTGTCTCCCCTCGCGCGGCGCGCGCGGCGGTGATTGCCGTTTAAAAGTGAAATTCTCTCCGCGCGCAGCCTCTTTTTTTTTTTCGCTCTCGATCGCCGGGCGTCGATTTTGTTTCGTTCGCGGGTTTATCTCGCGGCGCGCTGATTGCATCGTGCGTGGATTCCTTTTGTCGGCGGAAGAAAGAAAAAAAGAGGGAGGGAAGATAGAGTGCGCATTTACATTCGTTTCTCAAGACACAGCCGTGTGTGGAAGTATGTGAGAAAACTTTCCTCGGCGGGCCGCCTTTTACTTTTTCGAAATAATCCGCGTATTGTTTTCTAAAGAGCGGCGCGAAGGAAAAATGATCCATCAAAGTGTCAAATCGGCTTGAATTATTACGTTTGATAATTCCATTGAAATGAGTCGGTGGGGGCCCGTAAAGCGTCTTTTTAAAACGTGTTAATGCATATGAGCGTCAACGAATTTTCTCGGGGGGTCTCACGGAAACGGTTTACTGTGAGAATATAGCGATTGCGATGGTAATAGTGTATCATTTTAATTGGATTATAGTAAATAATTAGTGGAATTTAGAAATGTTCATTAATGTATATTTATAATGAATTTTCAGTGTGACTTGCGGCTGATAAAATATACAAATTGTATATATATATTCGGTAATTCTATCAAATCATTAAAAGATAATTATAAAGATTCGTTAAAAATATTTCGATAATTAATTATTAAAATTGTGCACTGAAAAACAAAAATGAGTAAATTCAAAGAAATTTCGTTCCTCATCTCCCCCTGAAACATAATTATTCAATTTTAAGAACAAATTTTTAATTTAAAAAAAAAAATTTATTGTACAAATTAACAGTTTATTTGATTTATATAAGAGAAAAACAAATTCGTTTCCTCAAATTTTCTAAATTTCTTTCAGTCCAAAATGCATCACATTAATCCCCGTATTAAAACTTCCCATAAACCCCCCTTGAAAAATGCCAAGCAATTTCCCGGCCTGCCAATCACTCTCTCCGTTGACACTTTACAAACGAGGAGAGCCTCTCGAAAAAATACACGCGAAATCGCGCACTAAGACACTCCGGTGTGCACCTCCGCAAACTTTCCCCCCCGTCCGCAGGGGGGGGGGGGACAAATCTCAAGGATGCACTCGGAACAACGGTAAACCGCCGACATCTGCCGCCGGGGATTATATACAACGGGAGACAATGCCGGACGTACCTGAGGTGTCGTCCGGGGGAGGGGGGACTTTTGTCTCGGGAGATAATCGCACTGCGTCCGTAATTTTCCCGAGTTCCGGAGCTCAGGTAAGGGTTGTTGCTGCGGTCGCCGCGCGGAGCTGGAAGTGGGCAATAATATAATTGGGGGGGCGCCGCGCTGGTCTATACGGAGCTGACTTTCGCACCTATTCGTTTGTCGGGTCCGCGTTTACGGGCGAAGTGCGAGCGGAGGGCACACATTTGTCTTGGATGTGTTTTGACAGCGGATCGTGGTGCGACTTTCTTTCGGAGCGTTTGTCTGAATGGGTATTGGGAAAATAGAGAAGCGCTGCGCTGGAACTTTCTAAGGAACGTCTGAATGTCGCTGTTTTGGAGCACAATTTCGTTTCTTCAGTTGCTAATTACTCCTGAAAGGCAGATTTTGGAGCGAGGCATATCACAGTATTATCTTGCTCCCCTCGTTTGGAGATTGAAATCTAGAACCTTCGAGATTTACAGCCTCTAATCTTCGATCGAAGGAACATTGAGCTAAAGTTAAGGATCCTCCCGACTTCATTAAACTCGCCATTAAAACGGAGAATCTTTATTTCCCTACGAAAATTCCACTAAAAATCCGCCGCGCGAAGAAAAAAACACACTTATCGTCGAAAAGGACGCCAATCGTCGATCTGCGACCCAAGTTTTCACGCTCAAATATTAGCCTCTGACGGACGAGGAAAGCAGACAGACGTGCCAGACGGCACAGGATTTCGAGAGGCGACTATACGCTTCTTTCCCCAGATGTAATCTGGAAAATCCGTAAGATATTGGCGAGCGGCGGCGGCCGGAATTGCGCAAGGACGCCTTGCGATTATAATCTGCTCTCGTTTATGAGCCGATGATTTAGCGATCGTCGGTCGTTAAGTGTGATTGATGGGGAGCTGCTTTCGAGCGGCTCTCGATGGCGGGCCGTTGGGTGTTAATAGGATTTTAATTTCGGATGCGAAATTTTAGGCCGTAAACTCGAGGATAATGTTCGTTTGCAGTGATTTAAGTAATGACGGATTAGTTGATAATGCAGCATACGGCAAAATGCGAGGTTATCTCATTGAAAATGTCATTTTTGAGACGCGATAATTCACCGAGACTTGAGGAATTTTAATCGCTTATAAATGTACTTCTGCCCCCTTAAAATTTGTATTTCAAGCTACCGAAGTAGCAAAACTACGTTAGACTCAATTTCGACGTCTTTCCGACGAAGAATTAACGAATAACGGAAAAGTTTAATAAATTAAATTGAAAACAACACTTTTCAAAGCAATCGTACCCACAAAGTGTTCGCATTCACCATTTCAAACGTTTCATTTCTCCACGTGTCATTACTTATACCTCGAATAAAAGTACCTCAGCTCGCCTCAAAAGAAAAGATCGAAATCAAACGGCCGACGTCTTCTTTCCAACAACTCTTACCTTCCTCTCGCTCGAAAACGCCGCCGTCTTTCTCCCATTTAAATGTAAATTATGACTAATCGAAAAATTTTCCCCTAATTACCTATGCATTAAATAAGCGGCGGCGCTTCCTCCCCGCGAACTTAGTTCTCGCGGCGATCCGTCAAGCGTACGTACATCCCATTTAGCGGCGATGCACAATGAGAGAAAGAACACGCGTCTCACCCGCGAACTCTCCCGTAACAGATGCATCAATCTCGATTAGCGCAATTACCGATCGCGACTTCAAAACAATTGTCAGCTTTTTTAACGAAGGCCGGGAATTTTCTCCCTCGGACGCGCGCGTCTAATTATATCGCGACGTTTCCGTTGACTTTTTTACGTAAAGCGAAACGAGAGGGATTTTCAATGCGATTCGCGACTCGGCGACGTGATATAATACTGCTAGGCTTTTCAGTCTTTTCTCGTGTGGGAACTATTTCGAAAAGTCGCGGGCTTTCTATTCAAAGCTCTCGTTCGAATTAAAGTATATAATGAATACCTGCCGCCGCCGCCGCGAAAAAAAAGGCCCCGATTTTAGGTCAAGCGAATTTCCGATAATTTTCCCCTCTCTCTCTCTCTCAATGCGGCTATTTATCATCCTATTGTTCTTTAAATTGCAATCGTTGCGACTTAATTTATGCCGTCCGTCTGTATCGCGGCTTCTTTATTTTTCCATCATTAAAAGCGGAGTCGAAAATTATACGGCTCTGGCATTCGGCGCCGATACATCAAATTGCAGAGCTCGAAAATCTCGAGGAAAAACCAACATCATCGGCGGTTCGTCGAGATAAAATTGCAAACTCTAATGCCGCTGAGCGAAAGTCCAATTTCCTCCTTTATAAACCGACGCTAAAGTTCGCCACGCGCGCAATATATCGGTCAAAGTAGACCGATATATTCCTAATCGCCGCGGGTGAATATATAAAATCGCGCTCCGAGCCAAAACGGACGGGAGAAATGTCTTCCCGCGCGGCTCGTCGTCGTTAAACCGCCGTGTATCCCCGCTCGAAGGGGGTCACGCGCCGCGAATTTCCGATAATTCCGCGGATTTATCTCGGCATTGTGTGCGTCCGAAAATTACAGCCTAGCCGCGGCCGACCTCGAAATGGGTTATATATACCGGCGACGGCTGCTGCCAGGCCTGGCATTATCGGCATCCTCCGAGATACGTATATCCGCGGGGAGCCGCGCACGCGTGACTGACGTTTGTTTACGCGCGGACGAGGGATGTGGCCGATTTCGCTGGACGGTTATCGCGTCAGTTGTAAATGGGAGAGGAATTTTAATGCGGAACGTCGGAGCGCTCTCGAGTTGGAATGTAATTGTCGGAGATAAGTTAAGTGACCTTTTCGAGGATGTAGATTTGCTGGATTCGCCAATTTTCTGTCGGGATTCTTATTATCAATTCTTACGTTCTTCTTTCGAAGCCGTCACTCGCAGACTCAAGAGGTCGTACAGCGTCGACAATTAAAATCCCCGCCGCATGGAAGCGAGATCGTTTAACGCGAGATTTAACGGTGCGCTCGACAAACACCCACGAGTTCTCCTCCGGCAACGGTTGCGCGCGGCTTACGGTTAGTCAAGCGGGCGATCGTTAATTACAGTGGTGCGCACACAGCTCGAGCCGCGCGCGTGCGCGCACAATGAAAGGAGAGAGGGACTTCCACCGGCTTCTCTTATCACTCCGAATTATGAGAACCAGATCCCATAACGGCGGTTCGAAATTCGAATTCGCCGCCGGCCCGGGAAATTCAAAGGGCGGCGCCTGGGAAAGAAGAAAGGTCGCATTGTTCCCCGAGAGGAGTCCCTTCTCTCCTCCGATAAATCGATATCCTCCGCTTGTATATATTCCCAAGCCGGCGGGGAGGGGGAGTTTTTCGAGCGCCTCCCGGTGAAAGTGATCTCGTTAAAAGAGAGAGATGATTTTCGTGCGCGGATTGTATTATTCCTCGGATCTCCCGATATATCTCCTTCTTCGGCGCCGCGAAAGAGATCGCCTCCGGCCGATAAAGCTTCGTATTGATGGAATTATTGAATCGTATCGGCCGTTTTCGCTTCTCCTCGCGCGCGCGCAGCTTTTTCGCTTACGTTACGTACGCTGCAATTGGGGCCCCGCGAGTCTCGGTGTAACGCTCGCCGGGTTGTATATGTGTACGTATACGCGGCTTATGTAAGGTGTTCGCGGGCGGGAGGAGAGAAAAATTGTTTGCAGCGGCCTTTTTTTTGGCGAACGGCGCGAGATATTCGATTTAAACTGTATGTCGGCTCGACTGTGATTGAATGATCGCTTAGGGTTATTTATATGCGAGGAGAACGAGGCTGGAGAACCCGACGTTCGACTTGTCAATGTAATTATGCCTGGGACTTTTTGCTTTGATGAACTTTTCGTTACGTAAAGCTGGATGCTGCTAAAGGCCGTTTTCAGCGAGTGTAATTGCTTACATAAATCAATATATCTTTGTTTGGATAGTTCTAATATTAAATGTGATAATTATAATGTTTTCGTTTAAGTATATTAAGTTATCCAAATTAATTTGTCGAACGGTACAGACAGCATTCGTAACGGCTCTTTTACGAATCAGTTTACGATATTTTCATTTACATAACGATTTTATTAACTAATTATTTTATTAAATACTTAATATCAGATAATTTGTGTGAACAAAAATGCATTCGTTTGTTAAAACCTGATAATCGCTAATATTATTTGTAAATATTTACGTTGTCCCTTATCACAGCCTTGAAAGAAATAGCGTATCTAAACTAATATTTACTCAAGCCCCATCCCCGAAAATGACCGAACTTTCATTTGCAAACCAAACCAACCAAAATTTCCCCTCGCATCTCCAAGCCTCCAGCTTCATTGACGTCGTTATTTTCAATCCTCCTCGAAGACGATACATGAAAAGTAATACTCCTAATAATCCCCCGACACGCAACAACACGAATTCCACCGAATACATCCTCCCGTAATCCCCCTCCTCCGACTCTCCTTTTTCCCGCGATAATCGCGCGCCGCGTAACTCGAGCGCCTCTCGGCGATAAAGCCGCTTTAACCGAAAGCCGGTATCTCGCTCGATCGCGGGCCTGGAAAAAAAACAGTCACCCACGTGAAGCGCCGATCGGATAACGTAATATCGAGAGAGAACTCGCTCGCGGACTTGCGCAACTTCCGCAATAGGTACTTACGCGCGCGCTTATTTTTTTTTTCTACGCGTTTCGAGGAGAGACGGCCTCGTTTTTATTTTTTGTGCAATTGCTTTGGATTTTCAGAGAGTTTCTTCTTATCGGGCTTTGTTTTTTTTCGTGCGGAGGGGGTAATGGAAAAGTATTGTTTTGCCGCGGCCGATGCGGTACTTCAATCAAGAGATTGAAATTTTTCCGACGGGGCCGGCGGTGGGAAAGGCTCGAGGCTCGTTTTTACGGGGAGTTATTGCCTTTCGGGGTTTTATCAAAATTCGTCGCGGATCGAAGGCGGAGATTAAATTAATGAAAGTTTTATTTTACGGCTTCGGTTTAAAAGTTGGGTTTTTAAAAATTTCATATTTTTTTCTCGTAAGAATTAAATGCCGAAAAATGACCGGGTTTTAAGCCCCGTTGAGGATTCATAAAAATCACGCTTTCGACGTAAACCTTATTTTTATAACATCCATATTCAATTTTCTACAACTATATATAAAAAAGAAAAAAAAACGAGTCTTTCGAAAACTCGAAAAATCCTCGGCCAACTTTCTCTCCTTCACCGAGAATCAACAAGGCGACCCACGTCGTCCAGTAACGACGAGCAGAAGCGAAAATTAGCGATCGAAGCGGAGATGCGTGGAAAAGAAGTCTCGCTTCATTCTCGTCCTTGTCAATGGTGGGTTTGCGGCTTGTGTCGACCGCACATATTTATGCATGAACGTGTCGTCGGACTCATTGAGCCTCTCGACGGTCGACGGGGGGAACCTCTGACCCCTGAAATCCGAGTGTTTCGCATTTTGATACGGTGCTGTTTACCTGTTTGGTGAAGCAACTCTACTTGCTGAATGTCAGAGATTGCGGTGCTCTAAATCTGCTATTGGCCCTTGACCAAATATCGGTAAATGCGGTCAGTATTTACTTTAGATAAAAGTAATGGAGTTCTGCTTCTTTCCGTCAGTGATTCATTGTACGAGCCGCTCTAATTTTCTTTCGTAAAAAAAAAACAAAAAAACAACGCGTTAACGAATTCGTCCACCGAGCGAAAAATTTGCATACTCTTTAAAACGCCTCGAAACTGCCTTTCAATGTAAATCGAGGCCGACGACGACTGCGAAACTTGTATATATCAATTACGTCCCTCCGAGAAACCGACATTAGTCGATGCACCGAGGCAAAAACCCATTTTCCCCCCCTCCCTCTCGGCTCTAACCGAAAAAAAAAGTGTGAAAATGATCTCGCGGCCGCAAACAATGAGGCTGTGCACACGCAGGCCTCTCCTCCGGAATGCGGCGCGCGGCGGCGGCGCTTCTGCCTGGCCTCTCGGCAAAAACGCCGGCAAAGAAACCAGGAAGAGAGCTCCGTGCATAAAAGAAGAAGCGTCGCGCGTAAAAGTCCGTCTCTCTCTCTCTCTCTCTCTCTCTCTCCGCGCCAGCCAGCCGCTCCGCGGGAGGAGGGGGTGGGGGTAAAAGCCCCCCCGAGGCCCGCGGCGAAAGGGTGTGGGAGTAGGACGCCGCGCGAAAGCTACATTCCTGCACAAGTGCACAGAGAGCGGAAAGCTGTGCTGCTGGCCCGCCGTGCGGGTAGGGAGGGAGGGGGGAGAGCTTCGGTCGGAGAGAGTAATCCCCCGAGCGATCATGGAGGGAGTAGGGCCCCCGAGGAATCCCAGGCGCCTCGGTCAGTCTCGACTCTGCGCTCCGCCAAGGTAGACGCATACATATCCAGTCGCTCGCGCGCGGTTTTTCTCAAGTGGAGTTTCTCCGAGTGCGAGTTCGGTTATGCACCGTTGTTCCATGTGCCAGTGAAGTTGTTCGGTTTTTGTCGTCGGTGGCTGAGTTAGCAGGACAAGGGAAGAGACAGACAGTCGCCCCCCGGGGTAAATCATGAGCGACGTGAGCATCGACATCGTCTGGGAGCCGCCGACGCAGCTCAGCTCCCTCGACTGCTGGGACTACTCGATCGAGCTCGACTGCCTCCGCGGGCCTGAAGGTACGCGCGGGGCCTTTTTTCGGAGAGGAAATAACTCGCTTTGGAAATCGCTTGTTTTTTTTGGAAGCGCTGCAATTGATTGCAGAGATATATGCACTGGTATATATGCATTAAAATCGAAATCACGCGACGACGCCTCGCTCGCGATAACGATTTCGACGTCCGCCGGCTGAATCGGAGCGTGACATAACGAATATTTTCTACGGCCGTACATATAATATTCAATGAAAAATTCGCGAAACCAGTTCTCAAAGCGGAGAGAGAGAGACGTCGTTACGCAGCTGGCGACGAATTCCTGAAATCCTCCGCGTAACAGTCCGCGGCCTTTTTTTAAATCGCCGCGAAAAACCAGTTTAAAGGGGCCCGAGACGAGACGACGGTCTCGAAGGAATCGGGCGAAAACGGCGGCGCTTATTAACCGATAACGTGTCTAACGAAGAGGCGCGCAGATAACAAGTTCACGGCCGCGGAGAGTCGCCGCGAGACGATGACTGGATAATTGGAGCAAGACTCGCTCGCGCGACTTTCTATCGATTTTGCTTTACAGCCGAGGCGCCGCGCGATTTCATTAAAAATAATTGCCCCCGACAATTACCTTCACTCTCGGCTAAGCGCCGCGGATGCCTCGCTTTTTTTTGCGAAATGTGTAAAAAAAAAATATATATATATATCTGGCCGATGCCGCTGCGCGAAAATCGCCGCACGCCCGGAATTCTTCGTGGAGGACTGGGCAATGTTGGACTGGTATTTTGATTGCGTTACTATTTGAGTAATTCGAGGGAATAATTTGAAGAATGCGTGAAAAATAAAGTGTCTAGTAAAGCTGCGGACTGGCAAAAGCAGAAAAGCGACCGTACTTATATTTATAAGAAAATTTGCCGACGAATATATCTAACGTAGTTTCAGTAAATTTTTCCACATTTTTATAGATTACAAAATAGTATGCTAATTGTCATAGCTGAACTTAAAAAACAACATTTTTCCAACGTCGTTGCGAAAACCGTCAGTTCCCCGAAAGCCCGAGCAAAAAATAAATTCTCACGCGCGATGAACTCTCTCGCCGGCCGACTCGAGATTCCTTCGATCCTGCGATCTCCCTTCGCGCGACTGAACTCGCCGAAAAATCGCGGCGCGGCGATAATGGAATGCGATCGCCGCGCAAAACCAGAGCAGCCGCGGCGGCGGATGAAATAGGGAAAAAGACGCGCGCCGCGAGAGAGGAGAGACCGCATTGCCGCGCGAAAAACCGGAGTCGCCGCGCGCCGCGGCTAACGCGGAATGGTGACAGATTTCCGTTCGCGCGCCGCTGCGGCTTTTATCTGGGGCTGTCCTTATCCGCGGCTCTTAAAACCGCGTGCCTCGGAACGAATTCACTGGTCGTACCGCGTTGTTTTATTTACTCGGTAGCGCTGCTGCTGACTCGATCGCAAAAGGCTTGTATTGCGCTCGCGAGCCTGAAATCGTATTTGTATCAACAGCGGCGGCACTCGTAAATATTGAGAGAGGAGAGCGTCGAAGCTCTCTTCCAGCAGCTGTAAACTCTCTTTTTACACGGAAATAATAAAGGGAAGGAGGCATTAAAGACCAGCATTAAAATTCTGTCCGGCCGATTTTTCGAGCGGTCGAGAAATGTACCGCGGCGAGCCGCGTATACACCGATGCCTCGATACGCCTCCTGCATTCCGGTCCAGAAGTCGGGGATTTACGGCAGTCTCGGTGCGCCGTCGTGAATTTTTAGCGGGCCGGGCAGCGAACGACGAAAGCCGGAGAGGAATGTTTTTCGGCGGCGGCCGTAAACCGCTCCACCGCGAAATAATTGAAAAACCTTATACGTCGCCGGGAGAGTCTTTACGGCCTCGCCGCTGTTGTGCAAAGGGTGTACCAGTAAGAGGCGGCGTTTTTTCTTTTCCAATCGCCGACGTTTGTCTGGTGAGACCACATTTTCTTCGGTCGCGAAAGGGGGAATCGATTGCTTTTCGTAAGCAAATTCAGCGCCGGTTGCAAAATTATATTTGATCAAACAACTTTTCCCAAGCGAGAGAGAGAGAGCGATTGTAATAATAAAAATACAACGCGCAATTCTCGCTTACCCGCGAAACAACGAAGCAAAAAAACGCGTCGAGAACCGAGAGACGCAGAAGCAGGTGTCAAAGGGTCAACGACCTCGAATAAACTCCCTCGCCCCGCGAAACCTCCGCCGGGGACCCAAACAACAATCCACGCGGCGCATAAACTGCGCCGCTCATTCAGTCCGCGGCTCTCTCTCTCTCTCTCTCTCCCATTGAGGGAAGGGACCGAGAACGGTAGCCGTCGGAGAGGTCCTTCACCCAGCCGGACATTCCGGCCGCGGGGCGCTTTGATCGCCGCGCGCCACGTGCGCGAGAGCGAGATTTGTCGGGTGATGCGATGGGGGATGATGATGATGGGAGGAGATTGCGAGAGTGATGGATTTTGAGTTTTGGCTTCGGAGGAAGAGGCTTTGGGGGGAAAAGGATTAAGAAGTATAAGCATCTTTTGGAAAATTCAACCGTAAATTATAATTATAATAAGCTATATATAATTACATAGACACTATAATCGAAAATACGTAATGCTAAAATCCTCCCAATAAGCCCCGACTGCCCTGCCAACGAAAAAGCTCCGATCTCCCCGAAAAACCGACTAAACCTCTCTTCCCCTCTGCTTGCAGACCTGCAGCTTGCGGCGGAGTTGGGGAAGACGCTGCTGGAGCGCAACAAGGAGCTGGAGAATTGCATCAAGCTGCACCAGTGCACCATCGATGACCAGGCTCAGGAGATAGAGGTAAGCCCGGCGTCGAATCGAGTCTTTGATCGATGTTGATATAACGGCGATTTGTTTATTCTTTTGTTCGCAGTACATGAAAAAGCAAACAGCCGCTCTGAAGGAAGTAAATGACTCGCGACTGAAGATTTACGAACAGTTAGAAGTGAGCATTCAAGATTTAGAAAGAGCAAATCAGAGGCTCGCCCTCGAGAATTCAAGGGACAAAAATGAAATTAAGAGGTACGTTACGTTTTTATCTTATGCACGAAGCAATTGCAGCATCGTTCTACTGAGAAAACATTCTGTTGCCAGTGAAATATATTATTAAATTAAACTTAAACATTAATTCAACAGCACTACTCTTTCAGACAGAACACTTTCTATTGTCAAAATTTTATTATTAATTTACTGTAAAAAGCCTAAATTTATATCATTAAATTGTAAAAAATCTTCGCAGCCAATGCCTAACAATCGACGCGCTCGAAGCTCGCCTCGACGACCAGCAGAAGAAGTACGAGGATCTGCAGAAGAAGTACGACGCCCTGCGGGAGGAGCAGTCGAAATCGCCGGTCAGGACGAGTCCGCGCGATGGCAGCACACAAAAGGTAAGCCCCCTCCGAAAAATCCGCTTAAAACTCGGATTTTCGAGGCTCCCTCGGGGGAGAAGAAAGAACATGATCTTCTTACTTAAAAACCCCCCTTAATACCTCCCCTCAGAGGGCTGTGTCACCGAGACGATCGAGTCCTGACCTGGAGATCCAGCAGCTGACGACGGCGACGGCGAGCGACGTCGACGTGCCGAGGCTGCTGCAGCAGCTGCAGGAGTCCCGCTCGCAGCGGGTCAGGGAGCAGAGGCGCGTCGCCGAGCTCAAGGAGCAGCTCGACTCGGTGCTCCACGAGAACGCCCAGATGGAGGAGCAGCTCAACATGTGGAAGGCCAAGGCGCAGGACATCAAGGACCTACAGGCCGAGATCAACGCCCTCGAGGAAGTCAGGTGAGAGGGTCGAACCTTTTTCCTTTTCGTCGAGAATGAATCGCTTGTCGTTGTAAATATTATTATTTTTGAACCGCTATTGTTTTACTTTAGACTTTTGCGTTAATTACTTAAAAAAAAAAGGCACCAAGCGGCAATATATTTTATAAGCATTCTCCCAAATTCGCCCAAAAGTACCTATCGAAAAATACAGCCTCCCCGATATTAATCAATAAAAATGTCGTCCCCGAACCATAAACCTATCCCCGGCCGCCATAAACTTCGGGCCCAAGCAAACTAAACCTCTCCGCTTTCCGCAGACAAGGCCAGCTCTGCGGGCGCTGCCTGCGGGGCACCGCGGCGCCGAACGAGCTCTCAATGATGCTGGACACGGAGGAGGACGACGACCTGAGCCTCGCCGAGTCCCTCGCCGACAGTCTCCGCGACGCCGAGGCCAGCCTCCAGCAGGTAAAGCGCCCGGGCCCCCGAGCGAACGGGCGAACCGCCGCCACTCCTCTCTTACCCACCTGCATGCTACTGCTTTGCGGACTCGTGTCCAAGACGCTGCTGTACCACGCGATTCGCAGCCTGATCGCCGCGGCCGCCGGCGGACTGATCAAACCGCAGGCCGAGAAATAGTTATGGATACGATGCTTCTTGCGGCTTGATCCTTTTCTTCGGCTGTGCGGCTTGTTTTTTCTATGATAACGTATTATATTATCGAGTTTTGCGTGGATTGCGCATTTTAGGAATTGGTTAAGAGAGGCGGGATTTTTACTCGCTTTTTTCATTTACGTTTTCGCAGTTTTTTCATTCGGTAAAAATGTGCATAGATAAAAGTAGATACAACAACCCATAGACTACACAACTATCGCATGTTCCTTTAACCATAAACCACCTCTAACACAGCGGGCAGCAGAGCAGCCGTCGGAAGAGCCAGATTCGCCGTCCATCATTCCAGCCTCGCACGCACGCCAAATAACCGCTTGACATAACCAATTGTTTCTGCTTTAGGTAACCGACGCTAGCTTAGAAACGAGCTTAGAAACGTACGCCCCTCTCGGGCTGCCGGCTCCCTCGCTCGCCTGGAGGCTGATCAGCTGCTTCTGGTGCACGTCGCGGCTGATCCCCTGTATCTTCTGCAAAACCGTCGCCTCGCTCTCGGACCTACTCGTGCCCAAGTGCGTGAAGCGCCAGAGCAGGCGGCTCGCCTGGCCCCTCGTCTGGCTGATGTCGAAGCCGTTCGACGGGGGCCAGGGACGCGTTTGCGGGAGGATCGAACGTAGATGACGCTTTTCGGTCTTCCAGAAAATCAAATCACGCACGCTTATTTATATATATATATATGCTTTTCTTCCTATGACACCTATGCTTTTGCACTTGGTCCTAAGTCGTCGCTGGGTGGTTCGCCGTTCGTTGTTCCTGATTGTAGTTGCTTATCGTAGGTGCCTTGTCATTAGTCACGAAACTGAAGCTCCTGAGCTTTTTGGAAAATCGTAAATGCACGTTCAAGTTATCTCGTCAATATAATTAGTAAAAGAAACATTTAGTTAGAAAACAATGCTCCACTAGCTATTTTAAAAAATGTCTTATTAGTAATACTATACGGGGACAATTGCTTTTTCAGTTTCCACGACTTTATTGTCGTCCTCTTTTGGAAACTTTATGTCTCCGTATGGTATGAAATTGTTCTGCTGCTTCCAAGACAGTCGTCCGCTTTTGGAAGCATCAGAACGATTTATTACGCAATTACTGTTTCCATCCACCAACTTTGTTGTCGCTCTTTATGGAAACGTAAATGTGATACTATTAAGATATTATCTTTACACTTTTTCCGACTATTTAAGGTTCTCTTTTGGATCTATTTCTCGTTTACTCATTTTACTTGTACTTGGAAAAATCAGAACGAACGGAGCATTTTTTCAAATTTATGTAGATCTTGATTTCAGTTTTTTTTTTGTATTAAAAAAATTCTTTGGCATTTTGTAAAAAAAAACAGTTTCTTTGACAAAAACACGAAATAATTTATGTAGACAATTAAGTTTTCGATTTTCAGTTTCCACGAGATGTTTATAAAAGTAATTTAACACAAGGTGCTTAAAAAAAATTTTACTAAAACCTAGTTATTATTGCAACGTCATGATAATATTTCACGACACACGTTGAAATATCCTCGACTGCGGCTCTACTTCATTTTGTTAATATATAATTTTGTAAAAAGCATACTCTTTTATATGTAATTATAGCTGTACAAAGTTTTTCACATTGTTAATTTCATTTATAGAGTTCTTGTAGTATAAAAATAATCTCTTTTACAAAAGTATTCACTGCCTATTTTACGAGACTGATAGTTTTAGTCGATATATATATATATATACTATATAGTGACTCTATAAAATTACTAGCTATATCAATCAATTTTAGTATATATTAGTTTTTATACAACCCTTTTAAATATAAACTTATTGCGTGCAAAACAAATGTATTTTTTATCTTAAGTTTATTAATGAGAATGCGTATATGCATCCGAATTGCATGACTGTATACATGTACTTATTGGCGTAGTAGAAAACTAGTCGCATCAATTTTGCTATGCCGCGATGTGTACGTTTTTATATGTATGCCAGATTTATACGATTTTAAATAAAAAGCTTACAATTAATCGATCATTTCTTTTTTTTTTTTTTTTATCTAACATCCTATAAATCTGGCGCTTCTCCAATCCTTGTGTCCTGTCTGTTTTCCTGCCAAACTCACTTAACAATCTCACCTTTTCAACGCACCAAACTTCTTCGTTGTAACATAAATTAACAATTTTAATAAAAGGTAATACACTTCTAAAACTTAAATAACCAATTTTTTTATTCATTGTTTATGACACACTTTAAAAAGTATTAAAAGTGGTACGACATATTCAAACAGCTGAAATCGTTTAAGCTTAATGAATCTTTAGAACGCCGGAATGATGAATTATAAAATGTCATACCTATCATATATGTATATTACACCTTCCAAGTCTGAACAAATGGCATCAAAATAATAAAAACTCAAAAAAGTGATTTTAAAAATTTTGCCAACTTTTCTCTGTTCAGTGCCGAACCAGAATGACACCTCATAGGTTGACTTGAGGATGTAGAGTGAAAATTTATTTCTGTAAAAATAACAAGCGCAATATTATAAAATCAAAATCAAGTAACACTTTTCAGACTTGCATTAAAATTTAACTGTCGCACGACTTCACTTTGCGCTCTTGTCTACCCGTCATCGAACCCTGAAAAAGAACCAGAAAAAAGCCCGCAGCTTACTAACGATTCCCCATCTTTCCAGGAATTCAATACCACGAAACCTGAATTATCAGACGACAACAACTGCAATCAATATCGAGAGTTAGTCGAGAAGTACGAGGCGCTTCTCAAGGTCCAGCAAAACCCGGCCATCCGCCGTAAGCCCAGCATCCCAACCTCGAACCCGCCCTGCATGTCCCTCCAAGAAGAGCTCCAGATGTCCGGCGAATTCAGCAACCTGAACACCGAGCTACATCCAAGCCGCGCGAACAGCTCAAACAAAAAGAAGCCGTTCTCCGCGACCCCGACAGACTTCTCCGAGGCCGAGACCTCCTCCTCGGGCTTCTCCGACGAGACCAGCACCAAGGCGACACAAACCGAGGGTCGCCCCGGCGCGTTCCTCTGCTCGATCGCCGACGGCGACGACTGCAAGATCAGCATCTACGACGACAGCAGCACCTTCGAAAGCCGCTTCCTCCAGACGCCCGAGTACCGCAAGCTCTTCAGCGAGATCTTCGAGGTGCTGAAGCGCGCCGCCGAGGCCAAGGACGAGGGCGCGGAGCTGCCCCTCCTCGACGACGCCAGCAACGGCCTCCTCACGCCCAAGGCCGAGAACTGCTCCTCCGTGTTCGAGGACGCCCCGAGCGAGATGACCGACGACACGCGCTCCATCGTCTCGCTGGCAGTCTCCTCCGTCGTCTCCGAGCCCGTCTTCCGCGTGCACACGCCCATCCTCGCCAGGAAGGACGAGGCTCGGCACGCGAAGAACAGCCCCTCGGACCAGAGGAACGCCGACAACGTCCTCAGACCGATTCACAACAACACCCGCCGCCAGCCCCTCGAGTACATCTCCCTGCAGGTGCGCAAGAAGACGAAGAAGTCGGCGCGCAAGCTCAACAGCAGCTCGGAGCAGCACGCCTGCACCACCCCCGACATCATACCCACGCCGAATCCGCGGGTGACGCAGCTCAAGGGCAGCGGCCGCAGGAAGTTCCGGCCGCTCACGCCCGCCGATCTCTCCGACGGCGTCAGCTGGAACGGCAACACCGTCAACGTCTATCCCAGCAGGTCGCGCGCGAAGCAGCTCACCGCCAAGGACGCGAATCACTCGACGGGCCAGGCCGCCAAGTCGAACAACAGCTACGAGTACAAGCCCGGCACCGTCTCCGAGGAGGTCGCCAAGCTCCGCAGACTGGAGATGTCCTACGCCGAGGCACTGCGCATGCCAAATAAATCAAAAGCCGGCCGCCAGCGCAAGAATCACTGAGCGGTCCCACCCCCTTTATCACTGTGTGTCAAAGAGAGAGAGAGAGAGAGAGAGAGAGCGAGAGAGATTGAGAATGGAACGTTTTTTTACCGTCATTTTTGTAATGAGAAGCTTATTTTGGCTTTTTAACGATCATTTTATTTCCTTACACTGTACGAGAGTTTTAATGAGTATATACTAGTTTAATCGTAGAGAGATTGCGAAGCTGATTCAGTATTGACGGGGTTTTAACCGTTTTTAGGAATCTTTTTATCTTCTGTAAATATGGATGTGGTGAGCTCGAGGCATAGTAGTTTAACTATTTAAACGACGAGTGGTTCAAGCAGTTGAATCAGTTCTTTTTAGATATATTTTTTATTTTATATATCTTTTATTCTCGAAAAATGCGAAGATGACCACAGAGTAATCGTCGATGAACTCTTTCATGTATACTAAATGTCCGTGAAAAAAAAAAATACTATACCTGAAAATAATGAAATTAAGAAAATAAAGATTCCGATGTTATTTTTGTGTCGTTTACACGAGACAAGAGAGAGAGGGAGCGAGCGAGAGCGCGTGCATGTTCTGCGCCATTCGAATTTAAACGATATGGAGAGAACTACTTCAAATTACTTATGTGCCATTAAAAGATTACAAATTACAATCAAGATTTTATCTTACTTTCAGACGATTATTGCTCGTTGGATTGTGTATTTATAGGTCTTTGCCTAATTCGTCAGGTAGAATGCATGTATACTTTAGCTTTTGTATTCTACAGGTATGGACTACAATGTTGTGATTATCTTTTAAGAATAAATAAACTCTTTACCACAAAGCTACAAGATATTGACTCTCTTTTTCTTTATTGTTGTACCCAATTTCATTTTACAATGAGAGGTAGATTGAGATTTATGAAATAATAAACTACGTTGGTTAAGCTATAAATTGACAAATATTGAATCTTTATTAAAGAAATTTTTTGGTAAATGAAAGTTCATTGCAGTTTTTCTATATTTTAGTAGATACACAATTGTGTAACATTTTCAAGTCATTCTGCAGTGCAGATTCATTTTTTAAATATAAATGGAATTACATAGTTTTGCAATTTCTTCAAAGTCTCTTAGCATAAAATATTAAGTTTCTTTGATTTGAAAAAACTTTTTATCTTACTAGTTGTCAAACAATGCACGATGTACTGCTCCTAAGCTCGGATGCGAGTAACTACTGGCGCTTCTTGATCTAAATAAATGAAAAACATTTATTACTATTGTTCTTAGAGAGAACATTAAAAAGCAAATTTAAATTAAAATATTCGTTACTCACTGAGAAAGTATTCTACTTGAAGAAGAAGTAGATGTTTTTGGTCGTGGATTAACGAGAAGACATTTCATTGGATGTCCATCTAATTGTCGATTATGGTACGTTTCAACAGCTTTGGTTGCATCTTTCAAAGTTTTATATACTACTTCTGCAATGCCTGGTCTGACTAACCTAGATATGAGCAATTCTCCAACATCTTCAAATAATTCCTGGAAAATTTAAAACATGATTAACTTATTCAATAAAAAGCACCTTTTCAAAAGTTTCGTCTAATACCTTAATATCCTCTTGAGTAACATTTGCTTGTAAATTTGATACAACAATCCTGAATCCAGCAGATTGCGAAGTTGTTTTGGGTCTAGATGAACTTGTTACAGCTCGACTTGATTTTGGAGGAGGTGAATCCAATCTAGATTTGACTCCTGCGTCTCTATGATTCCTCATAGAATAAAATTTGGATTCAAGTGCACTGCTGTCTGGTATTATTGTTCTGTGTAAAAGAAAATAAAAAAATATAATAGCTTTTTTATAATACACTTATTTATTAATAGAGAAAATTCTTAAAAATTCTTACCGAGTCTTTGAACTGAATGCCCAATCATCTCTGTGAGGTGCTGAATCCAACTGAACGAAAGCACGTAAAAAATATGTTATTATATAAAATAAATAAATTAATAATTTAAAATCTGTGCAATTTGATGTACCAATGATGAACGAGGAATAACTTTGTAATCCCTTGGTCTACTATGATCAGCTGATCGGAGTGATTGACTTCGAGATTGACTTAAAGAGCTACTATGAGATGGCTTATCCCAATCATAAGGTACAGGCTTAATATTGAACAGAGGCGGAGGAGGTGGCAGTGCTGGAGCATAATCATTACTGACTGTTCGTCTTAGAGTTGCATGATGGTCCATTAAATAGTCTGTAAAAGTGTAATAGTATGTAATGTAAAGTATGTAATAATATTAAACAAACTCTGAATTGAACTTTCTATAATAATAAAAAAAATAATTGAAAGTTAACTAAAGCAAAGTTTCTATTTTTTGAATGTTAATACAATTTGAAATGTTAAGTAAATTGAAATTATTATAAAAAGTCCTAGATCTTTTAACAAATCAGTTTATCGTACCTTTAGTATGATACTGTAAGTAATTATAATCCTTGGATTTTGCATATTTAACTGTAAATAAAATATTTTTTTCAACTTTTTTTTTTGGACAACAAAAAATTACTAACAAAAATAAAAATTTGAAGCTTGTTGGCACTATTATCTTTAAATTTATGAATTGTATGAAATTATTAAACAAATCAATGTAAAAAATAATAAATAAAACAAAAATGTTATTTGTTTTAGACGAAAGTAAATTTTGACAAATATTAATTACCGTCATTGTAGTTCATAAGCATACTATTAACGTAGTGTGGTTCAGGCATAGGTGGTGGTCTGTAACTCATGGCCCTTGAAGGTGGTGGCATGAAAGATGGAGGCAAAGTGTGTGGTATATGTGGTGGCATCTTGTTAGTAGACAGTGAAATACGACCATTGCGACTGGTTTTTCTTGAAATACTTGCTGGGTCAATCTTTTTCGAACTTGTTGCCCTTAATTTCTGTAATTTTAAGCGAGCATCGCTTTGCTTTGCAATCTGGGCCAATTTATCTCTGGCATCTGCAATGTGCTTTCTCTTCTTTTGTATTATTTTAAATCTAGCATCTTCCACTGGTTTTGTGGTTTTTCGTGCTGTGGCAGTTCCATTTGCTCTTGGAGTACTTTTAACTGCAGGTTTCCGAACCCTTAAATGGAAAAAAAAAGTGGTTAACGCAACATTTACTTCTAAACGTGATGGATATTAATAAGCCACTATGTGCTTGCAATTTTAGGTTAGGATTTCACGCTTCAATAAAATATCAATTTTCAATCGCGAGACTTCAATATTAAAGTGTGAAATTTACATTAGCCAATGTTTGAAAATTATTCATAACAAATTACGCGCCATAATCGCTTCTTCAATTGTCAATTAATTGCATCACAAATCATCCTCAATGCACAGAATTGCAAACTAAAATGCCGACTTCGTCAAACATTATGATGACCTTTACAAAACTTTCAAAACAAATCAGAAATTATCAACAATAACACTAAAAAAAACGAAAACAGTTTGTACTCACCCTCGGTTTTTCACTGGAGCTGAATTTTTCTTCTTCTTAATTATATCATCCAAACTCACCAAATCGTTAGACATATCAACCAAATTGTTTCCGACAGAACTAATGAAAATGAATTGCGAGTGAACGCGTATTTGCGACTTTTAACTAATTAACGCTTCGTAAAAAATTGATTGTACTTTGCCAGTCACTGCTCACTGCTTCTTCCTTTTTACGACTGACTAGTGACTACACCATGAATCCTCCTGGAAAATGCCAAACGGTTGGAACTTGGAACTATAATAATAATAATCAAATTAAAGCGTATCTATAGGAATACGAAAATGGAATGCGAATCTGACATGCGAAAAGTGAAAATGAACGCTTCTGATGCGCAAGCGCAGTTATTATACGCCCAACACCGGTTTATTTTGAAATAAACAATGCACAGTGATGTTTTTAAATAATTAAATAAAACCTTGTTGACAACATGAAGTATCCAAATATTCGGCTGTGTCAAGAATAATAAAGGCAAAGTTAATAAAATTTAATACTAAAATTAAGATTATTTTATTTACATTTAACAAATTCATAAAAAATAATTTACAATGAACAAATACTTTTTCATCAATGGTAGATAAATCTTTTAGGTTAGTCTCATTGTTGCATCGATCCAATATGAAATTGTGAATATTTAAACTTTTCTAAAATAAAGAGTGGTTAATATTTAAATTTTAAATATTGATAAAAAATTGATTTGCATTCAAGGTTATTTAATAAACATTTATTCAGTTTTTTGGAAACATTGGGAAAGTGACGAAGGAATGAAATCAAAATAACCACAAGGATTCAAATTAGGCATTCAACAATCAGCATTCGTACACATATCAGTGCCAGACTGCCAGGACTGCTACTGAGTACTGAGAGTACTGAGACACAACTCTATCTTAGGTGGCGCTGAAAGCAGTTCAGGAATAGGGATCCCTATTCCGAATTCGGTTTATCCTAAAAGAGAGGCGGGATTTTTACTAGTTCGTTTTTCAATTTTGTACGAAACCTGTCTTTGAAAACAATGAAGAAACAATTTGTAAATTTGTAAATTTATTGACCAGAAAATAGTATTACAAAAAGTTTAGTAGATGAACTTGTCACCTTTACA
>JAWWML010000026.1:230225-261955 GCA_035047165.1 Ormyrus rosae | reverse complement strand
GCCATTATTTGGGCATTGTCCCTGTCAAAATGGCCAATTTCTGTTCTAAAAATGCTTACTGTTTCTACCAGGGATTATAAATTTTTTTAAATTACTTTGTATTCGAAATATTTTAAATTTATGTAAAGTTCTTCTTTGATATTAAAAAGTATAAATGACAGCATCATAATTGTATTGTTAATTCAAAATGTTATTAATAAATAAATATATATGTATAAAAATTACTAAATCTAAAATTTACTGTAAATCTAGTCAAATTTACGAAAAACTAAAATAATTTTTATAGATTTCTTTTTAACAAATTAAAAACGACTTTACAATTTTTCCAATAAAAAAGCCCAATTTATTAAACACTGTATACTGTTGAAAAAGGGCAAAAAAGAAAAGCGAGGCCCAGCGCATCTCCCAAACAAAGTGCATCTCCCCTCCCCGCGTCCCCTGAAGAAAGGAAAAACCGGAAAACTTACACCTGGCATTATGTGCTTTTCAACGTCTTCCAAAACCTGTTTCCACGACTCGGGCTTCTGGGGAGCCTCGTGTGGAATGCGATCCCAGAGATAACCGGGATCGACGTTCGACAGCACCTCCCGCTCGCGTAGATTTTCATTGTAATCGGCTATGTAATCCACGGCCGCCTTCCCGAATTCCCGGAATTCCTTCTCGTCCATTGTGTGCGTTCCGCAGTCCGGTGGCGCAGGAACAGGGAAGAAGAGACCCGAGGGAGAGAGAGAGGCAAGCAGAGAGAGCGAGAGACGAGAGTAGCGTCGGTGTGTGTCCTAGGCGGGCGGAGAGGATTTTTTCATCGCTCGACGCCTCGTGAGCAACTGACGGCGGGCCTCTGAGGAGTGATGGCTGCTACGGAGAGAGAGAGAAAGAGACGTATGGTTAGAGTGGGACTTTCTCCTACTTTCTCCGCGATCTTGCACGAAATGTGTATAATGTCGGTCGCGCATTTGGGAAGATACGCGCTGATTTGAACTTTCGAGCCGACCGCGACAAACCTCGGCCGGCCCGTTATGTCCTTATTTAATTAGTGCTACTTCTTGCGGGTATTTTGGACGGCGGACAGGTACATTAGGCAGGTGGGATTGACGACGCGTCGGAATTTTTTTTTTTTTTTTTGTTGACTGTAAAAACGTTAATGCTTTTTTTTTTGTTAAAAGTATTGTTTGCGGTAAGAATCTCAGAAAAACTATGGAAAAAAGTGATATAATCTCTAGAAATGTTGTAATGAACTCGAAAATACTTCATGTATACATTTTACATGTAAGGATATATTAATTTGTAATTTGCGCATTAAATGTAACAATTACAATTTACAAACTCCTAAATTATAATAAACGCATAACAGAAAAGCGTCACACTTACCGATTGATATTTATCGATTCGAAGCACTAAAAATCAAAATATCAACGATCTCTACTATTAAAAATAATAATTCAGCGACCACTGCAACAAACACTCCTTATACAACGGCCAAAACGAAACAGTCCACCAGCCACCGTCAAGAAGAAAAACGTCCGTTCGAAGGAACAAAGAAAAGCGGCACCGAACCGACGCCACGCGTAGATTTTCGAAGAGTGGACGCTTCGCGGGCTGCGCCGTTTACCTCACTGAGTTCCGAGCGCCGCCACCCCTTCCCCTTTTATACACTCCGGAGGCACGCGGCGTTATGCACTCCTCTCGGCCGTGTTTTTTTCTTTCTCTCTCTCTCTCTTTTTCTTTTTCGTTCTCTAGTATTTAAGAGTAACGAGAGGAGAACACACTTTTGCATTGTCCGATAATCAATGAGTCGCCTGCTGACCTTGAACGAGACGGTCGGGGGAAAATCTGTTCGGAAGAACAGAGTGAATTATTATTTTTTTTTTAAATTCAGTTGAAAACCGATCATGTAATAAGTTTAGAGAATATGCACCTTTTTAATAAGTCGGTTTGATTCCTGACGGGAAAAGATTTACGGGATTCGTTGAAAATTTGGTGCTCGTTTATAATTATTGTTTTACACGGTTACAACGTGTATTTAAATGCTGTTTAAGAAAATTTTTGAATTTTTGTAAACTAATTTAATAAATGGCAAATATTATCAATATTACATGTAAATAAGTGCAATGTTACTGATCTGCATTTATATATATGGATTATGTATCTTAGAGTGCTTAACAAAATTTTAAAATCGCGGTTAACAGGAGTCATCCTAGAGCGTTAAAATAAATAAATCTCAAATAAATAAAAATGAAATAAAAAGTCATTGAAAAAACTGATATTATGGGATAATATTAATTATATGTTATCTATATATTATCAAATAAGTTATATTCAAATATGCATGAGTAAACTAATATTATTAAATTAGTAATATTAAATTAATAATATTAAACATTTTTTATAAAAAAAAGTTAATGCTTATTGTTGAAACGTACTCAGAATATTTATGTAATAATCAAAAAAACCAAAGGGTTTTTTATTATTCTCCGTTTTACAATAAACTTTTTTAATATCATTTTTTGCAATATTTTTGCTAATTTGCGCACTTTTACTCGATTACGCTGAAGGAACAATAACAATGAAAAGGCAAGTTTGTTTTCATATAAAAGGACAATAAACCAGGAAGAATGAGGAGCATTCTGTCTCGTAAAAGATCAGATTACATAACCATTTACTAGAAAATGAAAAGAATGATGCTTCCGGGTCAATGCACAAAACCATAACTAAATGTTAATCAAGGACTCTTTTTATAGTACAACTCGCACTTGTGCTTCTGTTACGATTCTAATTATCTTTAAAAAATAAGACGTGTAAATAAACATTGCTATTTGAGAATTAGAACTATTAATAATACCCTTAAATAAAGGTTTGCGTTTCAACAAACTAAAGTAAAACAAATCGAAGTACTGACAAATTAACGTTAAGAAACCGAGCAAAAAGTTACCTCAAAGATCAATTTACATAAAGGAGCGTTATGAGCTAACACTCTTTCTGCAGTCATTATAATAGCGGTGCACAAATTACAAATCTGCAATACTCATGCAGGTAAGACATAAGTATTCCTCGGTAATTACCGCGATCGCGTACTTTTATACGCGCGATTGCACAAAGTACCGTCCGTCCGAACAAAAAAGTCTGTGCGCGATTGTACATCTCGCGCGTGGTTTAGCTAATAAACCCAATATATAGTTCCTCTAACACCCCGCATTTCGAGGGAATCCCCGGGGGCAAAAAAAATTCGCGCCGGGCTCGTCCGGGATTTGAACCCGGGACCTCTCGCACCCGAAGCGAGAATCATACCCCTAGACCAACGAGCCGCTTGACCATTTTTTCTTATATGCCTTTCACATTCATTCGCTTACGCACACTAACTCATCTGGCGACGACGTCGCTTTCACCTACGCGCTGAATTGCGCTAATTCCGAAGAAGTTTTGCGCGCAACGTTGCAGATAGAGATTTTCGTTTCTTACGTTGGATTAAAATACATTGTAGTTGGTATTATTTTCATTTGCTTAGGATTTTTATTTATGCTTGAAATATTATGATGCATATTATATGCTGAGCTAAAATTACAAATATGTTGAAAAACAGAAAATAGTACGCGCGAAGCGCGTTGGATTTTACTAGCTCATTATATATCGTAGTTTTGATTTGGTGGAAACTGAACAAACTGAATATGAGGTCCCACATAGCAAAACTATCCCAAATTAATTTGTCTTCTACGGTCCTTACGATCGCCTTATGACACCCCTAATCAGGACCTTAGCAGGTAATCTTATAAGGGCCTTATTATCTGGTCAGGCTACCGGAAAAATTTTCTACTCTGGTGGATTAGCATAAGTAATTATTTTTTTTTTTGCTGAAAGTTTTTTTAATTCTTTTTGACTAAACTGGTGTAATGTTGTGCACATGAAAATTATAAATAAGCTAATCATGAATATTAATCAAGTCAGAATACAAATAGCCTTTCATATACAATATTGTATATGAAAGACGGAAAAAACATTAGTAAAAAGTGAAATTTTAAAATTGTGTATAGTAAATAATATAAGAAAACGAATTTTAAAATTAATTTTTACTTACAATTTCGTATTTTATGTTATGTTAATTAAAAATAAATACGTGTATTAAAAATAAAAACAATTGTAAATAATAAATATATTGTTAAGAATAAGTATAATTGTTAAGAATTAATATATATGTTAAGAGTTAATATAGTTGATAAGAATAAATATATTCTTAAACTATAATATATTTGTTAAGATTAAATATATTTGCATTTACTATTATAAAATTTGTTTAAAATTTTGTATTATTCAAATAAACCTAATATTTGAAAGTAGTATAAATAATTTAAACTTGAACCTAAAAATTTTTAAAATATTAAAATTTACCGATCCTTAAGCACACTTATATATAATAATTCGTAATTGACATTTAAAGCCCTGACTTTTATCAAAAATCCATCTCTGTTCGGTACAATTCTCAATAAAAATTAGTTTATGTTCCATCTTAATTATGTTTGCACGCTAATTATGCACGTTAAATATGTATTCGTACAAAAGTTCTTCAATTTTTTTTAATCATTATATTAAACATACAATGAACGCCACAAATTGTTTAATTTTTCATATTCGCGCCACGCGCCGATATTTCGAATTCGTTCTTCAACTTTTTTTTGACAAGATTCGATAAACTCGGGCGTGTTCGATAATCTCGACAACCACGATTTGCGTCGAGATATTCAAGAGACTCGCGATCGCAAAGACAAGTTAGAAAACAATTGCTTGCGACAGTCCGGCAGTTGCGACTTTGAAATAGATGATTTTCATGTGTTTCTACCATATCTAATTGTAACGCTGATCCGACAACAACTCAATTTCGCAACCTGGAATATATCTAATATTGCTAATTGTAAGAACAACTTTCAGTGAATCTCCTAAGGAAATTAAAACACTTCAAATTAAATAAGGTAAGTCGCTTTCTGCATATTTTTCTTAAATATATTCCGTGCATTACGATGCACTAAAAGGAATTTTTGGTTAACCTTATACAAAAATTTTTGATTAAAAAGTTGTTTAAATGTATAGTTAGTTAGATCCAATTTTAAATAGTAAAACAATTTATAAGTTAATGTTAATAAAAATATTCTATTTTACCTACATTTTTCAAAATAAAAAGTCAACATAAACATAATTTACATAAAGACAGTTTCCAGGAATAATTTTTAATGTTTGAAATTAAAGAATTTTATTCGTTTAAATTATTTGTATAATCATAAAGAAATTAAGTATAAATTACAGTTTTTTAGACCATACTGTGATATCAAAGTTTCAACTGAAAATAATAATACATTTTTTTAAATTGAATCAATGAATATTTAATTAAAATATTTTTTTTAATGAAATGCAGAGGGAAGTAAATAATCGTTTATAAAGATAATCGATTAAATTAATACGTTTCTCACTTGGACAACAAAAATCAACAGTCGGTAACATCACTTCAGAATTTTCACTTGTTTCAACCATGTGGCTCGTTGGTCTAGGGGTATGATTCTCGCTTAGGGTGCGAGAGGTCCCGGGTTCAAATCCCGGACGAGCCCGCCCCTTTTTTGTATTTTTTAATTTATTTTTTATAATTGCCTAAATATCATATTAATGACAGGCTTTTGCTTAGAAAAGTATAAAATAAAGTTTCTTTTTACGTAAAAACAATAATTGCTTACGTTGGTTATATTTATTACGCTCACTTTTACGGGAGTAGGTGAATAATCTATGAATTTATTAGTAAAAAACGCAACAAAAAGTTTAAATTTAGTATTTTTTTAATTTTATTTATGATTTCAAATAATGTTTAACACATCATTTCAACATATGCTTCATATTCAGACACAGAATATTTCAGTAGATTTATTCCAATTTAATTTAAATAAACATTAACTACTTTTTGATAAATCATACTAAAATAATGTATCGGTTCACTAAATTAAATATTAAATGCATTTAAAATAAAATAAATAATAATAAAATTTAAAAAAATTAATGGCTTTGCTTTCTATTTTCAAAACCAACAACAATCAATTTCTTGCGCAGCATTGTAAGATATAGCAGCTAATATAAATTAACTCAGATGGTAAAGCAGAGATAAAGAAGAAAAACGTTTGGTATAGTAGGACCCTTTTAGAGCCACAATAGATATTCATAAATATTTTTTATTTTTTAAATCCAGGCTGAAAAATATAATTTATAACAAAAAATGTAACAAAAAATTTATTTCGTACAAATTAAAAAAAAATTTACCGTTCTAATAAAAATAAATTATAATTTTTATAACCAATGATATTATTTTTTTTAATTAAAAAAAAATGGATCCATTTGATCAAAATGCAGCTTTACAAAATGTTCGTTTCTAAAAAAACTAAATTTCACTAAAACATCGCGCGAAAGTAGCAATCTACAGCAAAAATAACTACTGATTACTTTAAAAGCGACTTTTAAGAACAACCATTCTATTCGGGGGCGTAGCTCAGATGGTAGAGCGCTCGCTTAGCATGCGAGAGGTACCGGGATCGATACCCGGCGCCTCCAAGTTCTTTTGCATTTTTTTTTTTTTGTTTTTGCTTTGCGTGCTGTTGCATTATCACCTTGCGCGTGGAGTTACGCTTCTTTAAGATCTTAGAAGAATTAGAACGTCGAAAATTAAATTTTAATCGGTACTCAATTCAAATGAACATCATCCTTGTATAATTATTATTCAGTTGAAGCTTAAATATCACAAAACTAAAAGTAATTAAAAACAGGCTCAACATTTATAGTACTAAATTGCAGATGGCACCAGTCCCAGAACGTTTAGCGTTGAAATGCGTCGTAAAAACATATCAATCTATACTAAATATGATGTACAAATTGAAAGATTCATCAGAATACAAAAGTAAGTTGTTTTGTATTGCAAGTATATTTGAGCCGATAATGGATGGAGATATAGATTTGGAGAAATTAGGAATATTATTGACAGCGGCTCTAGAAGTAACTTCAACATTACTCGACCGTTACGTAAACTCTGGCGACGTTATGAGTGTCGTTGATTATCAAATGGTATCTACGAATATAAAATTCACCACGGAACTGATAAAATCAACCTATAACTTAAGCGCATTTAATTCGGCATTGAATTTGAATTTCCTAGACTCGAACAGGTTCAATCACTTACTTAACAACATAATTGGACCAGAAAATAAAAAAAAGATATTATAAAATAAGCAACCCATGAATGTGGTTTAAAGACCATTGTATGTTGAACCCCAAATTCGTACCCATCTTATCGTTAACTTACCGTCCAGTAGTTTACTACGCAGCTTTATGTTTTATGTGATTTATTATGATGTGGAACAAGAAATAAAGATAAATTGGCTGTTAAGATTGTGCGTGTGCGTGGGAAAGGCTTCATTGTTGATGTTATATGTAATTTTAGTTCTGATATGAGTATTTTATATATATATATATATGCATTTATGCTTTTATTAAAAATGTATTATTATACATTTTTACCTTATGTTCTATATCGGAAGCTTTTTCGAAAATGCGTTAATTTTCTTTTAATCGGTCCAATTTTCAAAACTAAATATCTTCGATTTTTGACATTGATTTTCCTGATTACACATCTATTAATTCATTATGTTCAAAATTTGAATTGCTTGAAAAAGTAGCAGTATCCCAAATCATAAAATCTTTATATTTGGAATATTTCTCCGAAAATTTACTCAAATCAATTATATTTTACTTATCCAATCGCAAACCGGCGATTAAATCTTCTTGCAGCCAAGTCTCTTTTTTTCCAGTTTTCCAAACTTTTCGAACTCCAATACTGTTATGTGAGATCGAAGCATAGGGGTTCAACATGCATTTTTTAAGAGACTTTACATTTAATTTGTATTTGAAATCAGTAGAAAATATATTATACGTTGATATTACAAAGAAATTAGATAAATCAAACTATTGCATAAAAGTTTTGTTTATGTTTGAGAGGGACGTTTGAGAGCTTGAGGCTGAAAATAAACAATATTAAAGAACGAAAGACAAATCCTCTTGCATTAGAATAATTGTTTTTATTTTATTAAAAATTAATTAGTCTGCGTCAGTAGTAGTTATCAACAGAAATTTAAAGAAATTCACCGCGCACCTCAATTCTTTTAAATGTCATTATTGAATTACTGTTGTGCGTAATCATAATTAAGAATAGGTAGCGTACAAAAATGTTACAGACGCTTATTTTGTCATGGGTTTTCCTTAAGTCAAGATTGCAGGTACGTATTAATCACGAAAAATGTCCCCTCTCATTGCTTGAAGATGCAATCTCACCGTTAACTCGGATAAGATTCTATGTGAATGAACACTCTGTAATACAACGCCTTTCAAATGTGACGTAGAACACCTATTGCACTAATTTAGATTTAATTTTAGTTTTAAGTATTAAATTATATTATTTTCAATGTAAAGTTCTTCAGTTATAAGTAAAAAATTTGTATTCCAATCCGCGTAGCAAATGTAATTCAAATAAATAAATAAATAAATATTCTCAAAAAAATTTGAAAGTATAATTATACATATATATCTATATAAAATTGTTAAATAATATCAAATGATTATATAAAATCCCCTCAGTTATAAAAGTACGCTATAATATATTTGCAAAGAAAAAAAAATATCTTATCATAACCAGCAGCAACACTGACGACAATAAAGGATTCTGTCTGTCTATATGCATGAGAAGGTCGCATTAACTACTAGAGATTATTCTTATCATTTAAATATAAATTTTATTCACAACAAAACTTTCCTTAATTTTCAAGCACAATGCCCGTCGTTCCACAAACCTGCACCAACAATCACATCGGTCGATCCACCTCTTTTCTCGCTTGCATATAAACAAAAAGAACTGAATCTTTAAGAAAGCTAACCGCCCGTTAACCCTTTCAGTAGTGATTTTTTTCTAAAAAAATATTATTTATTAAAAAATTATCCTGCCGTTATTAAGACATACAAGAGCCTGAAAAACTTACAATTGTTTATTAGTGCTAAAATGCATTCGTATATTGATTAAAAAAAAAAAAAAAGAAACACCGCCCCTGAAAGGGCCCAACCGCGAAAAATCACCTCGTGCTTACGTCCTTAAAAGCACCAGTTCACCGATGATCGTCGAAAATTCCAATAAACCACGCGGGCCGACTCGGCAAAACGTCCGATCGCTCGTGTCCGATTCGCCTTTCCTTATTAATAAAGCTAATCCACCATGACGCTGCGATAAATAGAAACGCTGAAGGATTAATATCGATAAGATATATCGCGAGCGCGCGCTCGTGGCTTTTTTTCATTATATCCGAGCGTCTGCCGGTCGGGATCGCGCAGTCGAGATTCGGCGCTCGTTGCAAAACGCCGCCATGACGAGGAAGGTGCACGAGATGAGGAACCACAAGAACCTCAAGCTGGTGATACCCGGCGCCACCAACGGCACGGTCACCCTGCAGCAGAGGGTCAAGTACATCGACTCGCAGGTGGAGGAGAAGGCCGCCGGGGAGGAGAGGAGGAAGGAGATGGAGCCGTGAGTGATTTTTTTTTTTTTTGTTGTTTCGATTTTATTTTGCGGGGGGAGAGGGTCGGTATATTTTTTTTTGTTTATCTGAGTAAATCCGAGATAATGAGAGGCATTTTAATGCGTGGTTGGCGGATCGGAAACGTATAGGTGTCGGATTACTTTATTCAGCTTGCCGACTGATCAGCAGTTGTATTTATCGTTTTCACTGTTTTACTACACTGATGTGCTTTTTTATTTTAATCTTTTTTTTTTCTAAATTAAGACACTCAAAATAAAAACTGAAATGTGAAATTCAAATGTGCAATTCGGAATTTTTAACATTAGATCTTTTGAGACAATGTCAATCGAATTAAAGCAAATAATCTGCAGACCTTCAATATGTACTGTGACAAAGATGTTTCAACTCAAGGATCAATATAAACAAGGAAATTTTAAATAATTTAAATAATATTCACGTATTACATTTGTACTATAAATAGTGTTTGTTTTAAAGATTTTTATTAAGCTTCTAATCTGCGATTGAACTTATTTTAGTTTATAAAAGTGTGATAATGCGTGAATGTGCGTAAATAAATCAAGATATAAATTTCAATTATTTATTCAATTTATTTTATTCATATAAATTTTTCATAATTATACTACATATTATGCAACAAACTGCAACGTATAAAATGCCTACTGTTTATATTTTAGAGAGGACAAAGAAAAGAAGAAAAAAGGCAATCCTACGGTGTCGTTCTTTCAATTGGTAAGAATTGCCTTTTTATCTACACGATACAAACTAAGGAATCAATAAGATAGACACATAAATTGAGGCCATTAACTGACAAGAATTATTAAATCGTTCCCTGAAGCACGAGTCCGTTTGCAAAGGGATCCTAACTAATGTACAAACTATGGGATGCGACTCACCGCAAAATCTTATTACGCAATTTATTGGTGGTTTATATTAAAAACAGAAATTGTTACGTTTCTCGTCACTTATCATTGACTTATCATTAACAATCGCGCATAAATCATAAACTTATTTAAAAAAAAATACGCGAAAATAAGTTTCAATTAAAAACTGCTCGCAAATCTCGTTCGAAATTCAAAAATTAATCTTCTCTTCTCTCGCATCAAACAAAAGTAACATCAAAAAAAATTATTTTCCCCCAGTTCCAATTCGCAACGGGATTCGAGAAGTTCCTCATGTGGATCGGCGGCCTGTCCGGAGTGGTGACCGGCCTCATGATCCCCGGCAACATCTGGATCTTCGGCAACCTCGTCGGCTCGATGGTCGAGGCGGAAATGAGCAGCCAATTGACGAACCTGGACGCCCTCCCCGGAGGAGGCTCGAACATCTCGCAGAAAGTAATAATGGACGCGGTGACGGAGTTCGCGATCGGCAACACCGCGATCGGCGTCGTCCTCGTCGTCTTCACCTACGTGGGCGTCATGCTCTTCAATTACACCGCGCTCAAGATGAGCTTCAGGATCAGGTCGATGTACCTGAGGTCGGTGCTGCACCAGGACATCGCCTGGTACGACACCACCAAGAGCGGCGAGGTGTCCAGTCGGTTGACCGAGTAAGTGTCGCGGATGTAGGCGTGGTTCGTTTTTTTTTCGTGCGAAAACGTGATGCGAGGATGATAAGGGAGGTGTCGAAACGTGAAGGATTAGCGATAAATGACCGCGTGAATAAATGTTGTTATCGGTTCGGTCGAGATTCCGATTGGGCTTCAATTTTCTTTCCGGGTGGATTTTTTTATTTCAGCGGAATTGAGGAATAGAATTGTTCGGGGAGTTAAAATTGTTGAAAGGCAATTGTATTATAGAAAAGATGCTTTATTAGTATTTAAAATTGAAGCTAGTTGTAAGTAAATAGGGATCTTGGAAAGAATTTAATGCCTTGCAATAAACCAGACGATAAAGATAATTTAATAAGAAGATAAGGTGAAAAACAACTTAAGTTAGTAACTTTTTCATTAAATATACACTTTAAAAGCACGAGTTTGATTCATTGTTAAATTCTGTGATTCATATTTTGATTAAATGATGCAATGTCACGAAAGTAATTTAACAAGCATTCTCCTATCAATATACTGACTGAAAATACAATTGAATTAAGTGCATGAAAAACAAAATTTTATCAACAAAATATATCAAGTTAAAGACTAACGCTTTTAACATGAATTAAGATAACATTAATTTACTAAAATAGATTGTCAATTCAACAGCATAGAATATTCAAATAATTCGATTTATCGTCGAAATTTTATTTTTCTCAACAACTTCCAGGGACGTGATAAAATTCGAGGACGGCATCGGCGAGAAGATCCCGATGTTCATCCACAACATCTCCGCGTTCGTGGGCAGCTTAATCCTGGCGTTCGTCGCCGGCTGGGAGCTGACCCTCGTCTGCCTGACGTGCATCCCCGTAATGAGCCTGGTGATGGCCTGCGTCGTGCGCATGAGCTCCAACCTAACGAGGCGCGAGGTGGAGGTGTACGCGTTGGCGGGCTCCATCGCCGAGGAGGTGCTGTCCGGGATCCGCACCGTCGTCTCCTTTGCCGGACAGAGCAAGGAGCTGCTCAGGTACACCGGCAGCCTGCACTTGACGTACAAGAACAACATCAAGAAGGGATTTCTCTCGGGCGTCGGGCTGGGCGTCTTGTGGTTCAGTATTTACGCCAGCTACGCGTTGACCTTTTGGTATGGGGTCACGCTCATTTTGAAGGAGAGGAACTGGCCGTACAACGAGCAGACTTATAATGCGACAACTATGATTAAGGTGAGGATTGGGCTTTTAGTGTTGTTTTTGTGGGTGTTTAATCACATTTTTGTATAGCCATTCAGAAATATTTGGATTGCCAAGTTGGCTGATATAGTTTTTATTGGATATAAATTCTTGGAGAGATGTGCATGATTACAATTGAAATTTGTTTGTTTAGTTACTCAGATACTTCGGTTCTTACGGAATTTCTGTTATCTTTGTTAAGAGGAAACTTTAGATATTTTTTAACTTGTACTTTTATTTTATTTTGCGTTTATCAAAAACTATTTGATCTTTGTAAGTACTGTATACAATAAACAATCAAAAAATACACGCCTCGCATATAAAGATATTTTTCAGCATAATGATGGGCACCATCAATTTGGGAGCTTCGTCGCCTCTGGTCGAAGCTTTCGGGATTTCCAAAGCTGCTGCAACTAAAATTTTTACCATTATTGGACGGAAGCCGGATATCGATAGTTTGAACGACAACGGACAAAAGCCGACCGACATCGAGGGATCGATAGAATTTAAAAACGTCTCGTTTGAATATCCGTCTAGAACCGAAGTCCAGGTTGGTGTTTCATTGTTTTGTTTAAGTTTAAAAGTGTACGCTTGAATTTCAAGGTTTACTTTCTTGCAGGTTTTGAAAAACTTGAGTTTTACGGTGCAGAAAGGGCAGACGGTGGCTTTAGTCGGAAGTTCCGGATGTGGAAAGTCGACCTGCATTCAACTGCTTCAAAGATTTTACGACCCGAAGGAAGGACAGGTGTATGATTTGAAAATGAAATTTTATAATCGGGAGGTGTAAAGTTTTATCTTTATTGTCGGATCAATTTTTTTAAACTCGTTTAATTTCTTTATTGTTCGATTAATTTTTCGTCCGCGATTGCAAATCTGACAATAAAATTAAGACTTTCTACCGCCTTTTTTCGCTTTTCTAATATGTTTTCACGTTTGAACTTTTTAGGTTCTTATAGACAATTACGATTTGAAAGATTTGAATATCAAGTGGCTAAGAAACTGCTTCGGAATCGTAGGTCAAGAGCCTGTTCTTTTCGATACCACAATCGCCGAAAACATTCGGCTCGGCGATCTCGATGCTTCGTTGGAAAAAGTAATGCTCGCAGCAAAAGAAGCCAATGCTCACGATTTCATCATGAAGTTACCGAATGTAAGATTTATCGTTTTACATACACAAATGAAAAAATAATTTTCCTACAACGAAACCGGTAAGAAAATGAATTATTTTCTCAGAAATACGACACTCTTGTGGGTGAAAAAGGAGCCCAATTGTCAGGAGGGCAGAAGCAGAGAATCGCCATCGCCAGAGCATTAATTAAAAATCCGCACGTTCTCCTGCTGGACGAGGCTACGTCGGCCCTCGACACTCGCAGCGAAGCGAAAGTTCAAGCAGCTCTAGACAAGGTACGAAAAACCTAGGACTCGTTGATTAAAATTTACGCAGTGCTTTACGACCAGCACGAAGAGCGAGTAAAAATATACAAGCTGACACTTACAATGCTAGAAAACATTTTTACTTATTTATTTTGCGGATGGAGAAAGAGGCTCGATTAAAAATTTTATAAGAATGAGAAGGAGAATTTGCAGCATGCCGAAAAATGAATATACTTTATATATCATTTAATATATTTGTTACCAACATAAATAAGCCATACGCTAAATTTTAGTTTAAATTTATCAATCAGTATAAGTTTAGAAATTTTTTAGCATACTGCAATTGTGTAGTAATATCTAATCGTGTAGTAATAAAACTTAATGATAGCTGCCCTGGTCGTTACTGTCCCTTTCTTTCTTTTCAAAACTATAAAACCTTATTATTCCTTATTTAAAACACGATCTCATATGTGATACTATAAATTTGAGCATCAATTTCCAATTAACCCGTTTACAGCTGTTATCTAATCAGGCTTAAACATGTTTGCATTCGTCGATAAGCCGACAATCTTGATTTTATTGCCAATGCATCCGAAAATACTTCAAATTACGTTTATCCAAAAAAAACCTTCCTACTTAATTCAGGCTCACAAGGGAAGAACAACGATAATCGTCGCTCATCGACTAACGACCATCAGAGGCGCTGACAAGATCATCGTCATCTCCAACGGAAGCGCCGTTGAGCAGGGAAAGCACGATGAGCTGATGGAAATGAAAGGACACTACTATTCCCTCGTCACTACACAGGTTAATATTAAAGGTTCTGTTTTGGACGCTTTGACCAAATTTGCGTGACATTTCCGATTTTTCAGGTATCCGATTTCACTAAGGATAAAGAAGACAGTAACGATGTTCAAGTGCTCGACGAAGATGAGGAAATAGAGTCAATGCTGAGAAGATCAGTGGTAAGAGCCTGTTTACTGTGATTATTTTAATAGCCATTTGTGCGAAACTCAATTCAAGCGAAATGTTACAGATTTTAAACGAAGCTAAAGTAGTAGAGCAGCCTAACGTTTCAACTTGGCAAATTCTGCGACTAAACAAAACAGAATGGCCTTACAATTCCGTCGCCTGCTTGACAGCTGCTATTACGGGGTTCTCTATGCCTCTGTTTTCTATTTTATTTGGTGACATTATTGGGGTAAGTTAGTTTTTAATTTAATGAGGATATTTTGTGAATCGTCGAAAAAAAAAGTTTTTTTTTTTTTAATTAAAAAAACATTTTTTATGTGCAGGTGCTTTCGATGCCCGATCCAAATGACGTTCGCGACGAAACAAACCTTTACTGTTTGTATTTTGTTCTTGCGGGACTTATCATAGGATTCGCAAGTTTTCTACAGGTTTGTATTGTATTATATATTAAGTAGTATACTAAAAAATAATAAACAGTTATTAAATAACGTATCAGAAGTCGCATTACAGTCACGTGTCATTTTCTCTTATAAACTCATTTCAAAATTTAAACCACCGATGTACACTTGACAAATCATCGTTCACCAAACAACAACCCAACTTTCAATAACCCCTTCCGAATCCCCGGCAGACCTACCTGTTCCGCATCGCGGGCGAGAAGCTGACAATGCGGCTGCGCGGCTTCGTGTTCGAGGCGATGCTGCGCCAGGAGGTGGGCTGGTTCGACGAGCCGACGAACGGCACCGGGGCCCTGTGCTCGAAGCTGTCGACGGAGGCGGCCGCGGTGCAGGGGGCTATCGGCTCGAGGATCGGCACCATCATCCAGGCCTGCAGCACCATCGGGCTTTCGATCGGGCTCTCCTTGTACTACGAGCTGCGCCTCGGACTCGTCGGCATGGCTTTCATTCCCCTCATCATGGCTGTGACTTACATGCAGGGCCTGCTGTTCAAGAAGGAGACCCTCAACTATCATAACTCGCTCGAGACCTCGACTAAGGTAGGACTTTTTGGGGGTTGGTTATGCTAGTTATTAACGGTTTTTGTTAGATGGAAAAGGAAAATTTTTTATAAATCGATCTGTGATTACTTTACAAGTAGCAAGTACAGAAATTTTTATTTAATTAGGCATCAAAAACTAGCAATAATATACGCATTATAATATATAAATAATAATGATTAAAATAAAAAATCTAAATTTTCTAATAGCGCACCCATTTGTTAAACATCTTCATATTTTTTTGCCACAAGATGCGACTCACAAGGAGAATCTTACCTGTTTGTGAAATGTATTTTGTTGCAATTTTGGGATAACGTTTTTTATAAATATAGAAATATGAATTAAGGAAGCAGCGCTTTTTTAGCCTAATAAACGCTGGATTTTTTAAAAGTTATATGAAACTTAATAAAATGATGTTTTTTTCATCAACTATAACTGAGAGCATTTGAAAAGTAAGATCTTTATTTGACTTTAATTTTTATACAATAACAATTTTTTTATCAATCAATAGAATTTGATCTCATCAAAACATAGAGTTTAAATAAAAGATTGGTGTAAATAAAAGATTTTCTGATTAGAAAACAAACACGTGAAACTCTCCTTGTCGATAAAATTTCAAAGCCGTCTCATAAAAATTCACCAACTCTCTGCTTCTTCAAAAACCGCAGGTCGCCGTGGAAGCCGTAGTGAACGTACGCACAGTAATAGGCCTCTGCAGGGAAGACACCTTTTACAACGCTTACATGAACGCCCTTCGGCCTTCCTTGAAGCTCGCCGTAAGAAACACGCATTACCGTGGCTTGGTCTTCGGTATGGCGAGATCCGTCAGCTTCTTCGCTTACGCCACTTGCATGTACTACGGAGGGTACCTCATCGAAACGGAAAACTTGTTCTACGCCAAAGTTTTTAAGTAATCATTTTACCTTGCCGATTTGTAGGATGTAATTTTTTAAAACTGTTGAAAATTAATGCGACGTTGTTTCAGGGTGTCGCAGGCGCTGATTATGGGGACTGTTATGGTGGCCAATGCCTCTGCTTTCGCGCCGAATTTGCAGAAAGGCTTGATAGCGGCTGAATCTATAATCAATCTTATGAAGCGGGAACCTAAGGTGCAAGATCCGAGTAATCCTGTTCAGGAACATTGGGTATGATATATGTTACGTTAGAAACTTTCAATATCTATAAAACGGTGTAAAATACATTTTACTCAATATATTTCAGATGTCCGATGCAAAAGTTGAATACAAAAAGGTTTCGTTTGAATATCCGACAAGACCGGAAACTAAGGTATTAAACGAATTAAATCTTGATGTTCCAAGTGGCCAAACCATTGCTTTAATCGGTGCGAGCGGCTGCGGTAAAAGCACATTAATTCAGCTCCTTCAAAGGTTTTACGATCCTTCCTCAGGTGTCGTGGTAAGTATATAAGCCAAAAAAGTAAAAAATCTAATTATGCAAGCCTCTCTAAAAAATGTAACGGTACTCAGGAACTCAGCAACACCGACATCAAAACCGTGACGCAATCTTCTCTACGAAAGCAGCTTGGTTTAGTCTCTCAGGAACCGACGCTGTTCGCTCGAACTATTGCGGAAAACATCGCTTACGGTGATAACGACCGGCAAGTGCCGCTGTCCGAGATAATCGAAGCAGCGAAGAAGGCGAACATTCACAATTTCATTACTTCCCTTCCGCTTGGATATGAGACCACGCTGGGAGACCGAGGAACTCAGCTATCTGGCGGGCAGAAGCAGAGAATCGCGATTGCCAGAGCGCTGATTAGGCATCCCAAGGTTCTCTTACTTGACGAAGCTACGTCTGCTTTAGATTCCGAGAGCGAAAAGGTATTTTACAAGTATATTTCGTTATTGAAAATTCTTGTGCAATATATAAGCAAAATCTATTTTTCTTTTAGATTGTTCAGGCAGCGCTTGACGAAGCAAAGGCAGGCAGAACTTGCATTTTGATAGCACACAGATTGTCTACGGTCGAGGACGCCGACAAGATTTGCGTAGTAAATCGAGGAGTCATTGCTGAAAGTGGAACTCACG
Source organism: Ormyrus rosae (assembly GCA_035047165.1). Classification (NCBI taxonomy): domain Eukaryota; kingdom Metazoa; phylum Arthropoda; class Insecta; order Hymenoptera; family Ormyridae; genus Ormyrus; species Ormyrus rosae. The sequence goes on along the minus strand of JAWWML010000026.1, from coordinate 244,208 downwards.
CCGAACTGATTGAAAAGAAGGGAATGTACTACGATTTACTGTGTTTGCAGAATTAAGTTAAGTGTGAATGTTCAGGTAGAAATTGTAAATTGTTTTTTAAGTGCCATGGCGTGTTTAAAGACATTTATTACATGATTTTTATTGTTATAATATAGATTAATAGCATTATTTATAAATATTGTGACGTTTTGTTACTTTTGTACTGCCAGTGTATGATATATGACATGATAACTTGCATGTTTTTGTATTTTTAAATAATAAAATAATTTATTCTTTTAAACTAAATTTATTGAGTTCTGCAATACAAAAGAATTCTATTAAAAAAAAAAAAAATAATTAAAAGGCGATACTAAAATTATGAAAAAAAAGTTGAAGAAAAAAGTAGTTATTAATCATTTGAATATTCTTTCTAAATGAGCTGCTGTCAAATCAAACACATATGTTGAACTGATTAGTAAGATAAGCCAAATATAATTCCACTGCGTCAAAGACGAAAAGGAATTTATCAAGAATTTTTCAATCATTGTGGCCGTTAAAGATATATACAATTATTATTTTAAACTTGTGAAAACAAAACTATGTAATAAAAATGAAATCTGAAATTATTAATCTGAAAAAAAATTAAATTAAATTTATATTTAAAAAACTGAAGTTCTGATTTTTCTTGGGATTAATGTATAATACCTTCAAAATTGTATATTAAATTATGTTCTAGTTGACAAAATAATGAAATCTACTTCTTATTCTTTAAATTGAAAAGTAAAATTTTATTTGTTTTAATTTGAAATATCTTTGTTTGGTACTTGAAATAAAAATAGACGTCGTTAACAATAAAATTATAGTTTATTCTGCAACATAAAAAAGTCAACAAAAGTAAGTTTTTTTTTTTTTAAATAGGAGACGAAGGAGCTCTCACAAAAAGCTTTTCACCTGGTGGCTTGGAGTTAGTAAGCAACCACAGAGCTAAGCTCTTATTATTACTTTTCACAGCAAGATTTAAAAAAGTTTCGTACCACTCATCAGTACAATTTAAATGACAACCTAAAATTATAGTAAAGCTTAGAATTCTAATAAGCTCGCGTAAATGCGGAATAATATTTGAATAAAAATGTTAGAACGTTTTGCACTACCTTTTTTACGCAATAAATCTAGGCAACGAAAATCCTTCGCTTCAGTGTATAAATAGTAGTACAAAGCCATGACCAGTGCATTCTCTCCGGCTGCCGTTCTTAGCTCCGGATCAGCGCCTAAACATAATACAGTAGTTTAAATTACATCTAATCATACGCCATGCATACACCCGCATTGAATTTTAATACCTTTTGCCAGCATAAGCTCGATTAATGGCTCGTTGCCACGGAAGCAGACTCTGTGGAACGGTGTCACACCATCGGAAAGCAGTTTAACATTTATCAGCTCTGGATAATTGGAAGCTAGTTGAACACATTTCATCGAACTAAATATGTTAGAGCAGTTCTAGAATAATAATTTTAATTGACAATTTTTTTAATTAGGACTAGTGGATTTTTAGGTAGAAATTAAAATAGCACGGAAATAAGTTTACATGGACGTGTATAAATCGTGCAAAACAAAGAAAATAGTGATTATTCATAAAACTGAACTTGAGACGTTTAATTTATTATTAAATAAAACACCTCGTAATTAAATAAACTTTTTTGCTTGCATATATACTTTTTAAATATAAAGAAAGAAAAATATAATCGATAACTAATAATTATTTTGAAACACGAAAATGTAGATTTTTATCTTAAATTTTCTTTCATCAATCAGATTTTTGTTTATAAAATTAAAATTGATTAAAATAACTTACATTGCTTACGTTGTGAAATTCATTTAAGATTTTGTGATAATTATAATTATCAGATCTTGTTTGGTAAAAGTTCGTTTGAAATTTTTTTCCCTTAACAAAATCGTCGTTATTATTTACAGTTTTATTTCTTTTGGCTAAAATAAAAAAAAAATTAATAACAAGTATTGAAATTTCATTTTTGAAAAATAATATTTATAATACAAATAACCTTCTGCTTTTTGAAGTACGTAAGTGATTGTTACAATTATTACTAAAAGTGCAGAAACGCATAATCCAAAAGTTTCTCTGTCGATGTCGGTAAAAAGTAATGCCGTATTTCGCGCAAGAATCGTTAAGATATCGAACACTGTTGAACTGTTTGTTGACTGATTGTGAATTACTTCGTTTTCCATTGGTAACAATGTTATTGACTAAAAACTTATTTACAACGATGTCCTAATTAGATTTTTTACGATTAAATTGCGATATTAATACGTTGACATTTTTATCTGAAATATCGGATGTTATTATTTTAATTATCAAAAAATAATAAATATATGCTTTCAGTAAACTGTAATGAGTAATTGCAAAAAATTTAAATATGACTATGTATAATTATAAAAAAAATAAATCTATTTTTTCTATATTTTAAGAATTTTTTACATGTACTTTACAGTAATTAAAAACGTTTTTAATGTTGCTACTAAATTGCTAAATGTAAAATTAAAAGCAAACATTTTAAATTTATTTCAAGAGTAGATTACTTACTTGTGCGATGAAAAGATTAAGAGTTGTACGTTTTTTTTATAATTAACATACAGTTGCACGATGCGGCCACTTATACACTTGTTTGGATTATGTCAGAATGCCGTTTGGCTATCTGATATTACAGATAAGATCTCACGTTTGTCGAATATTCGATATTTTTTCAATGAAAACCGAATGCCATCGCACATCAGGCTTTAATTTTTTATTTTTAAACTCCACGCGGACGACAAAAATAATTGTTCACTTTATTATTAGCCGGAGATCATTCACCTCTTAAAATAAAAAAAAATTATGAATTACAAATTTGTGCCGCATTCTAATTCTTACAGTTGGCACTGGAACTGATCTACCGGTAAAAAAGATATAATATATATTTATATTAGTATTATAGTGGGAGGAAGTCTGTTCTTTGCGTAAAAATGACGTCTTTAAACGTAATTGTACCGTAAAAAGAAGTTTTCCTACCACGAAGTAAACAAACTTTTAATCTCTGATTAAAAAGAATGATGTGTTTAAATTTAGTGTATTTTGTTAACATGAAATAAAATTGTTAAATTAAAAAATAGTAAAAATATTTACGCGAGAAACGGTTCTCAGTCATAAAATCCAAAAAAAATGTAACAAGTTTTAGCAATCAATTTTAAATTGATGGCTATTGTGCTTATCTGATACGCATTTACATTTTTCAATTAACGAATTCAAGAAAACGTTATGTAATTTCCGCTGCACTCCTCAAATCTACTCAACTGTGGACGTGTTTGTACTACAACGTTATGTTCGTTATCGATTTAAACGTTGAAAGTAAATACTTTAGGTTATAAACACTAGTCATTTTAAAAAACAGCTGTAAAATATGGTTAACACTGGACTTCTAATTCTGACAAATCCAGCCAGAGTAGCTAAATTACTACCTGCCATTAAGGAGCATGTATTAAAAACACTGTACATACAATACTTTCCTGAGAAAAGTATTCTCATTTCCAGTACTTATTCATTGCCACCTGCAAAGTTAAGAGGTCCTCGTTATTCTCAGGTAGTTGCAAATATTTATGCACTTGCTTCAGCCCACACTGCTTGTTTGGATGTAAGAGTTTTATTATCAAGTTTGAAAAATCCCAATGGATCAATTATTCATACAAAAAGGCCAGTGGAATTAGTTATTTTTGACCAAACTTATAATAGCAACGATGCAAAGACTTTTATGCAAGACTGTATATCTAATACATCAATGGGCTGCAAATTTATAACTTTTGATGAAGCAGAGCAGGCTCAATCTAATGAAAAGCATACCAATGATGTTCAGGTTGAAGAGAAGATGTATAAACATGTTGTACTTGGTGGAACCTTTGATAGATTACATAATGGGCATAAAATCTTTTTAAGTGAAGCCATACTTCGTTGTACTGAAAAACTGACAGTGGGTGTCACTGAAACGAATATGTTGCAGAGTAAATATAAATTTCCTAATTATTTACGTATTTTAAAATAATATAAATTATAATCTACTTGTTTTTTCTTTTTAGAAAAAATTTTATGGGAGTTGATTGAATCTTGTTCAAATCGTATAAAAAATGTAAAAGATTTCACAGAAGATGTGGATCCTTCTATATCTTATAATGTTACTCCAATTACTGATATATTTGGACCAACAAAAGTTGATCCTACTATGGATATGATTGTTGTGAGTGAAGAAACAAAGAAAGGTGCAGGTATAATCAATGACACACGTATTCATAATGATTTAAAAAAGCTAGATGTACATATTGTAAAGATAGTTCAAGATGCAAACCATAAAAAACATGAAGAAGCAAAAATTAGTTCAAGCAATCACAGAATGCGCATGTTGGGAATGAGAATAAAAAAACCTGTATGTATATTATTGAAAATAATTACAAGTTTTTTCATCAAAAGAATCTACTTTGAAGATGAATAAAATACATTTGTTTGTTTGTAGAATATGGAAGATAAACCCAAAAAACCATACATAATTGGATTAACTGGTGGCATAGCTAGTGGTAAATCATCAGTCGCTCAAAAACTGCAGAACCTAGGAGCTGGCCTTATCAATTGCGATTTAGTTGCTCATACTCTATATGAGCCTGGAAAGAAATGTTATAACTTAATTATTGACACATTTGGACGTGATTATATTGCTTCAGATGGTCAAATCGACAGAAAAGCTTTGGGTAATCTAGTTTTCAACAATGTAGTGAGTATTAAAATTCATCTGCCAATTTGAAAACTTGAGAAGAGTCTACCCAGAGATCTATTAAATTTTTGCAGAATGAATTGAATAAGTTGAATCAATTATTATGGCCAGCTATTCTTGAAGAAACTAAGGTTCTGATTCAAGAACTGTATAAAAAAGGTTTCGACATCATTGTTGTGGAAGCAGCAGTTTTAATTCAAGCTGGATGGCAACCAATGTGTCATGAAATATGGTCGTGTATAATACCCCAAGAAGAAGTAAGAGTTACAATTTAATTCTTTATTAAGGTATTTTAATACTAACTTTTAAAAATTATTTTTTAAAGGCTATCAAAAGATTGAAAGAAAGAAATAAATTAAGTGAAGAAGAAGCAAAGAAACGAATACTGTTACAACCAAGTAATGTTGAGCAAGTCCAGAATGCCCATGTTGTTGTTTCAACTTTATGGACTCACGAAATTACCCACATGCAAGTTCAAAGAGCTTGGAATGAAATTGTGAAAGACTTAGGAAAATATAATGAAAGTTAGCATATTTACAAAAATCTTAAGTAAAGCTTAAGAATTTTTTTTATTATTTTGAGAGTAAAGGGATTTAACTAATTAGTGTAGATAAAATTAGTAGAATTTTAATTATATTTTTATGAAAAAGAAATAATATAAATATAAAATTTATGTGCTTATCTGGGAACCACAGTTTGAATTTTGGGTAAGCTGCAAAATGCTTTGAAAATACATTTACACTTTATAATTGGTTTTTGTTTATATGAAAAAAAGAAAAAAAGCAATTGTAGTATTTCTTGTATTGTACGTTAATTACTTGCATGTATATACATATTTGTTTAAAGGATGTAACGGAGTTAAGGCCGGAATGTCAAGTATGAAATAAAAAATTTCGCAGAATGTATCCGAGATCGATTGAACTCGATCCATCCGCGAAGACGTAAGCGTCCTGCCACAGAACTACCGCCGTACCGTTTTGCTCTAATCCACTAATTATGCACAATGTGAAGATGGTTACCTAGAGCCCTACATGCAGATTAACCTTTTTCGAGCCTTACCCGTTGTAAAGAATTGTTATTAAAGTAATACAATTTTTTATTAATCATGTAAATATAAATAAAAAAATAATACATTAAACTTTTAATAAATTTATAACTATTTTTACAACTTATAATTATTCTAAAAAATGTTGATTTATTTTATTTTTAATCAAACGTCAAGATTCATCAATTTTTTTAGCTATTCAATAAAAAAACATTTTGTCCTCAATGCTATTGTAAATTTGTTAATTCTGTTAATGTATACTAAATGAGTAAAGAATTGCAGATTTTTTTCACTTACGTATAAGTAATTTAATTTCTGAACTTTTATTAATACATTTTTGTTCAAATAATCTTATGATTTCAAATTGAAGAATGTTTATAAAATCTAAAAATTAAATTCTTTACATACAACTGTATCATTAATATTAAATCTATAATAGATTTTTCTATTTATTGTTTTATAAACTTATTTAGTTGTAATAATTAAATTTTTTAAATTCTGACTAGTAAAAAAAATATAATAGGATTCAATGGAGTACAAAATAATAGAAGTAAATTTGTCACAAAATCATATATTTAATAAACTACACTAAATAATTCGATCAGAACATTCATATTAGTGCAATATGAAATTTTTTTTTCATTCATACATTACATATTCCAATATTTTAAAATTGATTGACGTAGTAATCATTATCGTAAATTACTTTGGAATATAATCATATTTTTATACCTATAAGGTGTACAATAAGGCGTAAATTAAATTGCATTCTTTTAAAAAGAATTCTAGGTCTGAAGATTAAAAATATAAAGACTTCATTTTTTAAATTGTATACGTTGCAAATACTAAAGTTTGTCTTTTTCCATATCGTCCTTCCTACTATGCTGAACGCATGTAATTCTAGAAGTAATTATTGGATAAAATGGACTCGAAATATGTATCTTATTAACATTTACATCAATGGTGTTTCTTCAGTTTCTTTTTCATCCGGATATACAAGGTTAAAAAGAGCGTTCAATGCTGATTTTGCTGCAATTTTCTTAGCATCCTTCTTATTTTTTGCTACAAATATAATTAACATTATTATTGAGCATGTTTTGCTACAAACATAATTAACATTATTATTAGAAAAAATTATTTTGACTTTTTAAAACTTACCAGTTCCATTGTATTCTTGTCCATCAATATCAACAGCTAATGTAAACATTGTATTTGGCGGATTTCCAACCCGACTAACTTCCGTGTATGTAAGACCAGGTCTCATTTGATTTAACAACATTACTGGGTGAATAGTGATTGCATTTGGAGGCAACTCTTTCTGTATAACGGGTTTGTTACTTTCTTTCTTGACACGTCCTGGGGAGACACCCGGTCGTGGTACCGGAACGACAGTGCCTTGATTTTGCCATTCAAGGAATAATTTATAGAGAGCAAAACTCGCCAGAGAACTCCACGGGATTTCATCGGGCTCTTCCTGATTGGTTTCCATGCTGATGGGTTCACCTTCCTTATTTTCTGTCCCTTCTACATTAATTGGGTTTGTATCACTTTCAGCATCGATTCTAGCTTTCATGGCTGCAGCTGTCATTTTCTCCAAAAGTAGACTTTTCAATGCATTTTCGGCAGCATTTTGACGAGCAAGAGGTTTTGAGAGTCCCTGTCCAACGTAGGTCTTACCATCAATCTAAATAATAATATAGAAATTAGTTAACAGTCTAATGTTTTGAAATTTAAGACAAAATCTTGGATGATTTTATTCTCACCTCAGCATGTACAAGAAACAAGGAGTTAGGCAATGAGGATTGGGTTTCAGGAAAAGTGAATTGCACACCAGTTTTCATTTCGTTGAGAACCATAATAGCATTTTTGGGTTGCAGTGTCTTCCTTAACCGCTGATTCAATCGAAGCCTCTTCAGTTTCCTGTTAACTTTCACTGTAAAAAAGATGATGCTTTAATTTAGATAAAGTACTATAAAAATGTAATTATTAATTCATTTTTTATTGATATAAATCAGTACACTAATTCACACTGATTAATTTATAAATTTTCTCTACAGTATTTCTACCGGAGTAAATTTAAAAAAAATCTTCAAATTTGCGCAGTGATTGTCATCATTTATATTATTTTAAATAATTGAAAATATCAAACTTTCTATTTTTAAATTGTAAAATATTGTCAACTTACATCCTGGAGTCTTTCTCCTCCATTTTGGCACTTCTTGAATGTCTGAACTATCCATGCTCTCATTTGGTGCCTCATTGCTACTATCCATTCCATTATTTGATTGTTGTCCAAGGTTTTGTTGATTTTGTTGATTTTGTTGGTTTGGTGGGCTTGATTGGATTGGTGGGTTTTGTTGATTAAAGTTTTGGTTTTGGTTTTGGTTTTGCTGACCCTGATTTTGTCCTTGTCCTTGGCCTTGATTCTGCAATTGTCCTTGATTTTGACCTTGATTGTTTTGGTTGGTGGTGGAACTGCTCTTCAGGATAGGCTTCAAACGCTGAGGTTGAGGTTGTTGTTGCTTCATTGGCATCGCCTGAGGTGTTTGGGGTGTTTGAGGTGGTTGTGGTGTTTTGTTGCCTTGCTGTACGTTGCGTTGTGGTGTCTGCGGCTGTTGAGATTGTTGCTTATACGGCATGTTGTTACCCTGCTTGTAGGGAGTTTGCTGATTCTGGTTAGCTCCCTGATAATTCCCTTGTTGATTGTACTATAAAACATAGGGAGGGATGCCGCTACACAAGGAACCTCTACGGTTGTGCCATCCCACCAAGGCCCAGCATCACATCTGCTCTTTGGCAGCAACTCTAACGCTCCCCCCATAGCTTTTTACCAGCCAATTTCCCTCTAACTGCGGCCGACAATTTTCAACTCATGACCGAACCGAGTTAATGTAATTTATCTAAGAAATTCATGGTCATGTACAATGTCATCTCTATTCACTGGATGTAAAGAAAGGTGATGGAATTATTATACATCCTAGCAAATAGAGAATGCATATTTTATGAACTTGGATAGGCACGAGTTCAGCACGAATTATTCAGGGAGTGGCTTATGGTCTTTTTTGCTATGTGGGCAACTGGCGAACTTGCCCTTGGTGGAACGCACCTCCTCGGTATTGTTGTATAGCTACTAAGGCCTGCATAGCAGGAATGGGAAATAGGGACCACTAATTAGTACATGCAAGAAGATCCCTTTTCTCACTTTCTCATACAATTGCAAATTGGAGCAATGTATTTTTATCAAGGAAAAACCTTTTAAAATGAAATTCTTTTACTAAAAAATTATTTAAAATGAAACTTTTAATTTTGCAGAATAAAAATTTTTAATTTCCAATTAACAAATGCATATATTGCATAATATATGTAAAAATTATTATTTATTTATAAAAATAATTAAAACAAATTCTTTAATTTGTTTTTATAAATAGCAGTGATTTTAAATTTTAATACTATCATTGAATGATAATAATGAAATTCAAAATTATAAAGATTTTATAATTTTATTCTAATTTTAGACAAGAATTTAGTTAGTGTATTACATGGTGGTAAAATCGGAAAATTTAATTTAAAAATTAAGCTTTTTTTTAGAATAACAGATATTTCTTTAGTCTCAACACGTACCACTAAAAAAGTAAATTTTTTTTAACTAATTAATTTGTACAAAACAAAAATTAAAATGAAGTTTTAAAAGTTTTCCTTCATGAGTGTTAATATTTCTCCTAAATTAAATTTTTATATTTTTACATAAATAAAAAGATGAATAAGAATGAAAATACAAATGTATAAATAAAAGGAAAAAAAATCCTTTCCATGGATTCAATTTCTAAAAAAAAAAAAATTAAATTTAAGTAATCTGAAAGATTAAAAATATCTGTTATTATGCCATAGCCTTTTTACCTTTTATATTTTAAAAAAGTCACCACCATGTATTAATTTTATTTTCATTAACAATGTACTTCGAAAGGGAATTCTTTAATAGTGATTTTTCTTACAAGGAAAGGAAGAACAATTTTTTATGGACATAAATTATAAATGATAAAGCAATAGCTCTAAGAGGATGGAAGGGACAATCAATAAAAAGTAAATAACCCCAAACTTACAGCTTGACCACCTTGTCCTTGTGGATAGTTTTGGTTTCCAGCATTCGAATTCTGGTTTCTTTGTGGAGTGCCTAAAGAATAAAAAAAGAATTTAAAATCTCTGTTATAATATTTCATCAAAAAGAATAATATAATAAATAAGAGTTCATTTTGCAAATGAGTAATTGTTCTTATTTTATTATCATTTTCTTTATTACAAATCTATGTAGTTTTTTAAAGTGTTTTTCTTAGTAGGTACTTCCAATTGAGAACAATCTTTAAATTTTACGTGCTTCTAACTCGAAATTTTTAATTGTTTAAACGATCGACCAATCATCAGTTCGCTTCATCAATTGTCTCAATCACAGCACACCATTTTAAAAAAACACGTGGAGCAACCGCTGCGCTGCCAAATACTTGTAGGAACGTGCACAAAATGCTAAGAATTGAAGAGACACAACTTTTTTATCTAAAATTTCATAGATAGGCGAAAGAAGTTTGAAAATTCGGTACGAATAAATATTTTGTTTACTTCCTTAATGAAATATCAACTCGAAACCGCGTTCTCAGTATTTTACATTTGACAAAAGTAATATATATCGGTAGCGTTACGTAAACTACGTCTCCCCATACGCCATTTCAATTTTCCCATCATGCAATGTAACAAAGCATCGATATCCATATATATACAAAATATTATACGTCAACGCTTTGGCGAGTAAGAAATGAGTCATCGCTAAAAAAAAGAAGTAAAAAACAATGATTTGTTTATTTTTATTCACGAAATGGCATGCTTTCCAGCAAAATAAAGGCAAACGTCAAACTTTCCGAGATTCCATCGACAATCTGGATAAAGCGTATTAGCGTCTTGACGCGTCGCCATTTTACCGCAAGGCCGGTATTGATTTTTTCGCGATTTTACATCTTGACTCGCCCAGCACCAAGAAAAATTAAGAGAAAAGAAGCACGAAAACTAAAGAAAGCAATGATAATAAAGATAGACAATAGACAGAAAAAGTCCCGAGATATTAAGTGGGACTGAAGATGCAAAACGACTCTTACCGCCGGTGAAATTTTGGCTTTGCCTACTTCTGGTGTACATTTCCGTAGTTGTTACTCCTTGCAAACTGTTCTTTTTCTGAAATCAGTGCTGAACTACTTGCTGGCTACTAAATCTTTACGTGACGTCCGAACGAAGACACGGTTCGCAAAGAAATGGTGTGTTGAGATTTTGACTCAACTCAATAGACTGCGGCAGTTGCCCGGCGCGTGGCGTGGGGGGAATAGGAACCGGAAATGACAACAGTGATGCTCTGCAGGAGAATTATTTTTTGAGAAATTGTCCAGCCTGCTTCGAGAAATATCGAGAACTACATTTTCCGGCAGTTTGAATTTAGGCGGCAGCACTTTCTATATAGTAGCAATTGTTGATGCAGTAACAATTAATTGTTTAGGAAAGGAGGTCGCAAATTTATGCTGTTTAAAATTTTTACCATTGTTTTGTAGCACGACAGAATTGTATTATAAGAGAATAAAGGTATATGAAATTTTAAATATTTCAAATTAACCAATCTATTGTTTTGATCGAAAAATAAAATTTTTGAAAAGAAATGTTTTAATTTAGAGCACTTCAATTTTTGGCTCTTATCGTTATTCTGATTCAACGTAATGACGAATAAATGCATAAACTGTCAATTCTAAGTTTATATACAACCGGAAAATTATTTCTTTCTATTATAAAAATGATGTAAATGCAACTTGAAATAAAAAGAATCTTTTTAAAAATAAAAAAGAAAAATAGGTAGCAGGTAACGAAAGTTAAATTATTTTATGATAAAAAAAGTCAAAGTAATAAAATTCGAGTTAAATATTGGTCCAGTGAATTCAAAACTCGGAGTACTTAATTTAATTTTTCTAATGCCGTAAATAAGAGTACACTTTCAAAAGAGATCTTTTTCATTCTTTCGAAGTGAACAATTTTAAATTTAAAGTAAAACGTAAGTCCTACAATAAAATAAAAAAAAACAAAATAAAAACAAATCCAAAATTTTATTAACCCTATCATGCCGTCCCTCCGAGCTAAAACTTCCCTATCAACGAAATTTTAACTTCCTCCAGACTCCGAACCAGCCGAAAGTGCATTCCTCCATTTGTTTACCACAACAACAAGCGCTAAAATAGTACCGCATCATTAAGCAAGCGACTAATAGTCGCAGTTATCTCTATTCGCATCATCCGGCCGTCGCGCCTTGCAGCGCAGCAACGACCAGCACTCTCGCGGCCCGTGGAACAACAACAAACCCGCGCATAGCCTCTTCCTCCTCCTCTCTCCCAGTTCGGCTTAACACACATACACGCCGAGTACACGTGCGTAAGAAACTCTCGATCGCGCACACAGAGTCGATCCAAGTGGGCGCACCGCGGCGGCAGTCGGCAGCGTGGCCGCGGCCGAGTCGCTTCGTCGTCGTCGAAGTAAAAAAGAACCGAAGAGCCTCTCGATCGTTGATAAACCTCGCGAAAGCGAGTCCGATTCGTGTATATCGTTTTCCGTCTGGGTATCATCAGCAGCTGCGCGGCCGAGGGGAGTGGCGATCCAGAATCGATGTGCGCTCGTACGCGAACCTTTCTACTCGGCAGTTTTCTATCAGTCCCGCTGCGCTAAAAATAGACTGCAGCGGCTGTTTTGGAAGGTGTATATCAGGACGACCGCTTGCATAATCCGAGAAAGCGCTGTGCCCGCTGGAGGAGCATCCAGCGATAAAGAGAAGGATACAGATCGTCGAGAACGATTTTCGCCGTCGGGAAGGGGAGAAAGAGAGAGAGAGTAAAAATAACAATATATATTCGAGAACAAAGATCGCTCTCGCGGTGCAGTGTGAAGTGCGACCGCGGAATTTCTGTGTCGAGCCGCGGGTGGTAAACAAGGCGGGAATGTGAGCCACCGCGGGGGACGTCAGCTGGGTGCTGCGGTGTCTGCCACAAGTGGTTTTCGGATATATTGATACGAGGATGCGGTAGAGCGGAACTTGTACTTACCGAGGATGACGTTCCGGAAAAGCAGCGCGAAGGTTGGTCTGCGCTGGCTGGCTTTTATCGTACTTCGTTTGCTATAATTAGATAGCGCTTTATTTTCGTTCCGCTGATGAGTGTTCATCTTTAGCTTTGGTTTACGCTTGCTTATCTTTTTCTGTTTGTAGTATATAAGTTGTTTCATTTAAAATTGCATTTTAAATAAATTATACTTAAGGAATATTCCCGGAGAGAAAGTTACGCCGCTAAATTAAGATCAGAAATCCACTTTTACTGGTATATTTTTTTTTAAATGTAAAAAGATCGTTTAATTTATTAAGGAAATTATTAAGGCGAAGTTTTGTGTTATTACCGAGCAAATCTTTGCTTTCGTATGTGGAAATCGTAATAACATTTTGATCTATGTATAATCGTTTACTTCGTTTTAATGTGCGCTAAAATCTATGAATTTTTCAAAGATTGAAGTTTACATGCATATTTACGTTTTTTTGTTTATAATTTCACGTTTTGTCGGAAGTTTCCTTCAAATAAAAATATTCTTTATGCATAATGTTCATTTTATCATTGAAATATTAGATGTTGCTAATGAACGCGTCTATTAAAGATTTCCTCCCTCCTCTAAAAAAAAAATGAACGCTTCTAAAATATGTCTTAATTAATTTTACTTCAGTTTTTAAACTGAGAATTTAAACGGTTTATAAAATTAACTGAAATGATCTTTATAACGAGTTATAAGCTTTAGCGATCCATGTACCGCTAACCGGAAAATATGTTTAAAAATATAAAAATTATTATTCATTTAATTCAATAAACAAAAGTGCAGAACAAGTGTTGCTCAAAAATAAATCAGTCATTGTTTTTATAGTTTCATTGTTATTTTCTTGTATTAGATCAATGAAAAAAACATAAAGTAAAATAAAATTTAATATTAATTAAACTTTAAAATCACATTTTAAATTAACAGTTTAAAAAAACCGCTGCCAATTCATTGGCACTTAGCTTCCTCCTAACTAATTTATCATTCCAATATTATCTCCGAAAT
>JAWWML010000026.1:182718-230125 GCA_035047165.1 Ormyrus rosae | reverse complement strand
ATTGGTATTCCAAAGGGTGAGATCAAATCCTATCGATTAAAACAAAATTTCATCAAAAAATCTTTATTTGTTCAAAAATTATAGTCAAACAAAGAATGACCATTAAAATAACATAACAAATCTACTCCTGTAATTTTAGCTTAATTTTATTGTAAATTTTTATTTAGCTATAACTTTTGAACAAATAAAAATTTGTTTGTCTTTTTTTTTAATCGCTAAGATTTGATCTCACTTTTCAAATGCCGGGAGTTAAAATACTGTACAGTTAATAGTTAAGAAGTTATACGTGATTAAACAAAACTCGATTTTTCTTAGATTTTTGCTAAAAGAACACAGAACTTTTGAAAAATCGAACATTAGACCGAGCGGACACGGCTTCCTTCATATTTTAACATTAAAAAATATATCCCAAAGTTACAGGAAAACCCATTACCCAAATGTCGTACACTCTCCTTGTTAGTTTTTTTTCCTTGAAGACGTTCTTCTATGTTTATGTTTGATAAATCTTCAAAACTTAAATCAATTGATCGTTCTTGAACTTTTTTATTTCAATCATGTTCAAAGCAATTTTTCACTTTAATCTACAAAAATATTCAAATAATCATTTTTAATTACGAAATAAAATTTCATTATTTATAAATACCATTAAAAATTAAAGTTTATTTGGCTCTGAAAAATTCTTAAAGCACCGTTTAGTAACATTGATAGGAAATAAAGAGTAAATCGTGGTATGCTTTTAAATCCTGTCATACTTTGTATAATATCATTGAAAAGAAATCAAACAAATAAATAATTTTATTTTGATTACAAATAACTCTTTTAAGTATGTATAAAAAGTACGTTCTATCATATTAAAATTAAAAAATATTACAAATTGAATTTACCATGCATCTAATAGATTGATTATATTATTTTTTTTATAAACTTGTGATTCATCAAATGTACTTTCTACTTACTATGAATGGATTATTTTTGTCGTTACTGATAATTTAATAGTTGGCGATGTACTTCGAACAGTTTGTGCAAAAAATAAATAATTGCATGGCAATTGAAAAGTTTTCTTAAAGGCAAATTATATATTTCTGTGTAAAATGTAATTGATAAAACATATTCAAATAATTTTATGTTTAATTTAAAAGATTATTTGATTAACTTCTTAATAACATTAAAAAAAATTTCACTTAAATTGAAGATAAGTGTTGTTTAATTTTGGTGACTTAAATTCTTTTGTGAAATAAATTAACAAAAATTAATATACTAAAATTTTATTTTTTTTTTTTTTTTAAATTACATTTATTTTACATGTATTATTTATATCTATTTTACAGTTTTCACAAAAGAGGGATTACGCTAAAAATATGCTGGTATAAATTGATTTAATAAATTAGTTCGATAAATTAATTAAATTAACTGATATACTACTAATACTAATACTATACATTAATAAAAGTTCTGCAAATAAAATATACTAATATCCTGACAAGTATATTTTGCCATTTATCATTTTTCTCATCAGATTTATATTTCGTAAGACTTTGGTCAAAACAGTAACAAATTCCTTACAAGACAATCGAGTTCTTGATTTACTCCAGATTCATTTGATTTAGGAATATAAGAATTCGATAAACTATAATGATTTTCCATTTTTGGTTTTTTGATTTGCAGTGATTCATCTACTGAACTATATTTTCTTTTCAATGTATTTGCAGAACTATCAGTCGCTTTGGTTGGAGTGATAGAAGGACTGACAGAAACTTCAGTTACTGCAGATTCATTTGAATTAGAAATATAAGAACTCGATGTCGCTTTGGTTGGAATATAATCTAAGTTAGATTTCCGACCGAAAATTTTCTTTAGAATTTTTTGTTTAGTGATATATTCAAAATTACTTGGCGAGTCACATCTAATTTTTGTACCCTCATTACTCTCCTTTTTACTTTGTTTTTTATCTTTTCTCTTATCACCAGTTTCTTTAGTTTTATTCTCATCTTGGTCACCCTTACCGTTTTCTACATGTTTAATCTCATTAAAGGAATTGAATACTGAATTTTTTTGATTATACACCTTCTCAGCCTCTTCATTATTTAAAATCGCATGCCTTTGAACAGTATACCTTTGGAAATCGTACCTGAAAATTACGAATTTTTTATTTTTACTGTTTACTCTGTATATAATTAATATTGTTACATATATTTTTGTAATTAAAAGAATTATTTTTGTTACTGCATAATCAAGTTATACTACTAAATTTGTTGAATACGATTAATTAACTCAAGGTTCTTTGCATACCATTTGTAAGTTTGAAATAAACAAATAACTAATAAAATTTTGCATAATATGACGATGGCTCAATTGGTAGAGTATCGGACCTTTAACTAGAAGGACTCTGATTCGATCCCGACCTCCGCCGAAAACTGACATTGGGATACCATTGTATTTATTTACAAGTGTCTAATAACATCAAAGCTAGTGGTTCAGAATCCACTATAAACTAGTAGGTCCCCGTTATTGCACACAAGTGCAACAATACAGAGCCATATAAGACTCGAAAAGAGGATTTGGGTAAGCTGTAAATATATTTAAAAAAAAAAAAAAAAAAAAAAAAAAAAAAAGTTGTAAAAAACAATGAAGTAGTTTAAAATAAAAAACAAATATTTACCATTTATGTAAAGGAAAAGCTTCAATTGATCCATTCATGTTTAGAGAAAAAATATAATATGACGAATTTTCAGCAATGCCTCCTAATCTGGTTCCTTTGAATGTTTTTACTACATCCTTATCATATTCAGACGTTGACAAAATCAAAGGTTCATCGTCTCGATCATCTTTCTTAGCTTCTTCTTTCGCTGTTCTTCCAAATTCTGGGCCAGCTCCATACATTGGCATTTTTTTCTCTAATTTGGTAACGTTATTATTGTTGTTTTCTCTTTCCATTACTGCCCTTTCCCACTTGTTAAATTCGACATTCAATCCAGCATTAAACCTCATAATGTTGCGCGTCACTTCTGTATTTCTAAAATTTAAAAATGTTTTTTATTCGCAAAGTAATTATTAGCAAAATACAATATTTTAAAGAAAAATTTATACTCACTTTCTCAGTTTGATGCTGAATTCCTGCACTGTCTGCGCGGGTTCCATGGTTTAAGCTGAGAATAAAAGTGAATTTGTGAAAATTGAACGTCCTGTTCGAGAGCTGGAAATCGACTAACTAAATTTTTAGTTAGGCCGGGCTAAAACTTGGGTACTGTAGGACTCTTTTGGCATTTGGATGGACCAAGGTTAGAAAAGACCAGAACATTAAAATTATATGATCCAGTTATATTCGAGAAATCGGTCGTAAATACTCATTAGAGATCATCCAGGGCAAGAAGCTCGAAGCACGTACGGCCAGGTATAAAGAGTAGACAGATCCTTATAATGTCACGTTAGTAATTTTTCAGTTATTCTGACGTAATTTACACATTTTACATTTATAATACAGTTAATTATATATACAATCAAAAATTTTAAATTGTGTTTAAAATTTAAAATAAAGTTTCAAATTTTAAAGCTATTATTCGCAATAAATAATTGAAAAAATTCTAATCTTTCAGCTATCTTACTTTGTAGTAAAGGACGCCGATATTCCAATTTCGTTCTTCAAGTTTTTCTTTTTTATTGTACAAAAAAGATGTATATGTAATATAATTTGATGAACCCGAGCGATTTCGATATCCTCGGCTCGCGATCGATAATATCGCGTCGGATTTTTATGCGAGGAAAGGGAAACTTTTTATGAGGCTATTTTTATACTTTTCAATGGGTCCAAATCGATAATTTACATTTAGATGCATTGTATTGAAAATATCTGGCATTGATAAGATATCTATTAAATCAAGTGCAAAAAAGCAGAGAAACAAAAATTGTCCTGCTTCCATCGTTGGATAAAACGTAACTGAATTTCTTAAAAAAAAAAAAAAAAGTAAAAGTATAAAGTTAGTAAAACTGTTTATTATATTATATACTTATGAGAGGGTTTTTTATAAACTATTTGTTAAAATTATTTTTAAAATAAACACGTGAATAATTTTTTTATTAATTAAATAAATTGCGTGCTGTGCAAAGGCCGAACAAAGTAAATCAAAACAATCAAATTGAATAGATTCTTGAAAAAGTTTTTGTTCGTTTTGAATCCCTTTTTTTTAAGACTCCGCGGGTAAACTAAAATTGATTTCTCCAGAGGCTCTAGCTACGTCATTGCAGTATATTTCTTTTAGAATTCCTCTCAGCTTTGTCCTTTTAAAGTTCTGCTATAACTTGAATTCAAATCTAAAATAATGCTTATTGCCATGAAGATATTTCATTTTTAAAGCGACTATTGTCTACTTTGTTCTTTAATTATTAAAATAACCGTTGTATTTTTAAAATAAATTAAAAACAAAGATGAAAATAATAAAACTATATTATTTTCAATTGAACTTTATAGCTGCTTAAACTCATTGAAGTAATATAATTTCGCTTAATTAAAACGTATGTTTGGTAAATTATATTAATAATTACTTCAACATTTATAAATTTAATTTAATTTTGTTATAAACTTGTAAATTCGAAGATCTATAAGTAAAGTGACAAAGAATAAATTAAAAGATACAGATTTATTCTTTAATTGAAATAAATGAATAAATTATTATGATTTAAATAAATAATACGCAGAAGGCAGATGCAAAAATTCGATTCGATTTTATTATTTTAAAACCAATTTAATTTTAGATATGTTAAAATGATTATTAAACGAAGCATTCCTCTATGATTCAAGGAAACAGCCACAGTTTCGCTGAAAGATTCTCCAATATTTTAAAAATTATTTTAATAGAAAATCTCTTTTTTATATTATTTAGTGAATCAAAATACTTACGTTCGAAATGTTCGCACATTGTTTTAAAAATAATACTAATTCATGGTTTACGAATAAAAACGTAATAGATTTGACATTCTCACTTCTACACGTATTCACGTTGCGATTGTGCATTTATTATTCCGAGCTTCAAATATACAGTTTAATATTATCGAAGCGTAAATTATGTTTTTAATTTAAGTTACTTAATGTTGCATCTCCCCTTCGGGTATTACCGATATAAGTATAACCTACAGCCAGTAGATTTTTGCATGGTTCACGTTATTTTTTTTTCTAGGGTAATTGCGGTCAATGAATTCGATTCCATCCACTGAACAATCCGGTAATCATTTTTTTTTAATGTCCCCGGAAATTTCGGGCTGAAATCTGCGCTCTTAAGCAGCTTGTTTGAGAAAGCAACGTAGCTGTGTTTTTACCTTGAAGTAAACAAACCATATCAACTACAATAAGCCATAAGGGCCGCTCTGTAAATTATTTTATATAATTAATAACCGGTTGATTAAAATACTTACACATCATGTCTCCCACTACGACGTATATATATCCTAATATATTAATATATTGCTATATTTTTCCATGATCCTTGGGTTATTAAAAATGTACGAAAAAACCAGTTAAAAGAGCTCTTTAATAACAGAACGTTGTTGCAGTCAAGCAAGTACATCCAAATAGATTTTGTCAATTTATTTGGACATAGAACAATTTTCGAAATATGTCTTTAAGGTAGTTGTATAAAAAAAAATCAGAATAAAAATCAAAATTTTTTTAATATTTATAACTATTGATTAATTGTAGGGAGAGAGTCAAAGTTACTAAAAGGGTATTCTCATTACCACTTCTTATTAATTTTTAAATATAATGGATTTTTTCCATTAATCAATAATATGTAATGACAGATCAATGAAAATTGTATTAAATACAGTCAATAATGATGGCAAAACTTTTCATGCATGTCGTTGAAACAAAATCAAAGAGCTTCAGAAAAAGAAAGAGAACTTAAATGGACATTCTCATTTTCAATAATCTAAATTCTAAAAGAAATTTTGTCAAATGAAAAAATAATTGAAAAAACTTTTAGAAATCCAACCGATATAAATAATCAAGATTTTTGCGAAAGTGTATATAATTTTAGCACCGAGAAATGTATAGATTGTGTTATCGAAATCAATAATAAAATTCTTGACAAATTCTCTGATAAAATATAGTTTACCAAGAGAATAGATGATAATATACTATATCGTACTAATAATATCAAAACGTATATATAGAAGGAAAATGATGAAAATTTCCTTCAAAATCAAAAATAATACCAATGCAATTTTTAAGTTCCAACTCTTAATGGGTTATCACCAAAAATAATATTTTTATTATCCAAAAGCTGTATAAATAATCAAAAAATAAACAGGTGCTCTGCAATACTGAAGAAAATCCATAAGAACAGCGAGAAATTCAACCGAGGAACTTGCGACCACAATATAAAGGTTGTTTCTGAAGACAAAATATTCGACTTTAAATCAACGAATGCGTAAGGTAGAAAAAACTGGTGGAGTATAAAAAAATTAAACTTCTCATTAACTTCCAATTTACTTTCGGTCCACTTTCGGCCGACCTACGGAAATAATTTATTAATAAAATTTAATAATACCTTAGTGGAAATGGAAAAGTTGCTAAAACCTTGTAAAAATTCTGTCAATTTTTGACAAAACACTGTGGTATTTCGAACTGTTAGCAGCATTAGATAATAGTATTTAACAGTGTTTGGCAAAATTTAGCAAAATTTAAATTTTGACAGAATCGATAATAAAAATAAATTTTACAAAGGCAAGATTGAGCGATGATTGGCAAGCATCTATCCAGCAGTATTTAGAAGCAGTTGACAGCATCTCGCATTGTTTATTAATGTTTAGCATGTACCTTGGCAATGATTAAGGAAGGCTTACCCCTAAACTTTAAAAAAATAAATAAATTTTTTCGTTCAATATGTTATCAAAAACCTATTAAAAAAACGTTCATGCGCAAATTTAAGAAGTCACAGCTTAAAATGTAGTTTTATAAAAATACTAAAATTTACGTTTTCTAAAGAAATCCGTTTAAATAGTACATTGTGCAACAAGGGGAGAAAGTAATCTATTTCTAGCGAGGGTGAGGTGTTCCACACGAGTCGGAATTGAGAGTGCCGAAGGCGCCACGCTTTAAATCAAGCCTTGCACACGTCGTATCAAGAAATATTGTTCGATAGTCGATACATGAGCGAGGAGCCGAGGACGTGATTTTAACCTCGTTTTACCTTTTCCTCGTCGCTTCGCTCGGGCGAAAATCGCCATACGGGGGTAACATCGCTTTCTCGCACTTGTATCGAAAATTACTATTATTATTTTAGCATTATCAAACATTTTTATATTACACTTTATCGATTTTAAATAATTTGTTAGAATAATTTTAATTTTAAAATTTTAAATAAATAGCGCGCTCATTGCGCTTCAGTTGTGTTGCTGACAGTCGCCGCAGCGGCAGAATGGCGCAGAGTCTACGCGCACACTCGCACTGTGCGTCTGCATTCTTTTGTCCGCTCCGAAATACGGAACAGAATACCGGCAATCGGCATTACCAGCAGACACTCGACGACGACTTGACAAAGTTGACACCTGCACCTTGACACCAAGGAGGACGGCCATCTGGAAGACTCGAGCAGGCACCAGACACCAAAGTCGTCTCTGACTCCCGGTGGTCTCAAAATTTCAAGGCAATAATTCTATAATAAAGGAAAAAATGGCTCCTCGTGCTGAAGACATTTTCAAGGGATTTCAAATGTAAGTATTGTTTGTTTACAGTTGTAGGATATAACCTATAAATATAAATTTCAATAATATCTGTTTTTTTTTATTTATTAGACCAAATTTACAGAGTAAATCTTACATAGGTAAATTACATTACCTGAGCGTAGGTTCGGTACAAAATTAGCTTATAAACTACTTAAAATGCTATATAAACTTATGATACGTTTTCGGCAATCCAGCTTTTTAACTTCTTATTAGTTGCTTTACTATATTTTAGGATTTTATACTCAATAGGAAGTAAGTTGAACAATTTTATAGCTATATTTAGTAATTTATTTTGTAAATTTTGTAACGGTCTTATGCTACTCTTATATATTCTGTCCTAAGCTATAATCCCATAAGATAAATAATAATAAACTGTGGAAGAAGGCATAGCATAATATAATCAGAACCTTACTTTGCAAAATCTTTGACATTTTATAAAAAATAAATGTAAGATATTTAGTTTTTTTCACTATACTTTCTACATGTCTATCCCATCTGACATTATAATCTTATTTTTATTTCTAACAATATAAATCAAAGTACTATTTTATTAAATTTTTAAAATTTCTCAAGCATTCTTATTTTTTTATTTAGTAATTGGATCAATTTACGAGATGCTGATTCAGGCAAAATTCTGTGGCAAGGAAATGAAGATTTGTAAGTATTGTTACTTTATTCATAGGAATTAAAAATATTAAACGTATAAATTTTCAAAATTTTTATTGTTAGTAATTATTATTTATGTTACATTTTTATTTGTTAACAGGTCGGTACCAGATATTGAGCATGAAGCTCGGGTTCCAAAACAAATACTAAAATGTCGGGCAGTGTCTCGAGAAATCAATTTCAGTACAGCTGAACCTATGGAGAGATTTAGATTAGAACAAAAAGTTCTGTTTAAAGGTCGCTGTTTAGAAGAATGGTTTTTTGAATTGGGTTTTGTCATTCCGAACAGTACTAATACTTGGCAAAGCTTATTTCAGGCAGCCCCAGAGTCACAGATGATGCCTGCGAACGTATTAAAGTATGTATAAAGTAAAAGTATAAAGTAAACCTTATTCATATATTTTAAAATATAATTTAATCCATTTTTAACACTTTTATATTTGCAGTGGAAACATGGTTATTGAGACCAAATTCTTTGACGACGACGTTCTGCTGGCTACTAGTAAAGTACGATTATTTTACGTTTAAGCAATCAACACAAAAAAAATATAATAGTTTTGCGAAAGATGCGAGGGAGAAATTGATTATTTCTAATTAATGTAATTTAATTTAATTTTAAGTTTTAGAAAATTAAGAATTTTAAAAATTAAGGCTGTAAAAATCAAAGTTTTATATTTACGTAACAGTATATTTGTAAATATATTTAATGTGCGAAAAAATATATAAAAAATGCATTTTTAGTCATAATATGAAAAGCTACATAATTGCATTATATACATTAATATTTTATTATGCAACTGTAAAAATTACTGAGCGTCTAAGAAATGTTTGTAAAATTTAAATACACTATTTTTTATTAATTATATTTTATTTATTACCCCTATTGCCCCCCTCCCTCCTATTTATGCCTTATAGACGATGTCTCCTCGTCCTGAAGGTGTTTCTGGACACCTAGACATCGCCTATAGTACTACTTTTCGAATTTTTGCGCATCGACTGTGTACTAGGTGGGCTTCTTTGCAGACGATGTCTCGTCGTCCTAAGAGTTTCTCTCGACACCTTCACATAGAAATATTTTATGAAATTTTTTGCGCATAGTTTTGCAGATTTTTTTCTAATTGTTCGTAACTATTACATCAAATTTTTCTTATAAATTTGACTTATTTTAGTAATAAAATTTATAATTAATAAAATGGATTTAAAAAATTACTGCAAATACTGAAACTACTAATTGTTGAAAAAAATTTATACAAAATTAAATAAATTTTTTAAATTTTAATTTTTCAAGATCCTATTTCAAATATCATATATGACATTTGAAACTACTGTAGTGGTTTGTGTTTTTACATTTTGTGTGATATTTATAATGCTAATGACTGGTTTCTTTGCTTTTGACAATAAATGTACTTTTTTTCTTGAGCATTTCATTATATTTAAATAATGTTTGGATTTATCAAAGTGCAAAATTAGATTGAAGGCTACTTTTAAAAATATATAAAGTATGAAATGTCTGTATATAAATTCCAATGATAAATTTATTTTCAAATATATTTATTTATAAACAAAAGAAGAAGCTCGGTAACACTTTTTTTCAATCTTCTCCCAAATTGGATTAAAATTTTTTAAATCTTCGAAAAAATATCTTAAAAAATAACCTTTTAAAAAAGGTTTATATATAAGCAACTATAAATTTCTCTGTCATACCCATTTTTTAAATCGTTTATAATTATTCTCATCTGATTATTTTTCTTTTTAAATTAAAAAATTAATATTTTTTTTAAGTAATAGACAATTATTGTTATAAAAATTTTATTTTTCTCCGAAAACATATTTAAAACTATAGATACAATTTTTAGTTTCTATAAAACTTGTGAAATCTTCAAAAAACGCTGCCAATTCATTGGCACTTAGCTTCCTTCAAACTAATTTATCGTTCATATACTTATGGTAAATACTCCAAATTTGAAATACATATTAATGCATTATTTCAAAAAAACAACTAAATCGTAGATATACAAAAAACTTATTTTTTCTCAAGAAATATTTTTTCCCGTAATTATTAGACACAGAAAACTCATTTTTTATTTGATTTGAACTATATTGCTAAAACTAATATGAACAATCATAGTAAATAATAATAAAAATATGACTGTACTATATTGTATATATAATCACATATATGTTACATAGGGTGCATTTAAAATTTTTGAATTTTCTCTCCTTTTTATTATGATAGTATATATAAAGTTAGATTGCTTTTATTTATTTATTCACTTCTATAGAATCTGGATTTCTAATGTTCTTACTTTCCAAAATAAAATCGCTTATTTAGGAATCCAGATTCTAGAAGTGTAACTTTATATATACTATTCATAATAAAAAGAAAAGAGAAAAATTAAAAAATTTTAACTTCACCCAACGTAGGATATAGATACTTTCGCAAAACTTAAATCCCAGCAAATCCTTTATGTAGATAAAAAATTGAAAATCTGAGGAGTTGAGAAATGTCTTTATGCACCGTGAAACCGATATGCAAACACTTCCGTAAGTAGGATTCATAATAGATCATGGCAATTAAGTGCATATCGTGCTGAACCCTGCTTTATATTATTACCCGTTAAACCTCCACCTCCTTTCATACTCAAAATCCGTCCTAGAACTACGTTTGCATTACTTAGAACCGGAGGATCAATTTGTCGCAGTTTTTCGCACCGTTTTTCCATCTATCGTCTACCTGCTTATGTGAAAGTTGCAAACTAATAATTTCATAATTCAATTTAATACTCTAATGAAGAGATAAATTATTAAAAAACGAATATTAACGAATAAAATTCCAGAACATAGGATACGTGTTCATCAAAAAGTTAAATAATGACGGACCCGCAAGTGAACATATATACCGTTTTTTCTGAATGATTGACATTAGTAGAAAATACTTATAAATGAAATTGATGCACGTAGAAAAAAAAGTTAAAAAGTACTTTGCCAATAACATAAAAAGTAAATTGATTTATTTTTCATAGAACTTTAATATGCATTTTCATTTTTAAGCAGTGTACCGAATGTTCAATTTATTAGCACTCTTGTTTCGGTACGCAAACTATCTTTACTTTCGCACTGCGTAAAAAAAATAATGATAAGAGTTAAAAAGAACTTGTCAATAATTTCGGATTTCGCTACTTTGGAAGACTGAATTACTTAATGCTAAACAATAAATAACAATATAAAAAATAGAGAAATATACTTGTCATATTAAACAGATTTCAGATGAAAAGTGTATTAAAAAAAACCAATGAGAAGTGATTGTTAGGAAACTAAAAGTTTTTTTTATTGTAGTTCAAACTTGTTTAAAGCTTTCTAGCAAAGCCTAACAAGAGAAAGCAGATATATCTTTTTATACCGTTCTCCTCGTTGTACTATTGATTCGTGGTGTACAAGCAATACATTTTTGAGGCTTCACTACCCCTCTTGGGGAAGCTCACGTTAAACATACGATTCCCTACTCTATCTACCTTATACAGGTGTAAGAAAAAAGAGGAAGAAAAGAAAAAAGAACAAAGAAACGGCCGAGTTGCTGCGTTGCCTGTCCAGGGGGTCCAAAGTGATTCTCGAGCTTTTATTCAATTATCATCGGCGGCAAAACAATGATGGTGTTATAAAAACTTTTAAACGATATAATAACATAAGTAGTATTAAATATCTTGACCGACACTGATAGTTCATATTCAAAGCAAGAGTACACTGTTATGGAGCTGAAAGACGATGACGAGAACGTGAACGAAGGCCGGCAACTATTTTTGGTGGGTACTCCACGGGACCCCTTGGTATCCACTGGAGCGATCGTCGCAACCACTGGCGCTGGTGAAGAAATGAGCCCTGGAGGAGATCTGCAGTCGAGTGCTCTCGTCGGCCTAATGGGAGCGCAATCTTCTTCGGTTTGCTTTCCAACTAAATTCAGTAAGTGGACACTACCAGCCCGGTCCCTCGTCTGATTTAATTAACTCTCAGTCTCCCTTTCTCTTGTAAGTTGGGGTAGTACTCAATTAAATTATTGCTAAATGCATTAAGCCCCAGTACCATCCCTTCTTTAAATAAAGTTAGTGATAATCAGTTTAACAGTTATGAACTGCTTTTCCATTGAACAAACCAAACGCGCCAACTGTACAGTTGTAACTACGTATTTTATTTATACTCTTCTCCTTGCTTATCATTTTAGCATATGATTTCTCTTCTGCGAGTCCAGGAAATGATGAGAGGCCGCCAACTGGCGCAATTGGTAAACGAAAACAGCGTAGATATAGAACGACTTTTACTAATTTTCAATTAGAAGAGCTTGAAAGAGCTTTCCAAAAAACTCATTATCCAGACGTCTTCTTCAGAGAAGAATTGGCGTTAAGAATACAATTAACTGAAGCTAGAGTACAAGTAAATATTAATTATTAGAAACTTATTTTTATTAGTAAATTCTTAAATTATTTATAAACGTCAACACCTACTTTTTTAAGGTATGGTTTCAAAATAGACGAGCAAAATGGCGAAAACAGGAAAAGCAGTGCAAAAGCAACAATACTCATCTTAATCCTCATCTCACAAATGAGTGTCAAGATGTACAGCAGCAGCAGCAGCAACCTCAGCCAGATCATCTTCTATTAGAACCTCCACTAGGCAGTCCACCACCAATATATCTTGGAATGGAGTGGGCAGGCTTTTCTCCTTATAATAACGTAACTACAGCTTCGCCCCTTATTATCAATGGGATGAATAAATCTTCAGAACCTGATGACAATCCTTTATTAGATCCGGAATTACTTCAACTAAAGACACCAAGATCTTAATATAAAATTTCTTATAATTATTTTGGGAACAAGTCAAGCTAGCTGTCTATAATTTTGCAAAGTTACTGAACCTAAACTTTTCTTATGAAATAAAGAAATTGTTACACTTACATCATTCCCCAAGAAATTATCACTATTACATAGTCAGAAAAATAAATTACTAGTATGTAGATTTTGTAAAGAGCTTGTATGGTAGTTTAAACACTTTGAATTTAAATTCAAAGAGAATATAATTTATAAATACATATTGTTCTCATAAACATATGTGTAAATATGTTCTTAAAATCTTCTTGATTTATATATCTTATCAGAAAAACTTAATAAAAATAAAACGAATGTGCATGATTGTTTAAAAAATAAATGAATTATTTGTAACCATTACTTTCTACATGAATTTTTATCTTAAAAAATCGTTAATGACAATTGACGTTTGTCACATTATATCATAATTGAATTCCAGCATCTAAAATAGTAACATCTTTATTCAGTGCGCATATATTACAAGTCATTCATTCAATTCATTACGGTATTTGATCGGTAATATTAAGAGCAGTTAAACAATTCAAGATGCTCATTAGTTTTAGGTACAAGTATATTGAAATTTGTATATAATAAATATTTATAATTTTTAATATTTCATAAACTTTTTATGCACATTACATAAATTAAATTTATGCAAAGAAAATATAAATTTTGTAATTAAATATTATATCTAAAACTGTCTCTGTAAAACAAGAAACAAGTTTTAATGTCGGACATTTACTTTCTTTCGTCTTTTTATCATTTTATAATGCACATATTTAAAAATTATGTAAATTACAAAACACTCAACAAAAGTATAAAAGTTATAAATTTCAACATACTGACCCTTTACATGATTAATTAGAAAACAGCAATTTCCCGACAGCTTTTAGTGAGTAAAGATTTTAGTTTTACTTGAATATCTTTACAACTGCCATTTATGTTTTAACAGAGAGCATCTCAAGTTAAAAAATAAATTAGTTTGAATAGTCGCGTTAAGGTTACGCAACATACGAATATTCATCTGCACTATTCGCCGTACGTTCGATGTACTGTTTATCTATAAGATTTTCAATGCACTTCTTAATCATACTAATAGAAGGTACAAAAGTGACTTTTGCAAAAGTGACTTGTCCAAGGACCTGAAAAAAAAAACATACAACTGTTACTCAAGTGTTAGTGTTTAATATGTTTAATTGCCAAAGAAAACATTTAATTTAATAAAAGAAAATGAGCTATATATATAATCAAAACGAATTGAAATTGAATATCTAATTAAATTGATATTTTAGAACTCCATGCTATCATAAAATTTGAAATAGGTGTATACTAAAATCCTTTACCTCTTGTACAAGCTGATTGTGTCTTAAAATTTTGCGACTCTTCATTATGCGGACGATTGCAGCTTGTAGGTATAATTTACGATCATCATCGACGCTCCGATGGGTAGCTTCTGTATCATGCGGAGCTTCACGCTGAAGTGCACCGGTAATGCGGAATTTCGTTCTCTTATTATAATATTCGAAATTAAGTGTAAGAACTGTGTCCTCTTCGAGATCCCCTTCTGTCGACTTTTTAAGAAGTTTACAATCAACGAGACTAACAGCATGCTTAACTAATTGATCGTGAGATAGGCGCAAAGACGCTGCTGCTTCTTTACAAGAAATTGAATCACAGTGTTCAAATAACAGTAGTAAAGCCATCTGATAAGTTTGTACAGTCACTAAATATGGTTTTTTAAGGTAATTTAACTTCAGCTCTCCTTGACATAAGTGATGCAACCAGGTAAGCTTTCGACCACTGAATTGTGCGTGATAAAAGGATTCAAACGCTTGCACAGATCTTTCAAGTTGCTGAGGAACATGAAAAGGTCCAGGAGATGGAGGGAGTCCCAATGGCCAAGCACCAGCTTGTAATACATACACAACAAAACCAATACCAAGTTGATTATTTTCGCCTTCTTTTTCTCTTAAACTAGCCGTAAATTTCGCGTTTAAATCGGCAGACACCGACATATCTGTAAACATTCTGTGTAATTTATTCGTAAATTCGTAACCACACGCTTGTTTTAATCGGTCGATCATTGCTTCTTCCGCATCCATGGATTGCGATTGCTGGTTTATCAGTCGTTTAGCAAGCATACGAGCATAAAACTTTTGGAAAACGTCTTTATCATCTACGTATTTGAAAACGGTTATCGAACGCGCTAATTTTTCTTCAATTTCACTTTCCGATGCGAATTTAGCTGATTTTTTTAGTAATGAATCACAATACTTCGCCAGCTAAAAAATTGAATAAATTTAAGTATTACGCCTTTTTCTAAAATAAAAAATTTTAAAGTAAATGCAAAAATATAGCATAATACTTACCAATTCCGGAGCTCGCGCAGGTTGCCTAGGTGCTGGCCTATGATTAACAACGGCTGAACACGCTTTATCAAGAGCACCAATAAATCCTTGATCTCCTTTGAACAAGTCTTTAATTAATTCTGAGTATTTAGCATGAACATCTAACATACTCTCAACAAATTGAGTATGGATCTAAAAATATTATAAAAACGTAGTTAAATATTGAAAGTTATTATTTTTAAAATAAAAATATAACTATTCTTACGTTGTCCCCTTGCAAATTACCAATTGCTTTTAAACCTTCGTTTGTTATGTGCTCTGTAAGTTTTTGTATAAGATGAGTCAGTCCGGATGGAAGTGGCCTTAGCAGAGGATAAATAAGCGCCAGATCTTTTCTTCTTTCACTCTTAACCATGGCATCAACTTTGGTGTACAACCAAGAGGCATGTACTGCAACCATTTTCTCTTCACAACATTGCCTGACCTAAAATTAATCAAATTGATAAATTAAATTCTTTAAAATATAAACACTAAAATTTTAAATACACAGTAATGTATAATAGATAATGCATATTATTCATAAAATTACAGTTGATTATTTTTTAGCAATTTTAAAACTTGGTTACTTATAAAAAGTATTTACCTTAGGTACTGATGTTATGTGAAGGAATTTATGTGCACGTAACTCTTCTTGACTCAAGCGCCATGTAACCCTTTCCATGTAGCGAGTTACATCTGATTGCTGCAATAATTCTGTAGACTCTATAGAGTAAAAGTCACCACTTTGCTTTAAAAATGGTCCTTCAAAAATTTCTTGATAAAGCTGAAAAATGATAAATTTTTAGTAAAAAAATAATTTTTTAGATAAACAGAAAATTTTTAAGTATTTTATTTACATTTAATTGGCCTTTCATTTTATATTCTTCTACTCTAACAAAACTTTGAATAACTCCACAAATGACATCCGTAGTAGCTGGATGAGCTTTTCCTAACCTATCTGCATGAATTCCCTCAAGGAGTAACGCAACAAGGGAATCTTTTAAAGATTGAATCATTTTATTTTTCCAAATATATAAACCTAATTCACCAATTTCCTTCTGTTCCTGGTAATCAGGAGAAGTTGCTGAAGATGTTCCATAAATAATTTCAGCTTCTGTTAGTTTATGCTTTTTTATGTGCTGCTGATTTAAATATAAATACAATTGGTGAAGATAATTAATTCCCTGAGAGTACTCAGTCCAAGCACTGTGATATGCCTGGAGTAGGCCATTTTCACCATGTGATCGAACTTTAGCTAATAACTGAGTAACATGGTTATCAAGAAATCTTTCGGTTTCATTATATAAACGATCTGCTAATGGCTCTGGATATGCAACACATAAGGAATAAACATCACTGTAACAAAGAAAATAAGATTTTATATAAGAACTAAAGGGTTATTTTGTACAAAACCTAGTTATTCTAATTTTTTACTTTGCTTACCTAAATCTATCATTCCATGTTGCTCTTGGAACATCAGCTAATGTTATCACACTTTTGACAGTCTCTTGCAGTATATTCCATGTCTCACCAAAGTCTACAACTTTGGGTTTCAGGGACATTCTTGTATTTTTTTTTCTAGCACCAGTATCAGTAGTAATTTTTTTTAAACTACAATAATTTCCAAATTTTTAATTATGTTTTAAACCTAAAAACAAGAAGTATGTAAATAAGTACTGGTACCACTTGTAAAGGAACATAAAATGAACAATGGATTTTGTTTAACTGAGGAGATTCTTTAAATATCTGAGCTTAAAATAAGCACAGTTTTTATGTACTATATGAAAAGCTAAATTCAAGTTTTTTTTAGTTCATTACATTTCTTTCAAGTGAAAAACAGCTTTATATGCCAAGAACATGGTTTTCAAAGCTTGAAAGAGTTTTGCTCCAAAAGTAAATACAAGATTTGGAAATCAAAAAAATTTGGAAAAAAGGACTTGGTAACGAAAACTACCGACAAGGATGGTTATAATTTTTCAAAATCTCAAGCAGTGCGACAATAAACGGAGAAATTTGCGCAATAACAGACTGACTAACCACACTGCCAAAATAGAATCAGAAGGTCAAACACCTCGTCCAGCAAACGTTGTAATCTCGATTGCTCTGAACCTCAAAGATGCAGACTGTTCTGGAGCATTTATTTTTGGGATGTCGCGAGTCATTCCTTATTGCAAGCTGCATGACACTTGGGATTGCTCGCACACATTCCTGGCCAATTCGCCAAGGTTGCCTGAGCCTCGCGGGAGTCTCGCTGATCACCGTATGGCTTCCACGTGCTTCTTCCTCGATTTCCTCCTGGTCCTAAGGGCCAAACACTTGCGCACTGCTCAGAGCTTCTTCCCACTGTCCTCAGGTCTGATCTGGCAGCTGGATTTTCTACTTAAAAACATTACACAGCCATATTTTTGCACTTGAATTATTGACAGGGTATCGATACTATGTAGTTTTCTCTTTCTACGGAAGCTGCTGGTGCTGCTGTATCAGGCCAACAACGCCAGCAGGCCAGGCAAGCTCAGCTGCTCTCGATGATCGATTCTCAAGGCCGCTCGAAGACCACGTTCCACTTCGAGCAATCGAAATAAGCTTTTCAAGGCGAGCAAATGTTATTCTGTCGCTGTAGTAATTTCAACATTTTCTGCTTTTCAAAGGAAAAAACACTTGTTAAAAACAATATCTTTTAAAAATATATTGTTCCTTTAAGAAATTTTTTAATAATTTGCTTCGCCTAGCAATTTCTATTACTACAAAAGAGTTAGCGCTTACTTCAAGTTTTTTTCATTGCAAAAAAAACGTCGTGCGTACAGTTCTAATAACTAGTTCTGATAAATTGCATAAGTTTATTGTTTCTGACGACTTAGATGTTAGATTTTTAATACACATTATTCAACTTTTACAAATCCAATTTAAAAAAGTATTAAAAAAAGAAATTAATATTTTCATCATGCATGCCCTTTTTCAATTAAGGCATTTGATTATTCTAATAAATTAAAATTTCTATATTCACATTATAATATTTTTATAAAAATTCAAAAATTTTTCATATATACATTCATTATTTTTTTATTATTTCGGTTATGATTTGAAAATTCTCTTTCTTGCATAAATCGAGAAATTTTATTTTTTAAATTGAGAATTATTCATTATTAATCTAAAAATCATGTTAAAATCGACAGATAATTAAAATTCTAATGATGTTATAAAATGCAAATAGTGACGTCACTTTTCTTTGGTAATATTGCACGTCCATCTCCATGCAGGAAAGAGGAAATAAAAAAGTTATAACGTGTGAATATTATTGTTTATCTTTACACAATTTTAAAAAAGAAGAAATCTACTTTTGATGATTTATTTTTAAATTGTAAAAAGTTTGCTTTTTTTTCAAAAATGCTAATAATTAATTATACCGATAGATATTATTGAAATTCATAATTTCAATAATAATTTTAATAAAATAAGAAAATTGCAAAATCGGAATGAGAATAGAGTTTAAATTAGTTAGCTATATATTCTTGCTTAATTAAAAAGAATTATTTAAATTTTTTTATCAAAATATTTATGCTAAATTTTTAAGAGCATAAAAATTAAACAGAAAAATTAGAGTGTTGTCGATCTTTAAACATAAAATTTAATTTTTAACATTTATTTTTTAATATTTTTCTAATTACTTTAATTAAATTATTTCGATGCAATCGGTAAAATAGAATTTCACAAAATTTGGTAAAATAACGGCCGCCGGCCGGTACAGAGTTCGTTTCTTGCTAAGTTCTTTATTTAATGTCGCATGACAACTTAGCAATATTTCGTTCTGGATACCGATTGTATTATTAAAATAATATTCGTAACTAATTCAACAAAATGGTAAGAAAACATAACTAATTATTTAAAAATGTAATATCTAATTGTTTATTGATAATCCGGTTATATTATCTTAGAAAATAAAATCTAATACTTATTTGATTGTTAAGCATAGGTTATGTTGAAATCGAATAAACCAATGACAATGCACATTGTATCAAAAAGTTTGGTTTATAATTAATGTTTTAAATAAAATATTATTAATTTAGTGAAATAAAAATGAACAAATTTTTCTTTTATTTGAGTTGAATCAAATACTTACACTTAAAAATTATGATTTCAATAAATTGTAAGGTGAAAAATTGCTTTTTAAAATTAATACCAATTAAACTTTTTCAAATTTTTAGAGTATTTTAGCATACAATGGTGGAGCCATTGTGGCAATGAAAGGCAAGAACTGTGTAGCTATAGCAGCTGATCGTAGATTTGGTATCCAGGCACAAACAATTTCTTGTGACTTTCAAAAAATATATGAAATGGGACCAAGCTTATACGTTGGCCTTCCTGGTCTGGCTACTGATAGTCAAACTGTCATGGAAAGATTACGTTTTAGATTGAACCTTTATGAACTTAAAGAAAATAGAAGAATCCATCCAAAAACTTTTGGCTCAATGATTTCTAATCTTTTGTACGAGAGGAGATTTGGACCATACTTTGTTGAGCCTATTGTTGCAGGATTGGACCCTGAAACTTTTGAACCTTTCCTTTGCAATATGGACTTAATAGGCTGTCTTAATCTACCAGAGGACTTTGTAGTAGGAGGTACCTGTTCAGAACAATTGTATGGTATGTGTGAAGCTCTGTATGAACCTGATTTGGAACCTGATGACCTTTTTGAAACAATCAGCCAAGCATTAGTTAATGCCTGCGACAGAGATGCTATTTCTGGTTGGGGTGCTATTGTTCATATAATGTGAGTATAATTTAAATAATATAAATAAAAATAAATATAATTAAAAATATTATAAAAAAATTAATTTTTCAGTGAAAAGGACAAAGTGACTACAAGAACTGTCAAAACGCGTATGGATTAATTATTTTTCCACAATGAACTTTACTTTTTTATCATTAGGTCTGTATATGCAAGTCTGTTAATTCTTACTAAATATAAATGGTCTTGAAATTTTGTAAATTTTATTAAAACAATTAAATTCCTTTTACAATACAATTTAGTACCATATTCTTATTTTTTTATTTTGTTTACAAAATTTAACAAAAGTTAATAATATAAAAATAAAACTCTACAATTTATAGGTCTATTTATGTAAAACTTTCAAATAAAATAAATGAAATGCTTAAGTAAAGTATAAGTGACTGAAGTGAAGTATAAGTACTTTAAAACAAAATTTTATTAAAATTTCCAAGTGTAAAAATTCATTAATTGAAATAAATAAATAAATATTCTCAAATTCATTAACTGATAACAAAAATGATCTCGTATTTGATTTTGTTTATTTATTCATTTATTACACTATGTATTAAAAACTTTTACAAACATTTTTAGTTTAAATTGAAAAATTGAAACCATAATTCATTAAAATAATAAATTTGAAAGTCAATTTAAATTATTTGATAAAAAAATCAATAAAATTTAATAATTCAAATCTACTACGAAAATTTTTTAAAGCAGCCTTTTCTTATTTGCGCTTGTTGCCGAGTAATGATCTTGCAGCGAAAACAGGCAAAAGTCATTAAACACGTTTTTACATTTACGCGCAGGGGTCGGGGGAGCAACGCGCATGTCCAGAACACTGATAACGAACAAAATTCGTCATACGTAGGCGGGGGTTTATTCTCTAAGGGGTTGGAAACGCGAATTAAGAGGGAGGGTGCGCGCGTGTACATAAGTATTTCCTACTCTTCGCATACGTACACATTACGAGAGTAGAAGTTCGACGTTTGCGTTTATGTGCGTATTGCAAAAAAAAAAATTAGAATAGAATAATTAAGAATATTTTTTGAACCTTTGTGCTATTCTTCCCAAGTATTGCGTTCTCCTTCGTAATATATATTATACATATACATAAAAAAGCAATCTTGGAGTTGCAATACAATCTGTAACAAAACCAAAGACGGTAATTTGGGAATAATTAATAATGGATCGAAATATAAGCGTTTTGAAAATCAATAGTAGGATGACCTCAACACTTACTAATAAGAAATCAACTTGTAAGTACGATTTTATAATTTTTTTTGCCTATAAAGTTATTTAAAAAATATTTTTGATATGTTCATTTTTTCCCTTTTTATTATGAAAATTTAATCTATATTTTAGAAACTAAAAGTCATGTGGAGAAGCATGCAAAACCATCGCAAGGCAAGTTACCAGTCAGACTGGTTAAAAAGTAGTGAAAAAAATTCAATAAATCTTAAGAAATGCTACTTCAGTCAAAATGTCAATAATCAAGTGCTACAATATAATACTGATCTAATGATTGATCTTCCACATCTACATGTAGAGATTCAAAATGTTGGATAAATAATATTGTTGAGTCAGTAGAATCGCTAGAATAGACAGATAAAGTTTTAAATGTAGTCTTGCTGAATTTGAATAAAATAGCTGATTTAGAATGAGTCATGCTCAGCAGCATGTGCTTGCAAGTGCAATTGTCCTTGCACTGCTAGTTGTATTGGGTATTCATGTTTTTCTGTTTCCCATGTACACATCTAGTCCAGCTACTAGACGCATAAAAATCTCTTCATACGAACAAGCACTTTGTCATGACATTTATTCTCGTGGTATAAAACACAATCACAACAAGCATAAAACATTCTCATGTCCAAAGTATGGCATAGTTTCAGCAATACAAGGTGGTCGTTTGGGTAATCAAATTTGGGAATATGCATCTGTCTGGGCCACAGCTAGGTTTGTATCTTTTTCTTCAATACATATATAATTATTTTTTCAGTAAATTACATTATGAAAAAAATTACCTTTACAGGAGAACTGGACTTGAACCTTTCATGCCTAGATGTATACTGAAAACATTGGAAGAGTATTTTGAAAATTTAAGCATACCACCGCTGAGTAGCATTGGTCAGTGTATTATTGATGTTGGACAAATAGTTAATTCATTAGCAGAGTGGAACAGCACAGAACAAAATATTATTATTCCCAAGTAGGTGTCAAATTATTTCTATAACTGTACATTGTACGTAGCATACAATGTATGTAGCAAAACCTACATTGCGCAAAGGAACTTTGTTCAGACGGAAAACCCGACTCACGCAAAAATCACTTCTGCGCACGTTTAGCATAGTATACTATTTTTCTAAACAACGTGTGCAAAGTTCTATTTATTTATTATACACTGAAATGAGTGCGCAAAATCAAACTTTGCATGCGCAGTTTAGAAAAAACTTCACTTGCAATTTATCCAATTTATTAAACATTAAACTGTTTTTCAGACATGCAGCCTACTGGTCTTTAATTTTAGTATGGATGGATGACATACGTCAAGAATTTACATTTAAGAAGAGTATTAGAGACTATGCCGAGACAGTTCTAAAAGAAGCATCAATACAGTACAATATATCAGAGCCAACTTATGTAAGTATTCACGTTCGCAGGACAGATTATATTGATTATCTTTGGCAAAAATTAAAAGTTCGGCCAGCTCCAGTTGATTACTATTTCAATGCAATGGATTATTTTACTAAAAAGTACAAAAACGTCATATTTTTGGTGGCAAGTGACAATATAGCATGGTGTAAATATAACTTAAGACATCGTAAATGGAGAATAAAATTTATTTCTAACAATGATGCAAGAGGACCTGGAAAAGATTTGGCAGTATTATCTTCTTGTAATCATAGTATAATAGATTATGGTACATATGGTTCTTTTGGTGCAGTTTTATCTGCTGGAGAAACAATAGTTTACAATGTATCTACATACTTTTCTACTATGATTGCTGAAGCTCTGCCAAACTGGAAAATCATGAATTAACAAGATGTTGCCAATGAGAGATTTTAGGCTGAAATTCTCTTAAATATGAGGTCTTACTTAATATTTAATTTTTGAATGGAATGTTTTGTGTTATCATGAAAAAATTATCTTTTTATACATTTAAAAGGTGTTTAAACAAATGAAACTTTTCATAACAGAATTTCAATTCTAAAAATACAATTACCTTAATTGTAAAGAGCAATAAATCCTGAAACAATCATTTTAACATTCTATAAGGTGCTGCTATAATATAACATGCACTTGAGTTATAATACTTATTACATAAATTTGCACATGTTTAGAAATATAGTCATGATAGCAGAAAATATAAAAATGTAATGTTATAGAATATATGGACCATAATGTCCTCTACAACATTTAATTTGTTTAGCATTGTATACAAGATAAAATCTATCTATTTTTTTACTATCTATTAATTGAGATTTATTAAAACTAGTTGCAGTAACTTTGTTCTATCTTTGGATCTATCTTTTGGATGAAAATTAAAAAAGAGATATAAACTAAAATCATGAAATAAAACTATTCAGTTTTTCAATTTTATAAAATTCTATAAACAATCTGTCCACTTATTGAGACTTTTGCAATGTACAATGATTTTATCTGTGATTTTTTCTTATTGTGCCAAAATCTTAAAGTAAATCTTTTATTATATTCAATCTATTACATGTATAAAACATTTAACATCCAAAGCTAATTTAATATTTATTGTTGTCAAAAATCTCTATGTATACATAATATATTGTGCTATTATATGTTTATGCATACAATCACGTATGTAAATACATTAAAAATCATGTTTTCTCTCTAAGAAAGCAAAAGTGACAAATTTATACAATTTAATAAATTTTCTAATCATGTGATGCGCGCATGCACAATATTTTCATTACTAAAAAAAATATAAATGATGCACAGCGAACGTGTTTGTTGTAAGTGTTTAGTAAATACTGTGATCAAAATGGAAATGTGAATCATTAAATAGATTTATTAATATTTGCACTTAAAATCATATTTTATTTCGTTTCCGTTGCAACGTATAGTAAATTTAACGACCACGTATTTACACTTATTAGTGCCAATTTAGCCTCCTCTTGACGAAAGTAATTATATGCAGAAGACTATTTAACTTTCAGGTACTCTTACCGCAGTCTATTGCATACGTATATTCACTGTGATATTAAATGTTTAAATGTGTTGTAAAAGCTGTATATGTTTGTCGTATATAATAAAGTTATATTATGTGAATCTTCAATTAAGTCTGATTTAATACTTTTTTAATTTACAACCAATGTTTTATCTTTTAAAAAAATTAACAGTACTATTTATTAAAATTTATCAATGTCATACTATTTCAAGAACATCACCAACAAATATTTTTTAAGTAGGATGAATTATAAATACAATAAAAGCTCGTGTAAAAGTAAAGAAATATAATATATTAACGATTTTCATAATATCTTAAATATTACAATAAATTTTACAGAGTTATTTGTAAAAATCGATACATTTTTAACTACAAAGAAAATTCAATTCCTTATAATAATTAGACTTTCGTATTTTATTTTACATTAGCATTGTAACAAGTGTTACAAAGTTTTTTTTAATTATAATTTAATAAATACCTAATTTTATGAGTATTTCTTCAATGAAATTAACGTTTTTTTGAAAAGTATCACGTTCAATCTTCTATCATCTTAAAATTCATTGATATTTAGAAAGAAAAGTATTTAGTAAAATATTGTCAATAACATATTTTTAACAATAAATCTACGATTTATACAAAATAATATGCGTTTTAAACTAATTTTGGAGTTTCAAACATATTTCCATATAACAATGCAAACACTCTTTTTAAAGTTTCAACAACATTATTAACTTCGTAACAAGGCAAAGGTACATATTTCATAAGAACTTCAATCATTCTTGCTAATTCTGTTAACAAATAGGGCTTATTATCAATTTTATTTTCCGTTGCATAATCTAGATATGTCTGAAAATTTTCAAGAGCCTTTTCTATTTTCTTTTTTATGTCTTTGTTAAGCAGCAATTTCTAAAAAAAAAAAAATGAAATATATTAAATTAAATTTATTTGAAATTAGAATAATATTTGTATATTAATTATATATTATGCTTACAGTATAAGATTTTAAAACTGGATAAGTAGGCCAATCTTCTTGACAAGGTGGACATTCACATTTGAAGTAATATTGCTTTAGTTTATCTTCTCTTTCAAATTTATCCATAACAGCATAATGACTGCCGTAATTATCGAAAATCTAAAATAAATAATTGTAGTTTATCAAAAATAAAATAAATTAATTGTTTGATTATGTAGTTTCTTACTTGTGAACCTTTCTCAATAGGTGTAATGGCAAAAATTATCATGTAATCCTTTGCTGTACATCTAGATACATTTGGATCACAGCTATGATTCATCAAACTGCAAAATGGTAAAGCAGCTGATCCTATGTCTACAGTTGCCATTTTACGCTCCTCTTCATACTAAAAATATATTCAAAGTAAATAAAAATATTTAAACAGAGCAGTCTCTTCTACAAATTTACATCGAAGTATGAAAATACACTGTGAATATTGCTAGGAATAATTTGCATGTGACGCAAAATCAATCCTCCAAAGTAAGTAGCATCCTCATTTGTACTTATTTCTC
The DNA here is from genome assembly GCA_035047165.1 of Ormyrus rosae. NCBI lineage: Eukaryota > Metazoa > Arthropoda > Insecta > Hymenoptera > Ormyridae > Ormyrus > Ormyrus rosae. The sequence goes on along the minus strand of JAWWML010000026.1, from coordinate 204,010 downwards.
GTATATCAGTAATGCTGCCAAACAAATTTGTCTGTGTGCATACATAATAAAGAATGAATGCAGCACTCAGAGCTCTTTCAAAAAGATCAGATATTGAACGTTTTTCTGTATTAGTTACAAGATTATATACACTAGAATAAATATCACTGTGATACAGTCCATCTTCACCAAAGCCTCTTTTTAGTGGATCTGAAATAAATATTATTATTAAAAATAAGAAAATTAAAAGTAAAAAATATTTTTAATAATATTTATAAGAAACCTTGGCAAGCTTCAGCTTTCTCCAAGTCATTTTTTAATTTTTCTATACTCCCTGCCTCCTTTAAGGCCTGTATTGCTAATCTCAAACTAAATAATTGATTTTTATTGAAATCTAAATCTAATAAATAGCCAGTTACTATACATTCAACATCATGATATTGTTTTCGTGCTTCATTTCTACATTCGATAGAACAGTACATAGCATAAATGCAGTAATGGCAAGGTATCATTGCCCAATGAACTTGCAAACAATGAGAACAATGGGTATGAACTTCATTAGGCATAAGAATCTTAGCATAAGGTTTTTCAATCACTAAAACCTCTCCTGGATTAACTTTGCGAGTAGTCACAATATGCCTCCCAAATTTATCATTATACTTAATAGTTAGTGCTTCTGATGCACAAGGTATTTTTTTATTTGAAATCATTGTAGGTAAGTCTTTAACTTTTTTACTTTTATTATCAGATTTTAAATTAGGATTTAAATTTTCTGTGTTTTTCAATTTTTCTTCATATTTTCTTTTTTCATCATTATCCAACTTTATACTTTCCAACCATTCTTTAATTTTTTCAACGGTATCTTTTATATTATCTTTTTCATTTAAACGATCTAAACACTCAATTTTTCTGCACAATAACTTTCCTTTCAAGTGATTTGGATAATTCAACTCTAAGGCTCTATTTATATCATCTTTACATTCTTCAAATTTATTTAATTTTAATAAAAGACCTGATCTATTAGCATAAGTTACAGAAAGCTCTTCAGAACCAAGTCGTGCCAATGCTATACTTTTTGAATATGACTCCCATGCCTTTATAATATCGTCAACATTATCTTTACTGGATACAAAAATTCTGTTTGCTTCATTCCTACAAGATATTGACCATTCTGAATTTTTTTCATCAGTTTTAGCTTGAGGTGTTATTTTAAAGGTTTCCATAATACTTAAAGCCATTGCTACTCGTAGTTCATCTGTATCCATTAACTTAAATTTTGCAGATATTTCATTGCTTCTTCCAGCAGCATTCATTTTTTTAAACAATGTATTTCTTACTTCATCCATTTTGACAATATTTGTTTAAGTTAGTTAACAAATATAATGTAAATTTAAATCAGTATTTGGTTCCTATAACCTAAAACTAAATATTCTAAAATTAATATCATATTTTGAAATTCATGACTTGTTCCAAAATTTTATTTAGTAGAAATGAAACGAAAACTACTTCAAGATTTTTAAAAATACTTATTTATATACCTTTAACATAAAAATATTACATTTTCTGTTCAGTTTCATAGCATCCTACTTTTTTTGGCAATTTGAAGAGACTGGGGGCCATAAAAGGTAAAAGACTCCTTCACAGTTTTACTCATAGTGAGTGTAATTTGGGAAAAACTTCAAGAATTATAAATTTACGTTATTTACAAACTATTTGTTAAATACTTGAAATTCTTATTCCGATTAAATTACTGAAAAATGTAGTTTATATTTTGGTTAGAAATTAACATTTCACAGCTCGCAACTCTACGCTACAAACGGAAAGTGTATTCGTGATTCAAGAAAGTAGACCCCGCATAAATCATTTCAAGTTTGAAACGACGAAAAAATTGAATTTTCAATTAGCATAAGCATATTTTTAATTGATTTAATAAAAAATCTTAAAAATCCCGCTGCGTAAATAGTCTGATTGTTGCGTCGTCTTGTGTTAACGAACGTAAACTACTGTATCCTGCACCCTTGATATCGACGTCTCTTATCTACCTATACTATACTCTATAAGCTCGGTGCCACGGACTCTACTGTATTCATGCAAGAGTCAGATACAGCAACAAGCCAACAACTGGCAAGATGAAGATGGCGGAAGGATCCACAATTATGAGAAGAACTAGGCCCGGAACAAAGGCAAAGGTTAATAAAAAACTTTTATTTATTTCATTAAACAAACTCTATAAAATGTTATGCAAGTACACAGCTTTAAAAAAGTTGCTGCATCGGCGCTGCCCTCGCACTTTTCTAAACCATTTCAACTGTCACACTTCCCATGAAAATCAATGACTACCCTGTAGAAATTATTATTTTTATATCCACTATCCTATATAAGTCTAAAAATATCTCCCTGACTTCACTTATGTTCAATAATTTTACTTTATTACAGATTTTTTCATAACTTTAAAAAAAATTTATTTAGAAATTAATTTTTCACTACTAAAGTTTGAAAAGCTTTAAACTTAATATTGGTTTAGTTTGAAAAGCATGAATTTATTTCAGGATTTCAATAGATGGCCAGATGAGCCTTTTGAAGAAATGGACAGCACATTGGCTGTCCAACAATATATTCAACAAATCATTCGAAGAGATCCAGCAAACATTGATCTGATACTTACCATGCCAGAGAACCAAGATGAAGGAGTCTGGAAATATGAACATCTTAGACAATTTTGTATGGAATTAAATGGCTTGGCTGTAAGGCTTCAAGATGAATGCCATCCAGAAACTTGTACACAGATGACAGCTACAGAACAATGGATATTTTTGTGTGCAGCACACAAAACTCCAAAAGAGTGTCCTGCTATTGATTATACTAGACATACGTTGGATGGAGCTGCTTGCTTATTAAATAGTAACAAATATTTTCCAAGCAGGTTATTATTTTGTAAAAGCGTTATTTAACATAATCGTTATATTTATAAGTGTAACACTATTATAAATATTTTCAGAGTAAGCATCAAAGAATCTTCAGTTGCTAAACTTGGTTCAGTTTGTCGAAGGGTATACAGAATTTTTTCACATGCTTACTTTCACCATAGAACGATATTTGATGAATTTGAAAATGAAACTTTTCTTTGTCGACGGTGAGTAACTATTATGTGTAAACTAAAACTTGCTATTTTGTCAAAAATATAAATATTGAAATTGCTTGGTTATATTTTAGGTTTACAGCTTTTGTTACAAAAAACAACTTGATGTCACGAGATAACTTGATTGTGCCAATAATGGAAGGAGAAGGAGCTACTGAAAATGAAGCATAAAATACTTATTAAACCTCGGTTAAAAGCTATATATTCTTTAATAAACATGTGTCAACAACAGTTTAATGTAAGTTTAAAAACTTATTAAGTGATTGACTATGCAGCATATAAAATTTCCACATAGTTATTGCATAAATATGCAGTAATGCAATATGCAGTATAATATTATTTGGTACTTTAAACATGCTCCACAATTACTTTATTACATTCTGTTAGTCCTAGTTTTTTTTTTTAATCAGAGAAATTTTTTTATAAAATTTTATTTATTTCTAAGGTATTTATCTAATGTAAAAATATATTATTTAAAGTTTGAATGCCACATTGAGTTTTTATACACAGTCAAACAAAGGTGGCCTTTTATAAAATATTTATTATAAGATAAACATTGTAACGAATTTACTAATGTTTTTATTTTAAAATAAATTAATAAGTAGTTTTTGTATTTTTATTTTTTTCTCAGATTAATCCAAAAACAGAACTCACTTTGGGTTATAATAAAACGATTGATAATTACAACAGCTTAAAATTTGAAAAGTAAAATCAATAAACATTTTTACATTCTTAACACTTATACTAATATTACTGCTATAAACAAGTTTTCTTTCTTGTATTTGAGTTTTTATATGTAGTATTTGCTTTGTTTTAATTATATTTAAATTTAATTTTTGAATTTTATTTTCTATTTTTTTAGTCTACAAAATCGACTGAATAATCTTATTAAAAGTCCGAATGAATTATAAGCAATTTGCAGATAATGTTCCCATAAAATACAATTTAATGCGCAAAAATGAACTAAATGGAAGCTGCTATAACTTTAACCTTAAGATTATCAAGTGCCGAGAATTTCATTCATTCACAGAAAAACTATGGAAGCTGTGCAACGCAAATAAAGAAAAAAAAAAGAATTATAACTTGTAAAAACAAATAATGAACGTTTTCTGTAATTATTATTTTATATTAGTAACTAAATCAAATATATGACTGTAGGGTAATTTAGAAATATTGTTAGTTATTCATGTCGTATTTAAACATATTTATCTTTGTAGTAACAAATAGAAAATGCTAGATTCCTCTCCTGTTGTCTCCAACAACTTAATAGTAGACAGTATTACTCTTTAAGCGGAAAGTAAAGCTATTATATAAAATTGATTTCTATGTTAAATGCAACATCAAATGTTTTAATCTATATGTGGTGTTTATATAAGAATCCAAAAGACCAACCAGTGTCTAAAAACTATTTTTTGGAATATCCTGTAGTTAACGATTCAATGAAGTCAGCAAGCAAATAAAATGTCTATTTTCTAAATAAAAATTTGAATAAACTTTTTAGAAACGTAGTTGACTAAGGTCGGTGTTATTTTTGGAGCTTTTATATAACTTTATTTGCTTTACAAATAACAAATGCAATAATAGAAAGGTAAAAATATCACATAGTGTGGCTTATATAACTAGAAAAAATATATTAAATTATCTCACTGCCAAAATTCTAAGAGAAATTAAATTGGTAAACCTATTTAATATACACTTCTAATACTAGAGACAACAGTTAAAAAAAAAAAGAAAAGAAAAAAAACTACAAGCTTGGACTGTCACATTTAAGAATTACAGGGTGTTCCATTTACAACACTTGCTGATTTTTATTGGTTCAGATAAAACTATTTGCAACAATTAAGGCTGTTTAAAGACACATCTTCTCAAGTTACTAAAGTGACTGCACCATCCTTGGTGTGTAATAGCGACATTGTAGCGAAGAAATGAAGCGTTTTAATAATAAGCTTAGAAAAAGAAAATCAAGAAACATATAAATGCATTGCAACACTATGCGTTAACTCGCCACTTGCTATACAACAGGAAGGATTGTACTCTGTACATAAAACGTGTAAATATTCTGACATCAATAACATCTATGAAATGGTGTGATTGATCAATGCGTAACAACGATTGTTCAAAAGAAAATTTATTAATCGAAAGCTGAAAAAGTGGGTGAGAATTAGTGAGGAAATTTATATTAATCTACACGTACACTTTCTTATCTTACAATCTAATTATATATAAACTATTAAAACAAAAACATGTATCGCGCGACACACTTTTCGTGCAATTATTATGTATATGTGTACTATTAAAAAAAATAAACATTTCCACCTAACGTGTAGTTTCGATCTGTTCGTTCACCTCAGCATTACATAGAAATGACTAATACTCGTTTCAACGTATTTGCCCTGCTAAGTGCCGCCTCCTTTCCTCTTGTTTTTCTTGCTCGGAGTTTCCGCGGCCTGTTCCCTCCTCGAGCGCTTCTGCCCGGTCCGCAATCCCATGGCCGCGAATTCCTCCGCCGCCAGGCTGGTTATCCTGCCGCTGAAATTCCCGAGCTCCCGCTGCTTCTCGACGGAGTCGCCGTTCTCCGCTCCCAAGTGCTCTCCCGCGTCTCCCGGCTTTTGATAGCTAAACGGATGAAAATTAAAGAAAAAAAAGGGGGAAATTGAATTCTCTCGCCAACGATTCGGAAAATTGTAGATATTTTTAAATTATAGGGTGGAATTGCAGCTCTCGAGCGAATTGTTTTCCGCAACGAGGCGGGGGATTATTGAAAGTTACCCGGGTTCGTTAGTATGCCGGGGATTCCTCGTCAGGAGAATGTGGATTTCAGGAACGCGCGATTTTTTCGAATCCTCCGGGTCGTCTGGATTTTTATCTGACCTGAAAGAAAAAAAAAGGGAGATATTTTAATCGAAACGATTGCCGCGCGAATTAATTATGCATGCGAACCGCGTGGTTTTGAATTTCATTTATTGCAAACGAATAGTTGCAGGTAAATTAAATTACTAAAATTCATTGAATGAAATTTAAATGAAGAAGATGACCCTTCTATTATTCATTGTGTTTTACAAGGCGCTTAGAAAAAGTTTTTGCAGAATTCGAGCTGGATTATAACATTAAAGATGATTATCTTATTTTCACATTTTTTATTGTAAAATAAAGAATTGTGCTGCCCGATGTTACATTTTACAGTTGTAATTATTTTCTAATAGTTAATAAATAACAAGAAAATAAAAGGAACTGCATAATCATTTTTGAAACAAAAATATCGCGTCTGACTAAAGCCGAGCTGTTTCTACTAGTTTTGAACTGTACGCGATAAAAGCTGGCATAAAACTGTCTTAAAGCGTATATAAGTAGAAAAATCCTTGTTAAGTAGAAAAGAATGTCGAGTATTTACCAACTTCGAAATTTTTTACATTTGATGTAACTGTTAATGATTCATACTTTAATAGATAATAAGATGATAAGATTCTAAAGATATATTGATTACTTCCTTAACGAGTTATTTTCTTCAATATTAAATTTTCGCTTCGACAGTTTTCAGGCATTTTTAATATACTTTTATCAGTGGAAAAACCTGAGTTGGAAATAAAAAGAATACGTTTTACATTTTTTATAAATTTTTCATCAAAGGATGTCACACTTATTCGAAAGTATCATAATTGAACTCCAATAAACTGAAATGCATGCTTTGATTTTATTATACATTTAAAAGTCACTTGCCGCAGGAGAGGTGTATATAGATTCATCCATTCAATTATTTTGTACAGATCTTTAGAATATTTCAATGATTGAAATACCGCTCCACTCCTAAAGATCACCGCAACGATTTGCATAAATCTAAATATATCCTGCGCGACAGTCGACCAGACTAATTATTGCAACTGAAACTGCGGAGTGCAATTTTAGAAAGACCGTGTCAATAAATAAGTTACAAATGTAATAATATAAATTTTTTTTTCGAAATTCGAACTCAGGTTTGTCCTCTTAAAGCATATAAGCCTGAAGTGTCGCATAATTTGCTTAATTTCAGCAGATTTACAAAATTGAGAAAAATTATTTCGTTGCACTCCAACGATGCAAACTTGAAACTCGTTAAAGCATAGGGAAGGTTCAAAGGATAATTGAATTTAAAATTGTGCAAAAACCTTTTCAAGCGCCTACGCAAGAACGAAAAAGAATACTGTATACAACTTTACAATTCGTGCCGTTTAACGTACAATACACCGCGAATATATACAATAATAGACTAAAAATATTCCTCACTCGACGTATCGCAGCCTCGTCACCTGATGCAGATCCCCGTGCTTCCTCTTAAAGAGCTCCGCGCACGAGATTCCTTTGCCAATTCCTCGACCAATGGCCGTCCACACAATGGACTCGTACTGCGAAAAATTCTCCGTCGCATACTGCAATACATTCCGCATCTTCGTTCCGCTCCTCACCTATCGACGCGGGCACAAAGCGAGCGATATATATTCTCACATAAACTTATATTCGATAAATATAATCCACTCACGCGCATCCACAGGAACCGGTCGGGCAGATCGTCGATGGGCACCTCCTCCCTCCTCCCGCTTCCTCCCGCCGCGGGCGAATCCTCCACCGGCGGCACCTCCGCCCTCCTCTTCCTCTTGGCCCTCGTCATCCTCGCTCCTGCGACAGAAGATAGAGACGGTGTAAGAATGTCAAATTAAATCGAGCGACGCGCGGGACGTTTATAGGGAGAGAAAGAGAGAGCAGTGGGTCACGGCGTCACGAGTTCAGCACACCACCGTCGGCGACCTTGCCACTCAGCCTCTCTCTCTCTCTCGCGTATGCACGCGCCGAGGTTGCTGGGCGGCAATGATTTCGCACTTAAATTCTGCTTCCGAGTTATTGCGCTCGAGGTTTAAGTGCTCTTTTACGGCTCGCGAGACGGGGAGTCGGACAAGCTGCCGGATCTCGGGGTTTCAAATCGTCTGGACGGACACGGCGTTTTCGAGCGCGTTAAAAGTAAGAGTTTAATACAGTACTTTGGGAAGCTAAGAGTGAAAAATGTATATATAAAAATCCGGGGTAAAATTATATTCCAGCAGTAATTTGGGGCAAGAAAGGCGGCCGAAACCGCGCGGATTATTGTTAAATCGGGCGAAAACTCTTTAGCGCGCCTCTCGCAATAAACGATCGCTCTCGGATGAACAAAAAGAAAAAAAAAAGAGACCGATATACGACGCGCCGCTGAAAGAGCAGGAGCGAAGAATAGAAGTCCGTAGATCATAGGGTCGTTCCTCGCGATCTATATATATATACATATATATATAAGCGATCCTCGGAATGCGGGTTGGGTGGGGGGGTTGGAGTCGCCATCAATATTTTCCAATCAGCATTCGATTGCGCGCGGCTTACTTCGCGGCTCTCGCCGCCTCCAATGGGGACTCATACTGGGGCGTAGGCGTATATGATGCTGGTATGCCGCATAGCCGGCATAGCGCCGCGACGCCTCGTCGCCATATTGCATTATAAAGCGCTTCCACCACCCTCCCCCTCCCCCTGCATTCCGCGATTATGAAGGTTTTTTCCCTAAAAGGGCAGGCAGCAGCCCCCACCACCACCACTCTTTCCCCGAGACGCAGCTGCTAAGAGACGGGGTGTCCGCCAAAGGACTCGGCCGGTGACGAAGTCGCCTCCTTATGTACTCGTCCCCCACCCCCCTCTGGATGCTTCATTTAGACACGGAGGCCGAATTATTGCGGGGTGTATATATTTCAATGCCGGATGGACGCGCGCGGGTGCGGGCTCTTGCGAAGGAATTCTTTAATACTTTTTCCAGTCTTTTTCCGTCCCCCTCCCCCGGCTGACGTTACTTTTCAGGGGTAACTTGAGGACTGCTTGATTGGTGGGCGATATTAAGTCGTTCGACTTTTTTTTTTGGTGTAGGTAAGTTTTATTGGACGTACAATTGCGGACGGAAGTCTCGTTACTGGATGAGGTTGTATTGACGTTTAATTGGAAAAATATATCAATCGAGGAAGGATAAAAAATACCAAAATATCATGTTACATAGACTATTACTTAATATTAATGGCATTTCTCTTTTGATCTGTATAAGATTTTTTTTAAACTTTATGACTACATCTGAGATATACATAATTACTACATACTTTGTATAAAACGGTAATTCTATTAAAGTGTAGAAATTTTATTAATAAAAACTGAAACGACAAAGCAAGCAAAAAAAAAAGAAGATCGCCGCGGAATATATATTTCTTTCGCGTTATACCGGCTTGCGGAAAGTATACGTCGTCGTCGATGACGCGATTACTTTATGCTTCCGACGTGACGCGTCACGATATTTCTCAGAGTCGGACCCTTTTTTTTTACTGGAGGTTCCGGAGGCAAAAAACATATACCTGCCGCTCCGTCATTTAAAGCCCATCTGCCCTACGTGCTTCTCCTTCGAAAAAAAATTCAAATGTTTTAAAATGCCAATCTGATGTACGCCGGGTTGATTCGATTTCAATTACGTTGGAAAGATTAAATTGCAAGGAAGTGCGGATTGTACGGAAAATTATCAAATGGTACAAACTTAAATTGAGTTTGATAAATTTCACTATAATTAATAAAAATTATTCAATGCTTGGAATAAATGTGATCTTGGTAGAAACGTTAAGCAGTTTTTAGCCAAATCTTAGCTTATTTTATAGTTGAAATTGCTATTCTTATTCTGTTTGCTCATTAATATTTCAGTGTAATGATATTTTATCTTTTAAAATGATTTTCCATTTGTTTTTATTTAATTTAGACATCAATTTTAGCTAAAAACCGCTCCATTTAAAATATACATTAACCAGCCCAACTGGTTAATTTTCTACCAGGGAAATTAAATAAATTGATAAAGTACTTATTATTTCGCAGTATATATTTTTAACCGAATAAAAAGCGAAGTAAACTACCGTATCCGTATAATGTACTCTTATCTGCCAAACGCAAATACGACCTTGGCTTAAAAATTGTCAAGCTATCTCTAAATCCCGAGGCGACGCACCAAAACTAAAAACTCGACGCTGCACTAAAAAAAAAAATCACGAAAAACGATAATTCGCAGTTTATCGAAATAATAGAATTTCCCTATACATTCAATAAACATCCAATTTACCGAAGATAATGAGAGCGCCTCCGCTCTCCGATGTAAGATCTCTCTCCCGCCGCAGCGCTGCACCGCCGCCCTGCGCCGATCGAAGGGCGAAGAGAGAGAGAGAATCGACGCAGCTCTTCCTCCGGTCGGCCCCGAGGTCGAACTCGAAGTCTCTCTCTCTCTCTCCTCGAGACGAGCGATATAATAATTGGGCGAACGGCGCTCAAGGCGCGCGGATACACCCTGCGGATGACACCTCCTTTAATAACGCCGACTGTTAACGCGCGCCGCCGCGAAGCGCTAAGATTCGATTCAACATCCAATTTACTCGAGTGGCCGTTTCGCCTCCTCCTATATTCTTGGACGGGGAGGGCTTTGCTGCTTTGCGAGCCCCGGCTGACTATGAATATTTTCTAAGTCGAGAAATTTCAATTTTCATTCTCGGAACTCGGAAACTCCTCCCTTCGTCACCGCGATTGCCACTTGGGCCCCGCGTTTCAATTACATTGCGCTTTATCTGCCGCGAATCTGCGGGGTGAAAGGCGAGCGCGGATTTTTCTCTTTTTTTTTAGCGAAGTTCGCCGGGAGTTTTATACAAATCTTCGCCAGATGCTTATCTCGGATCTGCCTTCGATGTTCCGAGTTTGAGAAATCTTTGAATATTAATGATGTTTTCTGTCTTAATTGATATTGCACGTTTTCGGAACTTTAATTCAATGATGAACTTTTTAAAGTTTCGTAAACACTTTTAAAGCGGTGCATCGTCGCAGGTATACGGCTGCACCTGTTGATTTCGTTCCTTGACTCCTCCATCAAGAGAATGAAAATATCGAAACTGCTGTATTTAAAGCACTGAAACGTATCAATTCTTGATGTATAAAGATACATCAAATTTACAACGGGTTATTGTTTTGTTAAATTATAGTTTTTTAATTATGTTTAAATACATAAAAATTTTACTTGATATGCAAATATAACGGTTGTGACGCATAATTTGTCTTTTTGAATTGTAAGAGTTACACGATTATTGATATTCTCCACATCCATTCAAGTCAATGTAACTAAATAGCATTATTGGTTTGAAAACCATTACCATTGCATAACTGAATATACATCGTAAACTGCTGAGTAACACAAAGTGGATTGCGAAACGAATAAGCAACAAGTACATTTTGTAAATTACAAAGGAAAGTGCAAATATTGTCGTTTTCAGCCGCAGTTTTGTGCAACGTACTAACATATTATTTTAAATGCTTTCATTGTTAAAAAAAAATCCACTTTAGTCTTGCGAGCATTTTCAAAACTTAACTTTGAATCTTTTCTCCCGAAATCACAGCCACGGACAATAATTTTCGTTCGAAACAAAAAACGTCTAAAAACTTTTCTTAAAACTGTATTTTCGACTTTCAGAACAACTTTGAGCATCACCTGGTTGCTCGAAACTTTGTAAGCATATGGTTTCGTTCTTATTGAACTATTTCAATGCAATATATTTTGTTGCAATTTTCATTAGTATTCTATACTTGTAATAAAGTTATCACTACACATTCAAACTGAAAATATAAATGCATTATACCGATTTGCTATCTAATAATTATTATATATCTAATTTTGCGACCATCCGGTTTTCCGATTTCTAATAGAAATAATACAATCTAAATTAAATTCATACATTTCGTCCTCAGCTGGCGGCAGGTATCGGCTAAAGTTTTCGTCGATTATTTATTGATCACACTGCGCGGCTCCCTTCAATAAACGCAACAAAACTCATAAAAAAAAACTGAAAGCCTCCCGACGCAAAGAATATACATCCTTTGACCCGCGACCCACTTCGCGGCGCGTGAAAACTTCCCGCGGCAATATTAAAATCCCGCGCTCGAGCACCGCGAAGGGAAACGAGGGGAGATATTCGCAGCCGACTTGTTAATAAACGAGAGTCGCGATAAAAAATCGGGAATGTAATCGACGCGTCGAATTCCAGCGGCGCTCATCGAGGAGCTCTGCTCCGCGATCGCAATGCGGACGGCGGAGGTGGGAGGGAGCACGGAGGCTCTCTCTCTCAGGATCCGCGGGCACACTTATATCCGGCTTGTGGCGCGATTGCGCAGGACTCGGCGCGCGAAGCGGCCGGTCCTTCCAAACCGCTTGCGCTCGCGGCCGCCAGAACCGACCGACGACGACCGAGTAGCCTCGTAGTCCCGCTCCGCTCGGCTCAGCAGCATGGACGTCCAGGAGTTCCGGCACCGCGGCAAGGAGATGGTCGAGTACATCTGCGAGTTCATGAGCAACATAAGCGGCAGGAGGGTGACGCCGGACGTCGGGCCCGGCTACCTGAGGCCGATGCTGCCCGACGAGGCGCCCCAACAGCCCGAGTCCTGGGACGAGATCATGCGCGACGTCGAGTCCAAGATCATGCCGGGCGTGAGTACATCGTTTTTGGCCGTGCGTGCCGGTACAGGACGATTTTCAACATATATACATGTATATCTGCTCGCAGATCACCCACTGGCAGCACCCGCGGTTCCACGCCTACTTCCCGGCGGGCAACTCCTTCCCCTCGATCCTCGGCGACATGCTGTCCGACGCCATCGGATGCATAGGATTCTCCTGGGTGAGTCGGCCGAATAGCTGAGAGGACGAGAGCGTCTTGATCGATTCGCGGCCCCGATATATATGTGTGTAATGGGGAATGCTCGGGAGGGTTAATTTTAAGCGCGCGTGCCGATTGGAATATATAGGCGAGTGGCGGCTGGTTTTTATAGAAATTTTACAGCGGAGAGAGTCTATATTCGTTATTTACCACTGATAAAAATATAAAACGCCTCTCCGTTTAGAGCCGCGTCACGGGGGATATTTTGCTTGGCAATTATTATCATTATCCGTATCGTTGCATAACGAGCCGCTGCACGCGCGCCTCGTCGTCCGCGCGACGACGACGTCAGCGCTGACAATTCTTGGGCAATTACGCACTTTGCTTTGATTATTTACGAGAAAACGTAAGAACCGCTCGCGAGGCGCGCAACTGGTGGCGTTAGAGGATCGATCTGTATACTTTCTAATGAGGATTTTATTAATTTCCACAAATTGAAAAATGGGCGTGAAAACTCGAACTTTTTCGTACATATAACTTTTATCAATTAAATGTGCAGGTTCATTCGCGTACTATCGAATTTCGCAAAGCGATTGAGTTGCGTACGTGACCGGGAGCTCGTTTACACGTTACAATCGTCGGGACAGAATTCGCGTTTTGATAAACGAACTATCTGGGAAGGTCGAAATATTTTTCGAATTTTTTCCTCTCCTTTACGTTAGCGCATCGATTGTCCCAATCGTTTTTGTTCGCAATCACCGGGGAAGCGGTACGTAAGCAATTTGGATTGCGATTTATTTTTTTCGTCGTTTTAAGCTCGTCCATTGCCTGGGCAGAATTAATTTATAAAAAAGTGTCGTTCGAATGATTCAAAGACTGCGATGTCAGTCAAATTCAATTGAATTGAATTGCAATGAGAACGTTTTAAAACTGACGATTGTTAAAAGGTTTAAAAATTCTAGAATAAGTTGAACCCCAATGAATTTTGTCCTTTTTAATTGAAACCGAGCAATTTAGTTTTTGCGCGTATACATCTTCCAGATAACGAAGAGTAACAGGGTCGAAAAATTGAAGACACATGTTAAAACAATCGAGCCAATGCTATCAGAGTTCCTCTGAATAAGTGTCAATGCGGCGAATAGGAAATTAAGCTTTGACGTTTCGATTTCTCCCGCCTGAGAACCGTTAATTCATCGTCCCGACGGCGATGTAAGCGCAAATACGTTACGGCCGTTACAAATTATACGAGTCGGCTGAATGGGGTTTACCAGCGCCTTTTTACACATTAAATTATCGTAAATTGGACGCATCAATTTTTAACAAGTTTTGACAATTTTCGCAGCAATTGTTATCGACCCAAATGTTTTAGTTGAGAAATAAAACTTACAACCGCGGCAAAGTGCAGCAAAGATACGAACTTGCCCCCGAGGAAACTGCGAAATTGTTTCAAGGCAAAGGCAGAGAATTCAACGCGTAGAAGTGCAACCATCAGCCTCCAAGACGATTGATTCCCCCCAAAATAAAAAATGCACTCGAAATCCCCCCGAAAGCAACGAAACAATATATAATTCGTCTCTTCTTTCAGGCCGCCTCCCCCGCCTGCACCGAGCTGGAGACGATAGTGTGCGACTGGCTAGGTAAGAGATGCACGCAGAGGCCTCCCCCCCGAATAATGACGGGGGATAATCGCTCGCGGCTTGATTTACGAGGCGTCGCCGCGCGCGCCTCTCTCATTTGCCGGAAGAATCTTTTAATTAAAAGCCCCGGAACAAGTCGTTGGAAGTATTTACGATTGCGCCGAGCGCGGGAAGTAAGGTCATTGGTGTATATATATGTCGAGGCGCTCGAAGCGTATAAAAAAATAACTTTAAATTGTTAAAGTTGCGGCGCTTAAAATTTATGTGGAGATAATTCGCTGTAAAACGGTATTACGACGCGCTTTTCTCGAGCTTTCGGTCGAAGCCTCGTGAGTGGCGTTTATCGCCTTTGGAGGGGTGAGGACAAAGAATGCAACTGTTTTTAAGGAAATTGGTGTCGGTTTTCGGGCGTAATATACTTGTGGCCGATATTGAATTTGTCGAATGTCGAATGAGAGATTAAAGAATTCAACGCGCACCGAGTCATTTAACTTTTATAATTGGGTTAAAAGCGTTTAAAATCTTTTATAAGGGTCTGAAAATGAATCATTCAAAATTTTTGCGCGACTCGAACATCCGCGAAATCGAACGAGATTCTAATCTGTCATTATTATTAAAGGAAAAGCGATTGGTTTGCCGAACGACTTCCTGTACTTCAACGAGAGGAGCCAAGGCGGAGGTGTACTTCAGGTAATCCACCATACAGTACTATTCCAAAATTCAGTTAAACCTTTAAGATTCGCCTCGTTTACCGGCTGAAAATCGCTCGCTCGCGCAACAAGTGAAAGTCCTCGAGTCGCCCATCGCGACGTAACGATCCACGCTAACTGTCCTATAAAAAAAAACGAGAAATACCGCGGATTTACTACTGCCGTATTCGCCGATCACGACGCGCCAACATTGCAGGGCTCGGCGTCGGAGTGCGTTCTGGTCTGCATGCTGGCGGCCAGGGCCCAGGCCATCGCCCGACTGAAGCAGGCCCACCCGAACCAGGACGAGACGGCCCTGCTCGGCAAGCTGATGGCCTACTGCAGCAGGGAGAGCCACAGCTGCGTCGAGAAGGACGCGATGATCTGCTTCGTGAAGCTGAGGATACTGGAGCCGGACGAGAAGAGCGTGCTGAGGGGGGAGACGCTGAGACAGGTGGGTGTGCTTTTTTTTCTTTCTTCTCGTTTGAATTTTCTTCTCTGTGCGGGTGTTTTAACGAGCGGAATATAATTGCGCGGAAGGGAAGCTGCGCCGTTTATTAGGGTCGTAAAATTAAATATTTACTCGGCTCGCATATAATTTTTTTTTTCAATTCAGAGTGCCTTCCTTTTATGAAGAATCTTTAAATTATCCGAGTGTGTTTTGAGTTAACTTTCTGACGTAAACGTTTTACGCGAATGCGATTTACGCATTTTGATACGATGTCGGTTATCTAACGCGAATATCATTAAGGTAGAGCGTTAATTACAGCGCAATCGTTACTGCACTGAGAGAAGAAATATATACACCGTTAGAAAAGTTTTGAAATCTAATGCAAATTCAAGATAAAATTATGAAATGGTCTTAAAATGCAGTCTATAAATGAACATTTAAAGTATTTCTCTATTAATTCTAAGATTAGCATTGCCATTAACTGCACTGTTAGAAAAGTTTTGAAATCTAATGCAGATTTAAGATAAAATTATGAAATGATTTTAAAATGCAGTCTATAAATGAATACTTAAGGTATTTCTCCATTAATTCTAAGATTAGCACTGCCATTAACTTGGTTTCCAAAACCAATCTGTAACCAAAATTTCAAATGTTGGCTAATAATTGAAATTAATGGAAAACTTAATTTTAACGGAAATGTAACTTAAATTCTCTTTAAATATTATTTTTAATGTACTTTTAAATATGTACATTAATAAGACATTTATGTCCTGCTTGTTAATTGAAATAAATGAACAAGTGCATTAATTTTGCTAATGTTACTTAATTTTAATCGAAAATTAATAGAAATATAGTCGGAGGAAGGAGTTGGGGAGCCTTGGGCGCTTGTGGGGGCTCGTCCGACTGTCCGCTAGGTGGCCGGGGTTTTGCCTTGCTCTCTAGCGAACTATAGTCCTACTATTAATTTTAATAATAATACTTGATAATAAGTCGAACACATTTCTTAAATCTTCAAGGCAGCACTAGTTTTTATATTCAAATATTTTCTTGATTTTCAAAATACTGTTTGAAAAAAATCAATGAAAATTAGTAATCGAAACGTAAAATACATTTGTTAAGTTTAATAAGAAATTTGAATATTGATTAGTGCAGGTACCTTAATTTTAAGAAATTGTCTAGTTAAATTTTAATGAATGTCTGAAATTTAATATAATATTTGAAAATAGCTTCAGATGCGTGTTTGAAATTTCAAACACGGACGGGTTTGTAAGAAAACGTCAAACACTGCATTTCCATTAATTTGGGCCCAGGATTTTTAACAGTGTAGTAAACATTACAAATAATCTTGAAAAAATTACCATACTGTCTAGTTAAGCCACCACAAACTGTAAAAATCAAAAAAATTACTATACTTTTCTATACTTTGGTAATTTTCCAATAAAGTCTGGTAATCTTTTTGGTTTTGACAGTCTACGGTGGCCATACTAGGCAGTATGGTAATTTTTACTACCCTTTTCTCTCAGTGTGGGTGAACGAAAATTAAACTCCCCGAAGCAGTCCAGCGGTCGTAACGGATATATCAAAGTATAATACAAACTATGATAAACAGCCCAGCGAACAGCTTTTAATTTACTTTAAATTCCACTCGCTTAAATTTCGGTTTATCTGCTCTCGCCGAAGTCCACCTCAGATCCCCGTCGCTAATCCGCGACTAATGTGGGTAGGGTAAATAGAGTGACGTTAAACGGAATAAAATAAAGCGTCATTAAAACTATATACCTCGTTAAATTACGCAAAAAACGACGACCGCCGTAATTGACATAATAATAATGCACCGGATATTTTTTGCAATCTTATTTTTAAAACTCCTATATTTATAACGCCGCGCCAAGAAGAGAACGAATTTGTTAACTAACGGCACACAAATGCAGTGGGCGACGGCTATTGATTTTTCCTCGACGAGGCGCACAATATACAAAACGACGCGCCGCTTAGAAAGTTACGTAGCTTCCCGTCGATCTCGCAGCATCTTTGCCCCGTCGACAGTCCATCATGCAATTCCGCTTTCTCAGGCGATCGAGGCGGACGTCGCGGAAGGCTACGTCCCGTTCTTCGTCTCCACGACCCTCGGCACGACGGCCTGCTGCTCCTTCGACAATCTCAAAGAGATTGGACCGGTCTGCAAAAAGTACCCCGGCGTAAGTTACCTCCATCCCCGCGAAAAGCAAGCAGCTGCACCCCCCCGATATCTCGAGGTTCACTCCGCCTAATTGAGCTCGGGGGGCGGCTGCTTGCAGGAGGAGAATCAACCCACTGGATCTCGTGGATCTTGGTGAAATTGCAGTATATTGTTCCTTAGGAAAAAAAAGACACGTGTCTCAGCGTTTATTCAAATGGAGTCTTAGTAACAAAGTTATGAATTTTTTTTTAATTTTAGGGGCAATTGGTGTTTATAAAAATTAAAATATCTCCGTAATTATAAGTTTAGTCTATCGAAGAAAAATTTAAAAGAAAGTACGCAGCAAGAGCTTTAATTTGAGAATAGTTAGATTAAAAAATATTTATTCGTTTCAAAATTATGTCACTCTAAATAATGTCTTTAAAATCTTTACAAAAATCATTTGGAACTATAACGCTTTAAAAATATACGTTTTTTTAGTATTACTTTAACTGTGCATAACTTTGGAATGAACGAATATTTTTTAATCTAACTACTCTCAAAGTAAAGCTCTTACTGCCTACTTTCTTTTAAATTTTTGATCGATAGACTAAACTTTTACTTACGGAGATATTTTAATTTTTATAAACACCGATTTCCCCTTGAATTGCCAAAAAAATTCATAACTTTGTTACTAATCAAGAAAGTATCACTTGTTTAGGTCACGAATTTTGTTCGAACGTTAGGATATGTTTTCTAATCTTAAAATATGAAAGAAGCCTTGAAGATTTTTCAAAAGTTATGAGCTCTTTTAGCAAAAAGCTTTTCAACTATTAATTCTAGAGTATTTTAACTCCTGGCATTTGAAAAGTGAATAAAAAAATCCACAAAAATTCGTTTACGTAATTTTAGCTTCTTTTAATACAAATTTTTATTTAGCTATAACTTTTAAACAAATAAAGATTTTTGGATGTCCTTTTCTTAAGCGATAGCATTTGATCTCACCTTTCAAATGCGAGGAGTTAAAATACTCTAGAATTAATAGTTGAAAAGTTATATGTGATTGAACAAAAATCGATTTTTCTTAGCTTTTTGCTAAAAGAGCTCATAACTTTTAAAAAATCGAGCGTTAGGCCGAACGCACGCGGCTTCTTTCATTTTTCAACATTAGAAAACATATCCCAAAGCTCGAACAAAATCCGTGACCCAAACAAATGATACTCTCCTGGTAAGACCCATTTGAATGAACGCTAAGACAATGCGTCTTCTTTTTTTTCGCTACAAAATGACATCCTGTAATTTTACCAAGATCCATGATCCGGTGGGTCGGCGCTCCCCTTGTCAACCGAACGAGGTACGTAAGAATCGCAATATCCACCTCCCCCCCAGATATGGCTGCACGTCGACGGCGCCTACGCGGGCAATGCCTTCATCTGCCCGGAGCTCCGGCCCCTGATGGCCGGCATCGAGTACGCCGACTCGTTCAACACGAACCCGAACAAGTTCCTGCTGACCAACTTCGACTGCTCCTGCCTCTGGGTGCGCGACAGGTTCAAGCTGACGAGCGCCCTCGTCGTCGATCCGCTCTACTTGCAGCACACTCACGCCGACACGGCCATCGACTACAGGTATACATTACCTTTTCCCCCTTTCTGCTATTGTTTTTTCTTCGGATCGGGGGACGGAGTCCGTTGCATATTGATCCGCGATCCGCGAATTCACACAGGCACTGGAGCATCCCCCTGAGCAGGCGGTTTCGCTCCCTGAAGCTGTGGTTCGTCATAAGGAACTACGGGATCTCGGGACTGCAGGCCTACATTCGCAACCACATCCGGCTGGCGAAGCACTTCGAGATGCTGGTCAAGAAGGATCACAGGTTCGAGGTGTGCAACGACGTGGTGGTAAGTTATACTTGGACTTTTCTGCTATTTGCCCAATATTTCTTCCGAGAGGTCGGGGGACGATTTTCTTTTTTTTTTCCTTTCCAAAACTTTGGTCAAATAATAAACATCGCCGCCATCTGCCCGCTAAGCATAATATTTAATTATTTTCGAAGTTGGGCTTGGTGTGCTTCCGCGCCAAAGGGTCCGACAAATTGAATCAGAAACTTTTGAGTGCCATCAACGATTCGGGCAAGATACACATGGTGCCGGCCAAAGTGAATCAAAGATACACGATACGATTCGCTCTCGCCGCGCCAAATGCAACACTCGACGACGTCGGTAAGACATAATTTTCCTATATAGTTTTCCATCCACCCCGCGGATGACGCCTTTCTCCCCGACCCCCCCTTCAATGCTGATCGAACGTTTCAGAAACGGCCTGGAGCATCATCACCGACTTCCTGTCGGAAATTTTGGAGTCGAAGGTTCGTATATTGGCGGGTGGCTAGAGCTTTTTTTTTGAATTACAATAGTGCCCGTTAATTTCATAATAATTTGTTTACATTTTTACAGTCTAATCAAATTAATGGGTACTATTGTAATTTATACACGGAGAAAAATTTTGTACTAAAAATTACAATAGTCAATCATTGGAAAAATTATAATAATTTCTTGTAAAATTTATCAGAACTATTATATTAAATTTTACAAGAAAATTTTGCAGAATTTACTAGAACTATAAACTGACAAAAATAATGCAGTAAAATTTACTATAAATTCTTGGAGTTGGAAAACAGACTTGAAATATGAAAAAAGTTCCATAATTTTTTAAAAAATTACAATTTTTATAGGAAAAATTACAATTACGGCAAATTTTACTAAAAAAAATTGTAATTTTTCCAAAATATATTGCACTTTTTCATACAATCACAAGAATTTATAGTAAATTTTACAAGAATCCCTTGTAATTTTTCCAACAACGTCAGTCTGTGAGACCATCAAGCCTATTGCAATTTTTATAAAAAAAGTTAGTCTCCTCCCAACCCAGCTCTCGCGACTGACCCTCGACCCTTCCCCCCTAGGACGGCATGGACGAGCTGGCGGACATCCGCGAGAAGAAGCGGAAAGCGACCCTGGAGCAGCGGCGCTCGTTCTTCGTGCGCATGGTCTCGGACCCGGCGATCCAGCCCGGCTTCACCAAGACGCCGAACCGCGCGAAGCTCGACACCCAGGCGACGATCGGCGGCCTCGGCTCCAACTCCCAGAGCAACTCGTAAGTTGTGGCCGCGCGCGACCGAGTGGCCCGGCCCCCGAGTTTTAAAACCGCTGGCTTTCGTTTGTCCCCAGCAGGCGCTCCTGGATCTCATGGCCGCTCGCTTACTTTATGCAGGCGCGCGACGCCGCCGACACCAGCGAGCTGTCCGTCAGGTGGGTTTTTTTGTTTTTTTTTTTTTTATTCGGAATTGATATGCGCGAGAGCGTATCGCTGCTGCGAGTTTATCGAGTTTCTCTGACAAGTAAATATTTTCTGTTTAATAATGCATCAGTTATGTAAAATTTCAAAATTTTTATTTAAACTCCCTGGTAGAGATAAAAGTATCAAAATTGGCCAGGAAAGTAAAAAATAGGTATTTTTAATTCCTAGTTACCTAACT
>JAWWML010000026.1:161358-177233 GCA_035047165.1 Ormyrus rosae | reverse complement strand
AGGAATATTTCTCATCATGGCTAACATTGCAAAGCAACATTGAAGCAATATTGCTCCAATATTCAATGTTATATGGGAAAGGTCGCGGACTCTCCTTGTAAGTGACGAATTAACCCTTTTCTATAACAACCAAAACCCCGCACCAAATTTCTTATATAAAAAAACCAAATGGAAAAAATTTCAAAAATTCATCGAATCTCAAGACAACGTAAATGTGCCGTCAGATAGGAATATCAGTAACATAGAGATAGAAGAATTATTAAGACAAATTAACAGTATCATTTTAGAAGCCACTCTCAAACACACACCGAAACTTAAAAGCAGAAACACCTTAGACGCGTATTTAGACGAAAAAATTAATAAATTAATAAAAGAAAAAAAAATTGCCATGCAGAAATCTGCGCAGCGGTTTGGAAGAGATTTCCATACAGATTTGTACAAAGATTCTGTATAGATTTCTGTAGATTCCAAACAGATTTTTTTAAGTTACGTGATACAGATTTCTACGCAGAAATCTGTACAGCGCTTTGGAACAGATTTCTATACAGATTTCTGTACAGATTCCATACAGATTTTTTTAATAGGAGCACTACATTCTTTTATTAAATTATCTCAAATCAATAAAGCCTTATAGAAAAATGTTTGATAATGTTAAAATAATAATTAAATTATTTTTACAGTGGTTTTTTTTAGTAAACGTAAATATTATTATATTTAGAAAATCACATGTTAAGCCGTAACTTTTAAAATTTTGTGGATGAAATTTTTTTGGTATATAACTCCCTTAAGAGGGGTAAACACCTGTAAATTTTCAAAAATTTGATTTTTCTTTTATTTCATATTTTCATAGCAAATATTCTTAAGAATATTTTGCCGCAAACTGAGTATTAAAATTTGCCACGGTTCCAAAGTTATAAACAACAATTTGGAAAAAGTTTTTTGGTATAATTATTTACAATTTAAATTATTGATAAAAATAATTACTATTGTAATAATTATGATTAATAATAATAATAACTAATTATGATTAATAATTAAGATTAATAATAATAATTGTTAATTATGATATTAATTATGATTAATGAATATAATTATTATTTAATTTCAATTTGTAAATTGAAATAAAAATTATTTAAATCTCAATTTGTAAATTGATATTATTTTAACAGTAATAAAAGAAGAAAATTTTAAAGTTCCATTCTCATTTCAAGCTGTCAAGCTAAAAGGAACTTTCATTTTTCTGTTTCAGGTCCTACTCTTAAGCCAAGATAAGGCTTTAATTTTTTGTCTTTTTTGATAGTATTATATTTAAAAAATTATTATAAAAGTGTAGTGTGCAAGTGCAGTTATACATGTGCAATTTCAGTAGTTACATATATGGCAGCGTTATTTCATATTACATACATACTGCTTTAAACATCATGCACATGGACTACAACAAGGTTTTACTTCTTGGACAAGAAGTCATGAAGTTATGGATTTAGCAATGATCCAGATATTATTCAACTAATGCTGATCTGAAGTGTTCGCAAAGAAGTGCCTCAATTGTCTGTACAAGATTCCAGGTATCTTTTTCACATAGCATTGGAGTGTGAGAAGAACATTTTTAATCATCTGTAACTATTCAATAAAGTGGTAATTGTAGTTTAAAAAATAAGTGCTGTGTAGAGTGGATATTTTCAGAAGAAAATAACAAGATTTTTTATTGTTGTTGTCTGAAAACTTTGGTTTTTATGAGTTTGGCGTCAACTCCTGGTTGATCCGTTCCACGGATGGCATGAAACAGGGGTTAAAACTTTTGTTTTTAATGTCATTTAGGGCCAAAGCTGTAAAATAGTGGAATTTTTTTGATTTAGTATTTTTAAATCAAGAACAACTGATAAAATTTCAAAATTTCAAGAAAATTTTTCAGTTTTTCTTGATTTAAAAATACTAAATCAAAAAAATTCCACTATTTCAGAGCTTTGGCCCTAAATAACATCAAAAACAAAGATTTTAACAATATGATCAATAACTCATACTATCAAAAAGAATGGAAGCACGCTAAAATTGCGCTCACCCTCAAAAAGGGGAAGGACTCAAGGAGTCCGGCAAGTTATCGACCAATAAGCTTACTCCCCAATATTAGTAAAATATTTGAAACTATTATCAGCTAAAGAATTATCGATTTCAGTGAAGTGAACCAAATTATACCCGCGCAACAGTTCAGATTTAGAAATAACCATTCAACTACTTACGCGATTAACAAATTAGTTTCAGACGTTTGTTTCGCACTCAACAATAATAAATTAGTCGGAGCATGCCTCATCGATCTAGAAAAAGCTTTCGACTCCGTTTGGATCCATGGACTCATTTTTAAATTAATTAAAGAGTAAAAAAATACATAATCTTTACTTTGATCCAAGAAACATAATTTAAATAGAAATTTTATTCAATTCATTACTTCAAAAAATGTTTAAGAACTTCATAGAAAATCATATTATATACACGTATTAAATTAGATACACTTGCGTACAATGACATCAAATAAAATTATTGAAATTGTATCCAAGTTATATTACTTAATAACAAAAAATCAAATTTTATAAAACGATTGAAACCCTGAAATTACCATGATTCTCTTCAAATATTGTGCAATTCTTTGCATAGTGGTTCTACGCACTCCAAAGATAGACGTCTCTTCTCTTTAGCAGCTTGTCTATAACAATTTTTCACTTTTTCTTCTATAAATCGTCCAACATTTATTTTATTTATTAAGCCTTTTAGGTGAAGCTATTTTAGCTTCACATGAAACAATACATTTACCGTATGAAAGTAAAAAAGCATAATTTAAAATCCCTTTTGTGAATAATACTTTTTACTGCCTTGGTAAAAGTTATTAACGCATTGAAAGGTTTGCGAATTATGATTGGAAGAGATTTTAAATAAAAAGCTTTTACAAAGGAAGCTCGGCGACTCAAAAGAGGAAGTTTAGCTTCTGCGAGAATGTTTTTGGGAATACTGATACGATGTCTAAGAGCAGATCTTATAGCTTGAAACTATTTTTCTAATTTGTTCTGTAAGATTTTTTGTTTTCGAAAATAGATGAAATTAGCATAATCTACGATGGATCTGATATAGCTTTTTTACATTTTAATTGGAGTATTCAAGTCGGCATTCCGCGAAATATCGCTCAGAAATTTAATAATATTAAAGGCGTTAGTGCAAGATTTTCCAACATAGTCAACGTGCCGATGATAAGTTCATTCATAATCAAAAAAAGACTCCGAGAAATCGTGTTGATACACTCTAGGATTGTATGCTTTCCGACTCTGTTTTCCGCCTCTCGTGGTTTAATTTTTTTTTCTTTTTCTTTTTTTTTTTTTTTTTTGAAGTGTAACAAAACAGTTTTTGTAACAGCAAATTTTATTAACCATGAGTTTAAAGGAAAATATAATGTTCTTGACTCTTTTGAGACTGGAAAATTTTAAGTAGATTTAGTTTAAGGCGATGACACTGTTTTTTAAACTGAATGTAATTTTTTTATACATAGAGGGAATAAATAAGAGGGCTAAGAACTCCTCGTTGTGGCAAGACTCGATATAACAGTCTCATGTTTTGCAGCCTACCTAAGTCCTCTTTTTCGAGTCTTATACGGCTCTGCATTGTTGCACTTACGTGCAACAACGGGGACCTACAGTTTATAGTGGATTCCGAACCACTAGCTTTGATGTTATTAGACACTTGTAAATGACTACAGTGGTGTCCCAATATCAGTTTTCGGCGGAGATCGGGATCGAACCAGAGTCCTTCTGGTTAAAGGTCCGACACTCTACCAACTGAGCAATCGCCGCTGATATAACAGTCTATGCTCATAAACTAATGTATCAGTGAAAATTTTCCATTCACGAGTCAAAATTTTAACAAACATAATCAAGCATTGTTGAGAAATATTAGTAGATGGTATTAGTTCGTTATATTAGTAAATACCTAAGAAAATTAGAATATGAAAAGGAATGTTCGATAAAAGACTAACACACATCGGCATGTTTACGTGCGAGTCTCAGCGCTGTTAAAATATTAAATATTTTAGAATTAAAATTATTTTTACTGATGTTAATTCTAACATCACAATTCTTATAGAAAAAGAGATAACTCAATTGAAATAAATAATCTGTCATAAATGAAAACGCAAAAGTTAAAATTATACTGTAACGATAGCTTACTCCCGCGAGCAAACTAACGAGCGGCTAGTTCCGAACGCCACTGACAGGCGGCTACCTGTTGCGCCGCTTAGTGCGAGTAAACTAGCAAGCGGCTAGTTCCGAGCGCCACCGCCAGGCGGCTATACGTTGCGCACCGCGCCCGCATAAGTATCGCGAGCCACCAGAGGCTCGGCAGCTGCACTCCAGCAGCCCGACCGGGGTAAGGTGGTGAAGTCCGACAGGTCTAACAACTGTCCGCGACGACGCCTACCTAACCCCGAAATTGATACGTCTCACCCGTAACTTCAATCCTCCACCAGTTCAATGCCGGTAACGCAGAAACTGGGCCTAACAACCGTGACTACACCACTAGCTACTGCTATACACCTAACAGGCCTAACAACTGTGGGACGTTTTAGCAGCGAACTTTTTGCTTATCCTTTCTGCAAGCTTTTTACTCCACCCGAGGAGCAAAAGCCCGATACCGATCGACCAGATGGGAAATCTGATTCCCCGCGATTATTGTATTTTTTTGATCGCCAGTTTTCACTCCACCCAAGGAGCAAAACCCCAGATGGAAAACCCCGCGATTATTATAATTCATTCTCCATAGTGTTAAGTAAATTTTTTCCGCGACGTAGAATAAACGAATTCCAGATGCTAAGTTACCGCATTTTATTTCGTGATTGCGAAATAGTGGAGTAAACTAACTCCACAGCGCACCGATCTGTAACATAGACTATTATTTCTTTTTGTATTATTTTGTAAATAATTATTACGGCTGGCCAACTTACGCTGGAATAAACTCTAGAACTAAGTAATGATAAATACATGTTTCGAAAACCTTATTTTCCGGATTCCATACTCAGTTCCTTTAATTCCTAAAAACGACCCTGGCGCACGCCGAAGCCTATCCTTCGGAATTAAAAGGACCCGTTACAATACTATAAAGACTGTAATTTTCTATATTATTTAGAGTATTAGAATGAAAGCCTCAATCTGGGAAAAAGCAAAAAGCAATTTTGTATAAGTTTTGTACACTAATATTGTGTCAACTTCCGGTACACTTCCGCTTCGCTTCCGGTAATCTTTTGGAACACTTCCGGCTCAGTTCCAGCCCAGTCACGGTTCATTTCATTACTCATTACTCGTGCGTTCAGCGAAATCATAGTACTTACTAAAGTTGGCTGTAGCTCGGGTACATCGCGATCCTTCCAGGCCCGATCGGCGGGTACGAGCTCCACCCCATCACTTAATAATCTGATAAACGTTTCTTTAAAAATGCCTCCGAAAATTTCGGACTGGCGGGGATTTGAACTCAACGTGTTAAGGATATTTGTCTTGGGAGGCAAGAACCTTACCGCCTGAGCCAAACACAGCTCGTAACGACAAATCGATGTTCGCGCTCGAAGGATACAAACGGTGTTTTTTGATTTTGAAATCCTTAAAGATGTCTTAAAACCCTGGTAGGATGGATCAAAACTATGGTTCCATTCACGTTTAGTAGATCAAAATGCATACGGCCGAGTAGTTTAGTCTATCGCAGAGACGACTTTTTTGTGTACCTGTGTATTTAATTAATAAACCAACGAGTAGCATCAGTCCCAAATGACATAAATTATAGTAGTTTTCGATACAAGTGAGAGAAAGTAATTTTTTGTCCTAGGCCGCGAAATGACCATTTCCAGAAAAAACTAGGTTCTCATTTTGCGGCCCTCGTACAAAAAAATTAAATACCTACTTACGGAGTGAATAAAGAATGTCTCAGATAGCACGTTTATCGGCCTCGACTTCGTCTCGGCCAATAATTTACGTGCGATCTGAGACAATCTTTACTTTCTCTTCCTAGGTGCATAATATACTATTATCAGTCTGTGGCCGTTTTCGCCCGGGCGAAGCGAGGATGAAAAGGAAATACATGGTTAAAATCACGTTCTTGCTCGTGTATCGACAATTACGATTAAGCTGCACTACATGCAAACTTATTATCCTATTTTTTAACTAATGAATTACGTCAAGGCTAAAAAATTATAATATCTCTGGATCAGATGGGCTTACAGACTTATGTCTCGACTCATTTTTGAATCAGAATAGACTATGTGTTGTTTATATATGTGTTAGAAATCATGAGAAATTGAATTTTATTTTTTACGGTGAATTAATGCAACAAAAAAAGAGAACCAATCCAAATTAAAGAAGATCCATTTAAAAGTTCAATACCCTCTTAAACAAATAGCATTATAAGACTAGAGAAAAAGAATTTTTAATTTTGCTTTTTAACTTCAAAATTTTTTTAAAAACATAAAGTCACTAAATGAAGCACAAAAATTAATTTAATCTACCTAATATTAATTTGTTGTTTCTCCGGTCCTCGAAATCGTGACTCAGCATTTTTAAAATTTTATTATACTCTTCATTATATATATGTATTCAAGTTTTATTATCGCGATCGAGTGTGAGCGAGTGAGAATTTTGGCTAATCTCTTATTATTATGATGTCTTATACTTTTAAGAAAGAAAACATTTGCGTTAGTTTCTTTACATGTGCAGTAAGAATATCATATTTATGTAAAAAACATGAATTAATTATTCACAAGAAAAAAATTAATTTTGAAACAATTGTATAAATTTTATATTTTTAATGGAATTTTGGCTTTTCTTACCTTCATCATCGGTTTTCAATTTTTTTCTTAACTGATCCATTTTTGCATCTCTTTCTCCTTTCTCGTCTTTTTTCTTTTTTAAAGTAAGTGTTCCAAAATTTCCAGTCTTTTCTTTTTCAGAATCCTCTTCTAAAATTTCACGAACTAAGGAATACTCATCATGATTCGTAATTCCAATTTTTGTACAAATAACTACCATGAGATTCTTAACAAGTTGACTATCATCAACTAAGATAGTTTTTAACGTCCCATCTAACATGCGTACTCTTAAAGTTCTTAATTTTTTTCGATACTCTAATAAATATCCGTTTCTTAAAATGTAGTAACCTAAGTTTCGACCAGCTTCAAGCCAAACGCCTTTGTTTACATCTTCGTCAACAAGAAACAAACCATAATCTTTAGCTGTAAAGAACATGTAGCTTATATTATTACAAATCTAAAATAAAGAGTGGCATAAAAATTTAAGCAATTAATAAACAATTTTCAGATTTGAGTTATTTAAAATAAATAATATTAATCTTCACAAAAATTTTTGCTTATTTTTATGAAACATTCAAAGAAAAATTAAATAAATATTCGTTTTTTAAACAATATTTAAATTTAATATTCATTACATAAAAAACCGCTGCCACTTCATTGACACTTAGCTTCCTTCTAGATAATTTATCGTTTCAATATTTATAGTAATAGTGATGAAATATATTCAGGGTAGGGTTCAGTCAGAAAAAAGTTCTTTATTTTAAATTTTACATTTGTATATATGTAAAATGTAAAATTTAAAAGTAACTATATTTTAGTAACATAAAAATTAAGAAAGAAAAACATTTTCAGCTCATTTCAATCAAATTTGAAAGAGTTTTGCTTTAAAGTCATCAAAAAAGGGGTTTATTGAAAATGTCTCCCGCGGGGCATAATTTTAGATATCACCAAAAAACAAATTTTTTTCATACGGAATGCCAAAACCTACAACTTTTTGTTTTTAAAATACAATTTTAAGACCATTTCATGTCTGCAAAACATCAAAAAGGTGAAAAAATGCTCTATTTTTAACAATATAATTATCAATAAAAAATCGAACAATTATTTTAAGGACAAAAACCTCTGTAACTTTTTTATAAACATAATAAACAGCCTTTGTGCACAGTTTCTGCTGGATTAAATAAAAGTTGCTCCGCAGGAGATATCTTGAACATTGAAAAAGTTGATTTTGAGAAAATCAAGGTTAAAGATTCTCACAGAAACAAGTTGAAAGGTTCCTTACTTAGGCAATTCAAAATTTTCCAGCACCATACAGCAGTTCTTCCTGCCTCCTCAGTAAATTTTCTGAAGGTTGCTGATATTTTTTGTGATTGCGATATGCCTTTCTCTTCTGCTTCTCTGATGTGGATTGCTTTTGCTGCCTGCAGATGTTTCTTCTTCTGGGAAAACTCATCATGCTGCTTGCTGGCTTGATCGCTTGGTTTTGATCGCTGAGTTTTTAACAGTCCATTATTGAATTGGGAAACAGCATTTGCAACTGCTATTTCAATTCTTTTCTTAGACCCGAACACTTCTTTTGGACACTTTTTCCTGAACTGAATGCAAACTCTCATTTGCATTTGGGTCTTCCCTCTTACATAGTGCATTAACAATTGTTCACTAGAAAGTCTCATAAACTTTTTCCACTACATAATCACAAAGATGTTTTACTGCCCTTACTGGATTCAATGTTTTTAAATAAATTCTTCCAAGCTGCAGAATGAACTAGCAAAACTTCTGTATACTCTGTTTTGGAATCAACAGGTGTCTTTGATGAATTTTTTAAATCACTTTCAGCATTGTCAATTTTTCTTTATTTCACTATACAGAAACTTTTTAGCTGCACATTCTTCTTGTTACTTCTAGTTTTTTGGATAATAATTTCTATTTACTGGCATCATTTTGAAGCAAATAGAAAAATTTACCAGCCAAGGAGAAAAGTAAACTAACAGTAGCTGCCAGTATAATGTGTATGTGCCATAAAATTAGGGTACATTCTCACTGTGACTGTCGAATTCTGACTGCTTTTACGCGTCATAGACGTCACATACTTTGCATTTCGTAACACATTTCGTATTATGAATCAGAAAATTAAAAAAATAAAGCGTTATTCATTTTTATCAAATTTCATTAAAAATTTGTTTTTTTTAGTATTATTATCTAAAAAAATAAGCATTGAAATTTTTTTTTTAACGGAGGGCGCATGTTTTGTTTGCACGAAGTAGATGTTTCTCGTACAAGTGCGCTTAGTAGGCGCATGCGCATATTAATATACTTCGTGCACGATGTGCGAGAAACAAATGCTCGGGCGCTTTTTTATTTATTAATTTTTCATACTCTCTCTTGTTTTTACCACTTCTCACTCCTCGTCGAGGACGTAGTTACAGTGATTATTTCAGTTCTTTTCGCGCACTCCGTTAGAAAAAATAGAGTTCGATACATGTGAGGTCTCCCACTTCACGCACTTGTATCGAAATATATTATATTTTGACTCTAATGAATGCTTCACACATTCTTTAATACTTCTAGAATTTTTTAGTGATTTTTGACTGTACGCTACCCTTAATGCAGTATTTTACAAATTGTTTGAATACAATTAACTAAAATATTTTAAAATCATTTATCCATAAATAAATTATATATTATGATATTATACGCGTTATATGATATTATACGCGTAATCCGACACGTCACGTGCCAAAATTATTTTTTCATTCGGATCATAATTTACTACAACTTTTGGTGAAATTAATTCATTTTTCACCCATTTAAATGCTATCGAACACTTTTTATTCCATTTAAATTTATCTTTAGTTAGATATATAACAGATCTATAATGGCTTTAAGCTTTTTATCTATTCTTTAAAAAGCGCGCATACAAATTTATTAATTCCAGAAAAGACGCTAATTCCTTATTAATTTTCGGTTGGAGAGCATTAATCATAGCATTTACTTTAGATTTCGCTTTGTGCAACCCCTCTTTGTTTATTACAAATCCCAATACTTCTAGTTTTTACGGCATGAATTTACATTTTTCTTTATTTAATCTTACCCCGCATTCTTCCAATCTATTGCGCACTTTTTTTAAGTTTTGTAATTGCTCCTCAGCAGTTTTATCATCTATTCCTTTTAAGCATTCATCCATCTTTTTCTGCACATCCGCAGGTGTAATAAACCCTTATGTGTTACAATTGTTAATACTTTTGAATATTCTTCATCTACTGGAAATTGCAAAGAAGCATGCCTTAAGTCCAGTTTAGAGAAAGTTTTTCCATCCTGAAGCTTAACAAAAATATCATCAATTGTATGCAACGGCTATTTGTCCATGGTAATATATGGATTAATCGTAATTTTAAAGCCACACGAATGTGAATATCCCCATTACTTTAAATACCGGAACAATCAGCGGGACCCATTCGCTCACGTATAGTGGCTTTAAATGTCCTAATTTGACTAATCTGTCTATCTCTTTTTCTGTTAATGGTTTTAAGGCGTGCGCTACATTTCTACATTTTAATGCGATTGTTCTGGTATTTTCTTTTAAATACATTTTCGTTTTGCTTTTGTTATGCACTCCTGGTGAATCGCTAAATGATTCTTTACTCTTCTCTTTGAATCGCTCGCCTAAGTTTTCTAATTTCATATTATAAATTTTCATTATCTGTCATAATCTGGATGAGGTTTTAGTGGGTATGGTTATTTTAATTTATAATTTTTTTTTATTAAATATTAAATTCAATCATAATTTCTTTAATTTAGTAAAATCATAGTTTTCATAAATTTTTTTAACTTGTCCGATCGTCAATCCCGATTTTTTCAGAATTTTAAACACATTTTAAGCATGAAAGCCATATATTAACATTGCACAGGACTATCGCTACAATTTTTAAAGAACAAAAATCTCAAACAAAAATGAATAAAGGGCGTTTTTTTAACCGGAGACTACAATAGGTCGTTTTTAAGACGGCAGCCGAGGTAGAGCGTTTTCGAAGTGACAATCGAGATAGGAAGTTCTTCAAACAATCGCCGAGATAAGGTGTTTTTGAAGCACATGCCGAGATAGAGCTTTCTTGAACCAACTAAACAGATACGGCGTTTTAATAGTTCAATTATATTTTTTACGCTTTACTTACCAGCGACATTTTTATAACGTTAAGAAATCATTAAGGGTGCTCTACCGAAATTTCCCAAGTCCGAATTGACTGTGGCGCCTCCTTCAACTATAAATTTCTTTCTTATTTATTAATTTAAAATTAATTGACAGTTTTAAAAGTTTTTCCACCAATATGTAAAATCTAAGTAAATTTTTAAAAAAGTTTCATGAAGAAAGGAGTACAAATAAAAGCGTAATCTGGAGGAAACATTTTAAAGAATAGCAGACGAACAAAACCCATCTGCCATTGCAGCTTCAAAAGTTTCCTCCAGATTACGCTTCTATTTTCACTCCTTTTTTCGTGAAACTTTTTTTAAAGTATACGTAGATATTACATACAGATGGGAAAGGTACGTTATTAGTTTCTAATTATCTTTCTTCAATATAAATTAGACAAATATACTTTGAACGTTTGGTGGTGCATCAATCGCCTGGCAGACCACTTTTAAGAATATGAATATGCAATTAACATTGACAATTATCAGTTTTTAACACTCTATATCGCCAGAATTAGCGACATTAAACAATGCTATTACAATTGTTTTTTCAGGATATTTCCCGATTGCCTTCTATCCAATGATACGCGTTTATGAATTCATTTCTAGAACTCTTGGTATATAGAGATCACATTTCTTATTAAAAATATATATTTTGACATCTTAAAATATATATATATATTTTTTATACGTATACAAATTTCAATTAATTAATTACACAGCTTTATAAAAAGAAATTTCTGCATATACTCTTATAGCTCTCTGTTTTTCGACGCGCTGACTCCGAATCCGAGATCTGTTAATCTCGATTACATCAGGTTTAAGATCATTAGAAGGTTAAATGGAGAAGGATTCATTGAATAAACCTGAAGAATCGTATTGGCAAGTCCAAGCAAAAGTGTCACCCCTAGCGGCAGGCCATCGAAGCTGTGAGGTATAATAAGCAGACGCCTCACGCCTGAACAAATGATTCGACCAGGGGCCACTGTTTAAAACTTTTTAAAAAAGTAAAAATGGCTGTTACAAAAAAATGTGCTATAAATGGGTGCTCAACATATGCAACTATGGGCATATCAATGCATCATTTTCCTCCAAAAAAGGATTTATTATTCATATGGTTAGATGCACTCAAAGATGCAAACATCACTAAAATATCAGTG
This sequence comes from Ormyrus rosae, assembly GCA_035047165.1. Classification (NCBI taxonomy): domain Eukaryota; kingdom Metazoa; phylum Arthropoda; class Insecta; order Hymenoptera; family Ormyridae; genus Ormyrus; species Ormyrus rosae. The sequence goes on along the minus strand of JAWWML010000026.1, from coordinate 165,059 downwards.
CACACAGTAATTTATGACTTATACTTTAAGCTTTCAGACTATAAAAATCTAGGTAAGGTTGTGTATAATAATAACAATAAATTCATATTAAACATTTATATTGTCAGCATAAAATATTTTATAATAATTTCAGAAAGTAAAAAAAGGAGATTGAAATCAGATGCTGTGCCATCACAACATCTTTCTCATGATCATATCTTAAATGATGTAGAATCTTTGGGGCAAGAAATGGGAGTAGAAGAAGAAATAGATGCTGTAAATAGTGCTACTGCTCAAGATAATACTCGTGAAACATTAGAAGTTAGTGAAACGGCAAAAGAACTTTGTATAGAAAATGATGTCAATGACAGAGCAAGTGATCTAGAAAAATTGATGAGCCTGAAGACAAGTGTTAATGAAAATGTTGTGTACTTTGCGTTGGAAATGTTAATAAAATAAAAAATGGAGACAGTTGATCAAGATGTTAATACGTTAGATAAGGAAGTTCAAACTAATGTTTATACAGCGGATATAACAGTCCAAACTAATTCAAACACAACCAGCATTGGAGTTCAAACAAAAGCTCGCAGTTTCATGGACTTTTTAAAAACCGACAAAGATTTGTATGCTTTTACTGGAATCAAGTACAATACTCTTTTATACTCTAGTGAAAAGTGCAAAGTTAATAATTAATAAAGAAAGTGATAGACATTTGTGTACATTGGAGGAAAGAATCGTTTTAACACTTTGCAAGTTAAAATTAGATATCATTTCAGTATATTGCAGTGTTGTTTCAGATATCAAAGCAATCAGCTTGTAATTATTTTGAAGAAACCATTCATCTGCTATTTTGTATTTTGGAAGAAGCAATATATTTTCCAGACAAAGAAGAAATTGAGCAAAACTTTCCAACCTGCTTTGGTGAATTTAAAGACACCCGGATAATTTTGGATTGTTCTGAAATAGCAGTAAAGAATTCCAAATGTTTATAGTGTCGTTTAAAAATGTATTCACATTACAAAGGACGTCAGATATTCAAAATACTCATTGGAATAACACCATCAGGCCTTATCTCTTATTGCAGTGTTATGGTGGCAGAGCATCTGACAAATCAATATTTTTGCAAAGTGGACTGTTAGAAAAAATGATTGCTGGTCAGGATGCAATAATGGTGGATAAAGGGTTCATGATACTAAGTGAATGTGATGAACACAAAATAAAGTTAACAAGACCTCCATTTGCTGGCAAAACTAGTCAAATGACGCAAGAAGAAAATCTAAGAACAAGAAAAATAGCTGCAGCACAGGTTCATGTGGAAAGGAGTATTCAACGTTTAAAGAATTTTTATATTTTAAAATGAACAGTGCAGTGGGAGATGACAAAATATTTTGATGAGATAATGATTATTATTTGTGGTCTAATTAATTTAAGTTCACCTATTCTTGATAACTATCGTTTTTAGTGGACTTGCCAATACATTGGTTTTTGGACGTGTCGTAATCAGCGACCCCAAAAACCATTGAGTAACAAGTTTTGCAAGAAACAGTCTACTTTTTTCAAATCTGATTCCGCCATATTGGATTAAAGAATTCCCAAGTTTTAACTTCACATTCATAATCAGCGACCCCAAAAATCCCCGAGTAAAAAGTTTCGCAAGAAAGACTCTACTTCTTATGATTTAATGAATTTTAAGTCGCGAGCTGCATTACATATAGTTCACGGCGCACCCGCTACGCGACTACGCGAATACTTACTTGTTAACTAGGCTACTCGCATACGAAATAGCGGCCCGTCGTACATATAAAGGACTGGTATACCGAGCAAAGGCATACCCTGCGACGGTGTTTGCTCTAGCTTTCTTTACAATAATTAATAAGAATTAGATACACTTCTCATACGTTTTCAACGTAACGAAAAATATAATTTAAATTAACTAAAATTCATCCTTCAATAAAACGGGAATATTTAGTTAATTAATATTAAACTGGATAAATGTATAAAAATTATGAACTGTTTTTGTGTTATGTGTGGGAAATGTAATGCTGCTAAGAACATGATTTCTTTCGCAGAAACAATTCAAGAAAGGTAAACGGAGTATTTTAATATTGAACTTCACGTTAACACTTCCTGGATACCGAAATTTATCTGTCGAACTTGGGACTCGCGTTTGAGACGTTGGAAAAATGGAACATCAGAAATGTGTTTTCCTTCTCATATGATTTGGCGCAAACCACGAAATCATGATCGTAATTGTTATTTTTGTTTAAACAATAGATTTGGATTAAATTTCAAAAATACTAGCTCTCTTAGTTATATACTGCTCTATCTTACGTAATACCATCATCCGGTACAATGCCAGTATTAGTAGATGAAGACCATGGTTTACTCATCGCTGGTAATGTTGAGAATTGGCAAATATGTCTCACAATGACAGTCAAGCAATGGAAGTTGATGAAAGTGAAGAAAATTTTACAGAATCTCCCGATGATTCAGACGAAAATGATGACTATCGGGATGTTTCTGTAAATTGTTCCTCTGAAACTCCTTCAAGATCCAATCAGAGTGAACTAACCGATTTGGTAAGAGATCTAGTGTTGTCTAAGTGAATATTATTAATATAAGTTAAATCAAGTGAGTTCAAATAGAATAAGGAGGGGATGAGTGAGTGTAAGGTTAATTCAAATGAAACACAGAATTTCGCGGAAGGAACAAAAGGCCTTGTTTCGGCGTAAAAACCCTCACGGCTTAGAGGGAAAAGCCGAAGCAAGCGCAAACTTTATTTAAAGAAATTTACAGCTACAAAATTACGCCAATACAATAATAATTAAATGCGCGTGAATGATCATTCGCTATCCTAACGGGTCGAGAGCTCTCTTACCTCTAAAACGCCACACGAGCTCGATCGTCGCTTTTCCTGAAAAGACGCTGAGCCTCACGCAGAAGATGCGGCGTTGCACAAGGTTACTTTGAAACATCTCGAGGGAACCAACGCTTTGGTGATGGACAACAACAGTCGCCGCGTGCTGCACTCGTCCTGAAGTGATAGACGCCGACGATGCGCACGTGGACACCACTCCGACACTAGCAATTCCTCCAAACACACACGCACTCACACAAATCCGCGCGATTAGCAGCGCGCAATCGCAATTTACGCCCGCGGACGCGACCGCGATTTCCGATGATGTCGCGGACCCGGATACGACTCGATTACGACGTACAAAAGACGAAGAAGAACGGCACGACGCGATTCCGATTTCACAGAGTGTGTACGAAATCGTGTAACCAATCGCGCCGAAAAGTAATAAGGCAACTGTAGCGACACGATTGAAACGCGATGAGCGCGCTTATTTGAAATTTCAAAATAGATATTCTTTCATCAAATTATCAAAAATCAATAAAGCATAATATATAATGTATAAAAAAATGATTAATAATGTTCACATAATAATTAAAATGTTTTTATAGTGATTTCTTTAGCAAACGTAAATTTTAGTATATTTGGAAAATTACATTTTAAGTTGTAACTTTTTAAATTTTTTAAATTTGTGCCTGACAATTTTTTTCTACGTTTCGGATAAAGTATGGAATCAAATAATCAAATAAAAAAAAATTGAGTTTTGGAATTTTTTTCAGTATATAACCCCCTTAAGGGGGTTCTATACCCATCGGTGACATGGTTTTAAATGACCTGTAAAAAAGAAATTTAAATTAATAATAGTTTA
>JAWWML010000026.1:9045-161258 GCA_035047165.1 Ormyrus rosae | reverse complement strand
TCATAATTTTCTTGACGTATTTCTTCAACCGTCTGGAATCCTTATCTCGACCCATTGTTCACAATAAAAAATGAAAAAAAAAAAACAATTTTCAGCACACCGGACTTGTGGCTCTTCCGACACAAAAGAAGAGAATGAGATCCGCAGCGCGGCGCGGCGTGCAGGTCTAGATTTTTACTTTAAAACTGTGGCAATTCTGACAGGGGGACTACCAATTGATCTCTTCGGAGAAGGTGCGAAATACAATTTCAATATTTATAATTTAAATTAATGGACCAGCTACTGTTTTACGTTTATTAAGATCACTCTTTAAGAATAATAGAAAAATGCTTCTTAAATTATGCTCCAATCATTATTAAACGTTCAAAGTAAATGCGCGAAAACACATTTCCACCGCTTCCCGCGCTAAATTCCGCTTTAACCGCGCAAAAATTAAGCCAGAAACCTGTTAAATCGCCAGGCTCCCCCGCGGATCTTGTACCCCCAGTGACATACCGCCGATTTCCCTCATAATCCCTCTGGCGATATTTAACGCCCCGGAACGAAGTGGCTCGCCGCCGTTTTCGCAAGGCTCTCTCTCTCTCTCTCGGAAAGGGCTGCTCTCGTGGAAAGGGACGTCGTGTATCGTCGGCTAATGAATCCTTACAGTCGCGGGGCCCTGCTTACACACAGCGCTCTCCGGGCGCGCGAGTCCTCCGCAGTCGCGCGGGAGTGAGTTTATTGCCGATGCTAATTCGCGAGCCCGGCAATTAGCGAGAGCTAGAACACAAGCGACTCGCAGAATGCGGACCTCCTCCTTTCTCCGCCACCGCTGCTGCTGCTGCTGCTGTTGCTCTGCTCCGTTGTCGCGCGGCTCTGCTTTGAGAGCTTGTCCTCTCGGCTCCTTACTTTCTTGGTACGTTTGTGTTACCGAAGGAATTAAAGCTTCTAGAAAGGGAATCTGCACTTTAAAAGCTTTGGGTGGATCGATTTCTTTTTTTGGCTGTAAAAGTCAATGAACGAATGATTTTGATTATTTAAAATAATGATTAATAAAATATTTGCAATTGTCTACCGATGCATTAAAATCGAATCGCTTAATTTAAAAAAAAATTTAATTTTTCTAATTGGGATTTTATAAAAGTCTCGTATACTTGAAATCGCTCTATTAAAAAGTTAAAGTCTTCATCTTACAGTACAGGATTGAATTATATCATTTATAATTGGTTTAATACATCCGACAATTATACAGATTTTAAAATCATTAAATCATTTGTGAATATTTTCAAGTCAAGAGACCCCCCATTAATCACCTTCAAAAAATAACACCAAAGTTCTCCGTACCAAATAACCACTAATTAGAGCATCGCATTTAAAAATGTATTACCAAAAAGGTTTCGAACTCCTTCTGCAATTTTAAAATATCATAACCATCGTGAATGTCGAAAATATAACTTTAATTATCAACAATAATTCCAAGTTGTTCAAACAGACCCAAATATCAGCTTACGCGTACTATCGCTACAACATGCCTTGCACAAAAAGAAAAAAATTCTTCGTACCTTTCGTACCAAGTCAACAACCCCAGCCGAGCCTCGCAAAAAACGTCATAATTCGCCGTGGCGATGCATTCGGACTCGAAACGATCCCCCCGTCCCCCCTCAGCCTCCCTATCATTTCCGCTCGGTCAAAAAAGCGGGGAAACAACGGAGATTGATGTCCGTTCAATTTTTCACGTGCCCGCGCCGTCGGCCACGCGGACTCGCTCGCGGACCCTGTGTGGTCGATTAAGATCTCGTCGTCCCGAGGAGATGTTTCGCTTAATGCTCTCGAGAGAGCGCGCGCACGCCGAAAATCCGGCGAGAATTAAACGAGCCTGCATGAGCTGCGCGCGTACCGATTCCCGATGAACGGGCCGCCGCGGCGCGCGTTTATCGCGAGGAGAGGGAATTACTAATGCGGACATGTTTCTTCGGACGGGGAGGGACGGTTATGGAGAGAGGCACCGGAGATTTTTATTGAGTTCATTTGTTTCGGGACGGTTGCCTGGATTCCTTTTGCTTTTGAGAGCAATTTGGAAAACTTTCTTTTATCCTGCTTGGGAATTAATTGATTTTTTTGGCTAAAGTTTTAGTTTGTCAAATAACTACTCTCGTAGCTAATATTAGGTGCATGTAGCTAGAAGTAGTTGAAAAACTGACTGAAAACTATGTTAAAAATACATCGATGTTTCTATTACAAGTAATATTCTTAAAATTCTCGATCGAAGTAACTATTTACAAATCACATTCTTCCCATAAACTAATTTCAATAACAATATAAATTCAAGCACCTCAAAAAGCATTCACATATACACGTCAAAAACATTTTTTTTTACAAAACAGCACGCAGAAATTTTGGGGATAAAGGCGGCAATTACCAACGAACTTTCCGAAAAAAAGTCTCGCATCTTAATAACAGCCGCGTGTGCCGTCCCAAATGAAGAATGGAGATGAATGTCGGAGCGCGCGCCCCCTCGGAACAGCGCCGAAGAGCGCGGCGAGGAAACGGCGAACTGGATCGTCGTCTTCGAGGCGAGAGCCGAGAGAGTTTCGCAGAATTACGGCGGAGCTGAGCCCCGGGCTAATTCGGAGATGGGACGCTGATGGCTAATTGAAAATTAAAAGAATACGCCGCGCCGCGCAGATTGCGATAAGAGTGTATATTATGCGATCGCTTCAGAATCGATCGGCCGACGAAAATTATAAATTTAAATCTGTTTAATTTTCATTTTTCATCTGTTCGGCGTCGTGAAACTGTAGCGGATTATGCTGTTCTTTCGGTTCTCGGAGTTGGGAAATTGATGTTTTTTCTTACAAAATCAAGGCGCCGTCAATGGAGTTCAGTAAGTTACAAATAGCCTTTACAAATGGGTAAATTATCCTGAAATTATTGCACAATCAGAGCTTTCATTATTAAAAATAAAGCTTACAAAGTCAATAGTTTACCAATTTTAAAACAGTACAAACTCAGCCAGATCATTTTATAATAAATTCTATAAAGAAAGCGAAATTAATAAGCATGGAGAACATCAAGAATAAATTCTCAATCCATCCGAAGCGGCTTCAACGATTGCGCCAAAGCGCGTTTTATCAAACTTTCCAGCCGTATCCAACAACGCTTTAATGCGATTCGACACTGCGAGCGCGGTAAAAAAAAAAGGCCCCGCGCGCCTTGTAAAATATCGACAGCCGCGCTCCGTAAAAACCCATATTTATCCCGGGGAGTGTAAACAAAAATCTCGATTAGATACACCAGGTATACCGGCCAGTCCGGTAATTTGCACCAGATATATATACGCGGCTGGGAAAGCGCTTCTTGCATCACTTGATTTTTTTGCGCCTCTCGGACTCTCGGCGGCTCGCGGCCACTTCGGGATCGTTTTTCCCAGCGATACTGGCCGAGGGAGAGAGAGAGAGAGAGAGAGAGAGAGAAGGAGCTTTCAATCCGAGACCGCAAAGAAGGAAGTCCCGGGCGAGTCATTGCAGCGTACCTCCCATCTTGTACTGCGGCGGACTGGAATTTTCTCTTCGGCGCCATTTGCGATGTTTGCCTTTTTTTTTCTTTTTTTTTCTTGGCTGCCCGCAACGATCGAATGGCTTCGTATTAATTTGCCGCGGATTTTACGGAGCAGCGCTTACTTTACTGACCCACATGTATCTTGGGAACGTTTATGGGATTCGGTTCTGTTGTTTTGGTTTAACGTTTCGCCGGATATAAATTCAAGTGCGCAGTTAAACGCTCCGAAAGGGATAAGAAAGTGTGTGCATTTTTGATAAAAAGAACTTAAAAAAAAAACAAAAAAAAACTGCTACTATTTCGCTCTTGTTGTTATTCAACATTTTATCGTTCAAAGTGACTTTAATGCGTAGCAGCTCCGAGCCATTGCGCACACGCAGCTGGTCATCATTAAAGCCTCTTTTCAATTACATAAAATTGTTCTTAAGATCAATCTTTCGATTTGACAGCGGCGCTGGCCTTTAAAAAATCGTAAATTATTCTTTCATTGAAGGAGCTTACCGCCGCGGGAAGACAATGTTCCGCACTTCCTTGATCACACTTAGAGGCGCACTTTGAATTAAATAACGCAGTAATGACTGTAATCCAATTTAATGCACCGTTGATCGCGTAACGAAGGCGATAACGTACATCGTATTATTACCGTAATTTTCGCATTTACTACAATTATCATCAAAATAGCTGTAATCACTGCTATTAACGCGTCTTTAACGATTTTTCTTAGCTTTTTTTTTTGGCCGCGTTTGGAACTAAAAGCTGATCACGGGAGCTATTAATTTGTCAGAATATTATATAATTTATTGAAAAGAAGCTTTTAGTTTTATTATAAAATCTTGTACAAACTAACAAAATGTCATTACGTTTACGACATTTTTTTTTCAGTTTTCAACTCGCACAAAGTTCATAAAATCAAAACTAAGTCCACTTATAAACAAACACAACCACACGAACACGTCCCCGCACAATTTTTCTCCTATAATCGAAAAAGCTCCTTGAGCCCGCTCTCGATTCCGGCGGCAATTTCCAGCGGCGATCTGCATAATTTTCGAATTAGTCGCCGGGCGACGCGGCCAGCCTTAATTGAGATGACGCGGGGCGCGGTCCAGTGGCGCGTGCAAAAACAAAAAAAAAAAACAATTGGCCCGCCTGTAATGGCCGTCATTACCGCTCGGCCGGTCACGCGAGGAGTTATATCGAGCTTATTTAATTTTCGCGGGAGGAGCCCCGCGTCTCTTCGCTGCCAAGCGACAGCGGTTACGAAAAATGGCGTTCGCCTCGTTGAACGAGGCTGACGGCTGTTGGATCGGTTTTATATTTTTTAAAGGACGCGTATAGCGGAAAGGCAAATTGGTATTTCAAGAGTGTATGTTTACTTGGCTGAATATTTAAGGTGTCGATTTTTTGATGGATTTGTCGGAATATTATTTTGGCAACTAAAAAATATCTTAAATTTTTTTTTTCTTTTAACATTCTTCGATTATTTGATGCAAAAAGTAGGTTAGAGCAATGTAATAAACATCCGTAAAATAATAAATTTCTGTTCAATAGAAAAAAAAAATATTAAACATGTTTTTTATCACTTTTCTCGAGCTAAACATAGTTAAAACTGAAATTGAATGCCGTATCGGAGCCCAAAGAAACTACCTGCAAAAGCCAATAAAAACCTTACCGCATAACTACGCTACTTTCTCACCTGAGCGTCTCGGCACCCGCAGCCACACTTCTCCCTCCATTTTTCGTCAATTCTTCTCCGAGATTACAGAAAAATAAATCACCGCGACGTTTACAGCCTCCCCCCTAAACGTCCGCGTATTTATCAAGCTTGTTCCGCCGTCTCTGCGCGCTGAAAGCACAAAATGAAAACATCCATTCCCAACGTCTATTTCTCGAAGAAAGGGCCGCGATAAAAGCCGAGCTACCGGAGAGAGAGAGAGAGCGCTCGTCTCCTCCGGCGCGTAATTCGCATTTTTCGCCTCCTCCTTCGCGGAAAGCCGCGATTGTCGCGGCTACTCCGAAGGCATAACCGTAAAGCAGCGCGCCGAAAAAAAGGGGAAAACAATTAGGCGGCCGCCCGATGAAGAGTGGACTTTCCCGAGAGAGAGAGAGAGATTGACAGCCGCGCGTAAAAGGGATATCGGCGCGAGCGCGCGGGCTTGTTTACCGCGGAAGTGAGTTACAACTAGTTGGATCTCCCGGCAAAAATCTGGATGTATATTTACATAGTCCTCTGTTTATGTACTCGAAAGCCTCCGCGATGATGAACGACGCGCGGGACAATTTGCCCCGCGGCAGTTTCGACGGGGAAAACGCGCGTGAGGTCTATTTTTCTCGAGGCGCGTAAATCAGCCGCGGCCAGGCGCGAGATATAAGTCTCCCGAGCCGCGGGGATATGCTAATGGAGTTTCGGGATCTTTTTTCGTAATTCTCCAGGCGCTTTTGACGTCTAAATCCTCCGTGTAATTGCGCGCGATGTGAAAAAGGCGAGGGGTGACCATTTTTGCGAGCGTCGCCGGAGGTTTCGCGGACGGGACTTTTAACGAGATTCTCGGAGGAGTTTCTGGGAAACGGAAAATTATCGCCTGCGAAAATTGCGACTCTTTATATTGCCGCGGTGTTAGTTCCTTATGTAAACTCGAAATCGCAATGTAATTATCTTGTTGCGACGCTCCGTTATCGATAAGACGTCTGTGCGTGCGGTTTAGAAAATTTGTTGACAGTAAATTATTTTATTTTAAAAGTGTTTAGAAAATTAATAAGTAAATATCTTGCGTTCAGCTGGTATAAGGATTATAATTTTAGTTTGCCATTGAAGATACTAATTTAATACATTTGTTAAAAATAAAAATCTGAAGCTTGAATGTTATTCGAAGTTTAATAATTCTGTGCCCGCAGATAAATTGATTTACTGCATTGAAATTAATTTTTGTATTTTTAAAAAAATTCACTCTATAGTAATATGACGAATATATAAGATCGAAAAACTGCTACTAAATAAAAAGTAGAATAAGAAGTTTTTTGTACAAATTAAGTTGCACAAAAAAAGTAAAGCTTATTCGGATTTTGTGACATGCTCAACCGTGTGTGCAGGAAGCGACTCAACAGGCGCATTCATTCACATTTTACAACACCGAGTGTATTCACGTTTGTAAGTGATTAGCTGTTATTGATATGATTTTTTATGCCTCGTCGGTATTGAAAGACGAAAATATCTTGATCAAAAGTATTGCTTTTAATCTGGTACATTTATTAGTTTAGTTAAATTAGTGAAATTCTTTGAAAATAAATGAATAAAACTTTAAAATTCTATGTACATACTGCGAAGTATTTTTATATTTACTAGCAGGCAATAACGTAGCGGAGCTTATATTCATCGACCTAACATTAAAATTATCCGCCGCGTTCTGCATCCTTTAATTAGCACTCGATATTCATTAACACCGATAATATCCCAGAAACGCGTTTTACTTTCCCAACACCTAAAACGCGCTCTCGCCTCCCTCGCGGCGGATCGACGCATTAAAATTCCAGTCCAGCTCGTTCCCCGCGCGGGAAAAGCCGAAAGCGAGCGTCAATCAAGCCTTCGCCTTAAATTCCGGAAAACTACCACTAAACATCCGCAATCGGCGCTTCGCATTTAGCCCCGTCGGCACGTATATACCCCGCGCCGTCGCCTTGTATATACCCGACTCGTTCGCCTCGCTCGTAAACTGGCCTGCCGAAGCAGCGTTTCCTCTCTCTCTCGCGCGCCGCTAAAATTCGCTCTCGCGCTTATTGTAAACATCGAGCGCGCCTCCCCCCCTCCTATCCTCTAATTGGCAGCCACCAAAAAGCAGGTAATAGCAGCGGCTAAAGAAGTCGGTTTTACTGTTACGACGACACTCTCTCTCAGGGGTCACGGTAGCGAGAGCTTATCGCGCGTGCGCACAGCTCACCCCTCTGCAATTAACGCGCGCCCTAACCCGAGAGAGGTGGTCGCGCTAACGGTCCGCGAATCGTATATGCGTTTCGCGGGACTTTTTTTCAACGGGGAGGGACTTTCGTGCGAGGAGGAGGGCTTGTTTTTTTAGACAAGCTTCGAGCGAGAGATTCCGCGGGCAATCAAGTACCGTTTATGGGATTATAATGATAAGTTGCAGCAGATTGGGGGGATTGTTATTACACTTTATTAAAACTTTTGCGCCGAGATACCTTTTTTGCACGCTGATGGGTGTTCAAGTGTTTGGATTGCGCGGTAAAAAGAGTTTGAAAGTTTTCTATAAAATTTCGATTGCGAAAGTGTTTTACTAATCTAGCGTTACAAAAAAGCTTTACAGTTTTATTTTTAAAATCATTTTTAATCAAAGAAAAAGCCTTTAGTAATAATTTTTCTATCCTAAAACATTCCCAAATTCCTGTCTTATTATTAAAATAAATTAAAAAAAAACAATTACAAAAATCATTTAATAACGACATTATCAATTGAAACTCTAACCGGCAATATCGATTTGTAACGGCTCAGCAGTAACATCCCCGACTTTTTCGTCACAGCCCATTAGAACGCTAAATTTACTGAACTGACCACTCAGCAACAGCGAAGCACCATCAGCTGGCCTACTTAAAAAAAATCTCTCTCTCTCTCTCTGCTCTCGGTGCGCCAGTATCTAAACTACCCAGTCGGACTGCAACCGCAGCGGCGTATCGACCTGGCCGAAAAAAAAAAAAAAATAAAGAAACGAGAAAAGGGAAGCAGCAGCAGCAGCAGCGGGCACTCAAGTCGTGGAAAGCGAACGGGCGAATAAAGAGTGTATACAGCTCGTGAGATTCGCCGCCGGGAATTTCAAAGAGCGGGGGGCTCGTTTTTCCCAGCGGCGACGACGCGCCGAGCGTTTTCGATAAAGACCCGATTAGCCGTAAATCGCTCCGGACTACTCGACCGCCGGGGGAAAAGCGGCGCGGAGAGAGAGAGAGAGAGAGAGAGAGAGTAGCGGGCGTTAAACGGGGAGAGCCACTGTGTATGGGAGGCACGTGGAGCGCGCGAGAGGATGCGAGCGAGGGCTTCGAGCGTTTTGCCGGGGATTTTTTTTTTGCGATTGCTCGGAAGTGATAATTCGGTTAATTGGTGGCAGCGGGAAACCGAGTTGTCGGTGTACACTTTGCTGATTGAACGTTTTGTATTTTAATTTTCTACTTCGGATTTTGTTAGTTTGTGAATCTTTCAGCCGATTGAATTAACTCTAAAGGTCGCGTTATAATGTTACAAGAATGTTCTTGCGATATCGATGCAACGTCGATCGCCAAGTAGGAAACGTTAGTAATATCGTTAATCATTGCAAAAGAATCGATTGAAATGAAACTAGAAATCGTAAAAAGCAAAAACGAAAGAAAAAAAATATCCACCTCCACTCAACAGCGCAATCAGCCGAACACGACCACACGCCTCCTTACGCGGCTCATCTCCGAGAGACGGGGCCACATCGGTGGCACACCGCGACAGGCTCTCGAAGAAAACTCGCCGGTAATAATGAATTTCCGAATACAAAGGGAAAGCCTCCTTAATTGCGAAATGAACGGTAGTGCGCTCAGATCTCCGCGCGCGGCGCGGCTGATTTATACGAACGTCGCTTTGTCGTACCTGCTGCGGCTCGCAATCAAAGACACACGGAGCCGCGAGTGTTGGGTTGATGTTACACCGAGCCGCCTCCGCCGCCGCGACGGTGCGGATTTATGTTCGCGCCGCCAGGAATCGATATTATGGTAATTTTATTGCAAGCGCAAGATGACCGAACCCAACTCTTGCTCTCTCTCTCTCTAGCTCTCAGCTGTCGATCGGGATGGAAAGCTGCTTCTCGGCTGCTGTGTATAAATTTTAGTCGAGGATTGTTTAGGAAATGGTTATTTAGTATTTAGAGTCTTTATTAATTGCAAGTGATTTTACAAGAATTCGTTTGAATGATAATAGTACGTAAATTCAAAGCATATTGAAACGTCTATAGGAGATAATACTTACAGGAGTAAGCAAAATGAGCTTTTTCAACGAGCATGCATTTCGCGCAGCAGTTATACTACCCATCAGATAACAAACTCTCTCAAGACAAGAGTTCGAGGATAAAAGCAATTTTAAGCGCTTTTAATTACACAGAAAAAAATCGAAGCTACAAACGCATTCGGCAGAGAAAAGCGCCCCAAAACGAAAGCGACAACACATAAAATTCCCGGCTATCCGAACGAGCCTCGGCAGCATTAATTAAGGACCCCGCGGGTCCTTATCCGCCGTGGCCCCCTATTCTCATTACCGTCCCGCGTCGCCGCCGTATAAAAGTGCGGCCCCGGTCAGAGAGGATCGCCGCGAAAATAGGCGCGAACAAACGTAGGAAGCGCAGATTGCGCTATCGGGCGCGTGTTACAAGGCGGCCGCGCGTCGCCTGTAACAGCTCGGAAATGGGATACCCGTGTACTCTCTGCTACTCGTGAAGATACCGCGCGGGGAGAGGCGTACAATACACGCCCTGCGCTGCCGCGCGCGCTGCTCCCGACGATCGCGCTTTCGTTTTTGGGACGCTGCTCTTTGGGCTTTGGGATTGTTGAGCTTCTTTTTGCCCTGAGAAAGGGATATTAATTGTCGAGGTACTGTTTTCCAGCTGTTTGGAGAGTAAAGCGAAGATTAGGCTGCTGCAGATTGCGGGGAAATTTATTTGTCGAATCTAGGCGGGGCAGTGGACGAATACGGTAGGATAAGTTTTTCAGATTTTCTTAAGCTGAAAGTGTGGATTAAATAGGGAATTTTAATTTAAAATACTATAGGACATTTTTACTTTAAGCTAAAATTAACCGTTAAAGATATATAACTTTGTATGGATTTAATTCTGTTCGAGTCAGTCAATCCTTTTCTAAGTTTCAATTAATCGATATAGAATTATGCATCGGATATTAAATAACTAATAACATCCAGGGAAACGCACGAAGTTATAAGTCAATTAATTCCTATATCTCCTCCATTCTACGATTCCGCGTGATTTACGCATTTAAATAAAAGAAAGCATTAAATTCCAGTGAAATCTCGCGAAGGCATTAATATAATTTATTTTAAGTATACAAGCATAGCGGTAAATTCTAACATAACGTACAAACTATCGTTCCTCAACGCACACACGCATCACCTTCTGCAAACTAAAAAAAAAAGAAGACAGCCAACGAAGCCCATAAAATCCGAGTAAAACTTGCTTATCATTAAGAAGCGCAATCACAAAACTTATTTAACGCCCGCACGGATACACCTCGGCTCGCCGACTTTCCGCCGCGGCGGCAACGGCTAATTTGCATCGTCGCACGTACGCCGGTCCAATAAAGAATCGGAGAGTAGAGGTAGGGGGCAAAAAAAAAAAAAAAAAAAAAAAAAAAAAAGAGCCGGCGCGCACTCTCAAAGAAGGCCTTTCGGGCGATCGTCCGGCATTGCGGGCACGTAGCTCAATCAATCGGCGTAATCGGCCATCATCGGCGCGCGCGCGCGCCGCTCGAAAAAATGACACGAGTGATTGGAAATTCCAATTCGGCATTAATCGTCCCGGAGTCGCAGCGCTTTTTCCCCGCTCGGACGCGGCGTAACGGTTTTTCACCGACCGAAAGAGCCAGCTGATTCCTTTTGTAAGGCGCGCGAGAGAGGATTATCGGAAGCGTTTGTTCTTGCGGGATGCGCGAAAGGCGCGGGAAGTCGGTCGAGAGGAGCAAAAAAAGACGCAGGCCGCCGAGGGGTATTATGGTTCTGGTAGTCTTATTTTTTTCTTTTCTTTTCATCCGAGAATTAAGAGCCTTTTCGCTTTAAACGGCGTGGAAATTTCGATCGCTGCTTCTGTAATTAGTTTCGAGGATTGATGCTTTATTGATGCGCTTTTTCTCCTGGTTGCGCGCTTTTAGAGAAAGTTTTTTTTTTTTTTGGAAAATTGGAGGAAACGTTGCCGATTCGCTTGGGTTTACTGACTTTTATTGAGGAAGCTTTTTTGCTGGAAATGGAATAATTGTTCTTGGCTTGAAACTGTGTCATTTCACACTCGGATTTGGAGAAAAATCTAAAATAACTAAATTAGTTGCAATTAATAATATATGCAATATTCTTTTAAAATTGTTTTATAAATAAATGATAATTAATTATCAACGATCAATTAATGCCTTCAATTATAAACAAAGATTACTTGATTAAACTATTAATAATTCTTTTTGACAAACGCAACTTCGCAAATTCCATATTCCTTGTTCATTATATAAATCTAACACGAACCAGCTCTACTCCGACTTATTCATTATATTTAAATTTATTCCTCATAAAGCTGCAGTCCAACCGAAACGTACCGTTTTAATATCTATGTCGCCACACGAACCTACAATTTTTTTAAATATCGAACACAGCAGATGTCAAGCAGACCAAACTGCAGCCTCGGCCATCTAAATAATTCCCAGCCGAGCAACTCCTCCGCGGAGAATCCCCTGAATAAAGTCCAGTATCCTCCGTCTTTTTCCAGCCTCCCCCGCACGTAACAGCGCGCGCTCGAGCCTCTTACACGTCCTTATAGAGCAATAAATTCCGTCTAATTCAATATCCTGTGCTCTCTAAATTATTTCCTCCTCCTCGCGGCCCTTTCTCTCCTCTCCATTCCGAAGGAAATAAAGAGAGAAAAGCAGCGGCGGCGGCAGCGGCAGCAGGAGGAGAAGAAGAAGCGGCGGCGGCGGCAACAGCCGATCCATCTCGCGGAAATCACCCTCGCGTCGGCGCGAGCGCCCGATACGCCACTTGCCGGCACCGTGAGAAAATCCGCGGAACGAGACCGACGCCAAGGTAGAAGCTCCGACTTAAGAGAGGTCACCTCTCCCCCCCTTATCCCTCATTCTCTCTCTCTGTTTCGTGCTTTGACTCTTCCCGGACGGGAAGAACGGAGGAAGTGCCGGTGGCGGAAGGACGGGGATATATGGGCTAATAAGTCGGAGGGTGTCGATGCTTCTTTTTTTTTAGGAAAGTGGACGATTTGTGCAGAGATAGTCTAGATTTTCGGTGAACCACCTAAGCTTTGTATAAATAAAAAACTTTTTTAATATTTTAAGATAAGTTATTATTTTAAAAAATCGTAAATATCATTATTTGTAGTCTTTATTTACATTATTGAGCGTTTTTCTTCTGTTAAGTGATGCGTCATTAAACACGCATTCCCTTTAAAAAGCGGCTTCCGAGCTCGTAATTAACCAATCATAACATTTTTCGTTGCGGGTAAGCCCGTCCGCTTCGTATTGTATTAAATTAATCAGCGTCGGTAAGCACTCGCCCGCAGACTTTTAAGCAGCCTGTTCAAGTTGTCTTTAACGATCCGCATCTCATAATATTCTCATTTCTCACATTTAAAACAGTGAAAATATTAATGTCCTCTCTTGTAATTACATCGGTGCACTCAAAAACACGCTGATGCATTAATTAACAATTTAAGGATTCCGCATTACTCACTTTGTTGTTACAAATAGCAAAGTAATTAAGGTAATCGGAGGAGTGCTTGTGTTGCTATGCGATACGAATGTCCTTATTACGGAACATTAATTGCGCCCTTGTGAGCAATATATCGTACAAGAGCCCGAAGCGTCCGTTACTATATTGATGTGACGATTTTAAATAAACGATGGTGGTAGTATTTCAACTCCATATATTTTCTCTTTCTCTCTAAATAATTTCTTTCTCAATTTTGGTAAAGAAAACTAACTTATCAGAAAGAAATACAAGGATTTGCGAATTCCACCTTCCATAAATTTATAAAGTTATCGCAGCTAACTTCGACAGAAACATAAACAAATTTTCATAACTATCGTTTACGGGTAGATTTCATTCAGCGAGCCTTAATTATTATTGACACCCGCATTAAGAACGCCCGATAACCTAAGAATTCATTTAAAGCCACAACAAAACAACGCCGACAGCGCCGGTAACATGCAAAAGCTGCCGCTCCGGTACGCGTAAAGCGCGATGTTATCTCATGTTCCGCGCGGTGAAAGCTCTCTTGGTTAACCGATTAATGCAGACAAGTGTACAAAAAGTAAGAAGAATACGCGGCACACTTGTATCGGCACTGGCATTGAATTCCAGTTTTAATCGGAAACAAATCGTCCGGCGACTCAACTTTTTCCTGCTTTTTTCAATGCAGTACCGGAACTCGATTGTTTAAAGGGACTGCGGGCACATGATTTGCGACAAAACTGATTTTATCTGTATTCTTTCGTCCCTTGCGTCCTAAATTAATTCAGCTTTTAATTGAAAATTGTTTGCCGTAAGACAAAAGAAAAGAAAAACAAAGTTATTAAGGAAACTATAAGAATTTTCTTAAATACTAAATTCCTTCAATAATTCCTCAAAGGCCAAAAGTGAGTTTTTTTTTCAGATAATCTGCTAAAATTACTCAAATAAATTTTGCATCGAATTAAAACCTACAGCCACACCCCACCAAACAAAAAAAAAACTAGCAAATAGTCTTTTAAACCGATTTCAACGAAACAAATCCCGAGATCACCTCGCCTCGCTCCACTTCCTCGATACGCAGCCGCGGAAATCCCTCCCGGCGCCGGAGAGCGAAACCAGCCGCGGAGGATAGAGTTCATTAATTTCCCGATTGTCAGCTACACGTCGCGCGGAGAAATGCGTTTGGGTCCGCGCGCGCTTTCGCGGAGATAACAGCGCCGCGGCGGCTGACCCTCTTCATCCGAGAGCGCTGCTCTCCTCCGCTCTCTCGCGGCCTGGGCGTATGGCAGTGTTCCTGCGTCGGGACAGCGTTCTTCCATTTAGCGGCGGCCGCTCGGAAAAAATGCGCGCGCCGCGCGCGCGGAATCACGGCTTTTCTTCGCCGCGCTGCGTGGGCGCGGACCGCTGCTTTTCGAGACTATGCTGCGATTCTCGACGATACTCATTGATATTTGTATTGCTTTTGTTTAAGATTCGTTTTTGATGTTTGTTTTTAATACGCGTAGTTCGTTCCTCTGATGCACACTGTTTACACATCTCTTAGCTTTAATGTATCTTCAAATTGCTATTTTTTCTTACTTTCAGTCACATTTAATATAATCTCTGTGCTGCCCCCGGCAACTGCATTGGTTAGAAAATTAAGCCTCAATTAATCCAAGAATTACGAAGAATATGCTGTAATCTCCCTTCCATCCCGTCTTAAAACATAACTCATATCCAGCGCGGGATTATGAAAAAAATACTCAAAGTCCCAAGATATTCCATCAAGGCGCATCAATAAAATTCCCTCGCTCGCCTATAAGCCAAAGTGAAAAGCAGGCATCTCGCGCACAAGCATCCATAAATATCAATTAGAAATTTTTCCATTATCCGCGGCTTTATTCGCGCGTAGCACCTCTCCTCTTTTACTACGGGGCCCTCTGGCCTCGCTCGTCGCTCCCCTCATTCAGCCGCCGTCGTCGTCGAGGGGATTAAAAAAAAAAAAAAAATGATAAAAAAAGGCGCTCTCGCACTCTTTTCCCGCCGCGCGCGCAGCTTTTATCTCATTCTCTCGCTTTAGCCTCCTCTCGGATAATTACGAAAACAGGTGCCTGACGCAGCGCCGCGCGGCAATTTACAATGCGATTGTGCTCGCGAGAGCGGCAGCCGGAGAGAGAGAGAGACCCATCGGAACGCCATTATCCCGCATATAATAATCGAGCCGATCCCATGCGCAATGCGCCGCGGCCGCGAATGACTAACGGTTGCGATATATCGCCGCTCTCGAGTACTGTACGCGCGCGCGTAAGGCTTAATTAACCCCGCGCGCGTGCGCCCGCCGGCCGACGGGAGATGGATGCGTAAGCAGGTCGCGGAGCGAGAGACGCGTGTGTATTTGGAAGGCTTTCGGTGAAGTGGCAAGTTCGCGCGGAATTGAAATTTGGGGAATGGAAATGGATCTTGTGAGCTTCTGTTACTATATAGTTTTTGTGTGACTGTATAATCAGGTGCAAAGTAGAGCTTACAATTTTAAAATGTGATGACGATTCTAAATGTTATTGGAATACTGTAATTTAAAGTAGCTCAAAGACAGTGCGTAAATTTTGATTTGATCATAAACATTTTTGTTAAAATGATCGGGTTAATATTACTCACGGCTAAACAATAGGTGACTATATTTTTATGAAAGCCACTTTAAGTACGATTTTTTTTTTGTTTTTAAAATTAATATCGCTGCGTTTACACGCAGCTCCGTTTGCTTATTGTGTCGTAAAATCCCATAAGCTCACGATTGAAATTATAATCGGTATTTAAGACTAAGCTAAAAACTAATAAAATATTTTTTATCCCGACATTATGATTATTCAGCACGGCGTTTAATACTCTTCGCGTAGAAAATTTTTTTTTCTTACGACTCCGTAATTACCCGATGAAATATTTATCTAATTTATTTACTGCAAATACTATAGATTCTTACCTCCAATTTGCATTAACCGCGACAAGATATACGACTTATTGACAAAAGTAATTTATTAATTCTCCGATCTTAAGCTTATCTCCGCAAAGCCTTACCCCCAATACAATTCAGCGCCGAAACAAAAAAGAAGCTTACACGCATAAACATCATCTGCTTCTAATTAACTATTTTCAAGCTCGAGTAAGTATTGACGAGCGAGGGGAGGGAAGTCATTTCGGTGTCTCGTGTAATAAGTGTAAAAGCGATGCTAAAAGACGATTTAAAATCGATTCCGAGGTGAATAACACTGTAATTACGCCTCGGGCTTGAATTAATAGATTCATAAATTATTAAGTTTATTCCGCTCGGCGCTGACCGCTGGGTGAGTCTACGGTTAATCATCATCGACAATAGACACTTACGCGCTGCTGGAATTCGCTGCACCTCTGCTTGTTTCGCGCCTTCGATGCCTCGCGATTAAAGCGAAATTTTGTGACTTCCAAGGCGCGTCGTAAATTTTACGTTACGGAGTTTCTGCTTATACTCCTCCTCTGATTCTTGAATTAATTTTCACGTTGATGCGTGCCGGTAGCATTGAACGAAATGAAAAGTATATTTTAAAAAATAATGTCTTGGAAGATGTTTTTGAGACTTGGAAATTCACGCGATCTTAATTGCAGTTTTTCAATGCAATTATATTGAATAAATTTTAATCGCTTTGTAATAAATGTAACGAGGAAAATGAACTACTTTATACAAAATGTGAAACAATTGTTCTAGCGCATGACTCACCTGCAGTTATTATCTAAAGGGACGGATTCGCGTAGTTTAACATTGGGTTTATATTCGCGTAGTTAAATTAGTCTGACTTGCGACCCGCCTGTTTAAAGTGCGAGCATAAATCAGAACCTGCGAGCTGTTAAGTTAACGTACCTTGACCTATGCGGTATACCGGTGCTGAACTAAATCTTTAATTTCAAATTAAGCTTATAATGCGTGATTTAGTTTCTGCGAGGGAAACAATTATTTGAGGAAAGTAAACTAACTGATTGTTTTCTTGTTGAAAATTATGTCAAAATATTATTGTAACATTTTATTAATATATCACTGTAATAAAGAAAGACAGACTTGAAGAAGAAAACTAAAATTAGGCGCCTGAAAAAAAAAATTTGCGGACATTTTTAGTGTTTTTTTGAAGAAATTATTTAAAAACTATAGATGGAGTTAAAAAAAATGTAACTTAAATTTTCCAAAAAGTTAATAAAACTAGTGCAAAAAGCATTACTTTACTTTTTTAAGAACAGAAAAAACGCCATGCAAATTCGGACAATTAAATTATTGTAATATATCTGATTACATGACTTTGACTTTCTGCTTATACCGGTACTTACAAGCTTATCCTAAAAGTTTGAATTGAATTCGTATTCTGTAAGTGGAACCTCCTTTAGTTTATTTATAATTATAAAAATCTGCTAAAAATGTAAATTCTCAACATAAATTATTTATTTTTCAGAATAGATTATGTTATTTTACAGTTTATACTAATTGGAAATGACAAGTGCGGCGCCAACAAGTTCAAATAACAAGTTTGGACCAATATCTCTCAGAGCATGTCAAATTTGTTTAAATCACCTTGTCATTAATGTCAATTATCATCTGCCCAAAAATTCAAGCTAATAACTATTTAATTTTAATGTCTCACTTAAAAAGCTTCTAAAGATAATTTAAATGACTGCAAAAAAAGATTGAATTGCCTAATTTGAAGTTGAGCATCGCACGAAATTAAGATAAACGGCATTGTTAATTTCCCGAAGATTCGCAATAATTTGGCATTCCATCGCGGTCCGCTCGAAAAAGAAAAAAGAAATTGACGTCGAAACGCGAGGGCACTTTGGAGATTCGCAAAATTTCGAGCCACGTCATTCGTTCGTGCAAGGTGTTTAGCGCCATTACCTGACCCCCGCCTGCCTTTCGTTCGGTGTTGTGCGGCTTGAACGTCGAAGATAAAGATTCTCAGGAGGAGAACGCGGCAAATGACACGTGCTACCGAGGCTGCGTTCCCTCGTGCGCTCTTTAATTTGCCGATTCGCTGAAGCTTTCACTTGTAATCATTATAACTGCATTTCATTATATGTTCGAAATACGAATGTTCGACGAGGGGGGGCTAATGATAGGCCGCGCGTTTCGAATGTCGGCTGAATGATTCTTGCGCGGCGCTCGCCGAACATTTTTGGACGGGCTGTACGACAATTGATTCACTGTTATTTTCGTAATTGCCGAGTATGAAGAGAAGTCGGGTTTGTTTGTTCGTTTGTTTGTTTGGTAGCTTCTGTTTTCATATTTGCTTGCCGCTTGTCAAAGCGCATAGCAAATAAATTTGACGTGCCGACGTGAAAAGTGCGCTTAGCGATTTATGAAATGATGAATGTCAGCATTGTTAGAAAAAGCATAGTTTCCTACTGAGAAAAGAGATATTTATACGGACTAACTTATAGTTTAAGTATGAAGGTGTAAAGGGTTTTGCATGTAAAATCTTTCACCGTGTACTTTTAAAAAATTTCACAATACAATGACAAGAGAATACATAACTTTATACACAAACTTAAGAGGATTAAATAAATAATAAACCCAATTTTATAAAGAACGCTAAAGAATAAGGATGCAAAGACTTATTGAGGCCCAAATCTTTTTATCGCCTCGGCGAATTTCGGTTTAAATCCCACGCAGATATATACTTAAAAGAAACAATATTCAGAAATGAATAAATTATTCGCAGCATCTCCTTTGCACGCAGCCTTTCTCAAACGCGATTTAAATAATAAATACCCTTTTATACAATTGAAAACCCCCATTACTTCTCCGAAAATTTAATTCTATCCATCTTTTGAACAAGCCACTTAAAACCGTCATGACGTCCTACAAAATCCTTCAATTTCCTCAACCAGCTTATCAATTTACAACCCGAAATGAATAATTCAGCCAACCGATAAACAATCGAACCCGGGCGACTTTGGAATCTCTCCCGCTTTTTTTCTCGGTCCCGGTCGCGATTGCGCAGTAGTAGCCCATACAAATCGAGCGCCGCGTAGGCAGTATAGTAGCAGTTTCGCCTCGCCGCGGCATCGATGCGCCCCTTCAAAAGAAAGGACGTAGAAGCCGAAGAGGCGGAGAGGAGTAGCTCTCTCTCTCTCTCTCGCTCGCACGCTATTTCTCAGGCGTAATCGCTCTATTTATCATCGGCTTCGCGCCTGTCCCGATAGCGCTGCGCCGCGCGGCCACCCACGAGAGGCGAGAGCGACACACACACACCGAGCGAGCCGAGGATTTTGGCCGTCGTGATTAATCGGACACGCGACGGGATGTGCTGCCGCGGTTGGAAGGGCTTCTTCGCGGTAATAGAATTTTCCGACGCGGTCAGATTTTTTTTTTTTTTTTTAATATAAAGTTTTGAAAAGGTGACTTTAAGTAACTTTTTCCTGTATTCAATTATTATTATTATTTATTTGTGGAGTAAAACGTCTCGTGTCAAGTTTCAAAAGCATTGTCGGAGTGATTGAGAATTCGTACACTTATAATTATTCAAAAGCAGATCAGAAACCAGAATAGAACCCATAGCACTGCAGCCGATCCTCAAAATAATCACAAATAAAAGGCATCATCGCCGGTAGCCGGCGCTTTAGCGGGCGCCCCGGCATAATTATATCGAAAGCGAAGCTCGCAACAACCCGGCGCATATAATTAAAGCTTTAAAAACTCCCGCGCGCGGTATTTTTCGTTCTGAAAAAGCGGCGTCGGCGGCGGCGGCGTTTGCTACAAATAAGAAATATCCGCATAATCAGCTCCCGGCGCACATAACGAAAGAGAGGTACACGCGGAGAGAGACTCTCAGGCGGAAAGAGAGGAAGAGAGGAGAGAGAGAGAGCCTAAGTTTTTTGCCGGCTTTGATATTCCCCGGGAACGAACGCACGGAGAGCCCATTCAAACGTCCCGCCGCAATGTGCACGCTTATAACCGATAGCCGAGCGCGTAATTCAAATTAATTATTTGCATAACTCGCCGCGGGCGTAATTAAGGCCTTCCGCGAGCCGCCGCCGACAATGCCGCGAGCCTGTGTGCTTCTGAAGGAAGTTTCTTGCTTTCTTTCTTTCGGTCCTCTTTCTTTTCCGGCGTTTCTTTGCGCGGGATGCTTTTCATGAATACCCCGCGAGACTGCTCGCGAAAAAATGCCGAGCCGCTCTTTGCGGTTTAACCGATTCGCTGTTTAATAATTTGCGAATCATAAGGACGAAATGCTTAAATTAGAAGAATAGTTTTTCAATTCGCTGAATTTATTTATCGTAAAAGATTAACAGTCCTGTAGAGATGCGGCTATAAGAACTTGTGATTTTAATTAATGCATCGTCTCTTGTATTACTAAAATTTTTTAGTCGACGTATTAAATGTCGTTTTATTTATAAATTTATTTTTACATTAACTGTGCAGTAAAAAATATAAATTGCAATAATTTTAGATAGTTCAACATTTAAAATAAGTTACACTTACCTTTAGTAACCCTCAATCATCCAATAGCAGTTCGCGCAGCCTTTTCAATTTGCAAAACGCATTTTCCCCGACAAAAAAAAAGGCAGCCCCGCAGCAAAATAACCCAGAAGATAAAGGAGAAGAAGAAGCAGCAGCAGCAGCAGCAGCTTTAAAGGCGTCCGAGGCCTAGGCGTAATTGCATCTTTAAAAGCGAGCGCACTAGAAAGGGTGGAGAGGGCCGTTCGTTTAAAGCTGCCTTTGATTTACGGGCGGAAGTTCGTGCACTTCGCGCCCCGGACGTTCAGAAAGCTGCCCGATGACTTTCACGCGCTCGTTCGAATTTCCCGTGCGCCTCCCCCTCCCCCTCGGCACCTTTTTTCTTCTCGCTTTTTGCGCCGCTGCGACTTCGCGCACATTTGCACCTGATTTATTTTCGTTGGCTAATTTTCGAGGGAGTTTATGGCGGTCTGCTTGGTTTGGTATTTCAATTTTCACGGGGGACCGGCCGCTTTTCTGAGCCCTGGAGTGCGTAAAAAATATCTAGTGCCCTATTCCAAATGGTTTTGTGTGTGAACAGTACCTAATAGACTATTAGATCGAGATTTGTGTTTTTGATATACATTTTAATCCAAAACTTTAGATTTTACAGTTTTTGGTAAGAAATTTGTACTCGAAAACACGTAATCTTTTATTTATTCATTGCTTAATTCACGAGAAAAAATTCCTGCAACTCTTTATCTCAATAACTTCATTCCAGACCTTTTTTTTGCATAAAAAGGCACCATAACTTTATTTTGTAAATTAAACTGATACACCAGAGGCGTTCTTCAAATGTACGATCGCAGGTAACGCCCTTTCCAATAATCATAAACAGTGTTCATGCGTAGTCCCCGTACATCATACGCTAAATATGCATGCGCTCTCTTTATCAAACATTTCTTACGAACACGAGAATTGTAAACACGCTTTCTTTCGTGTGCACCCTTATATATTATACAAAAACACGCGCCGTTTTCCTTACTAAACACACTTTCTAAAGCACGCGGCAATATTTCGTGACGGCCAAATAAGGACCCGTGCCCCCCTCGAAAAAACTCGCGCCAATTCGTCAGCCCCATCGACACTTGAGCGCGGCCGCGGCAAAAAGGCTCTTATTTAAGGAGAGGCCGCTTGTGCGTGCGGAGGAGCGCGGAGCGCAGAGTCGGTCTTTATTTACAGCCGGGCGATAATGGAAGAAACGTGCGATGACTCGCAAATATCGCGCGTCGATCGCAAGTGCACGCGGAGAGAGCCGAGAGATGCAGAGGGAGAGAGAGAGAGAGAGAGATGCGCGAGGAGGGTATTCCGTTATGCTATCGGCAAGAGGGACGCGCGCGTGTACGCGAATTCCCGTTCCGGGGAAGCGATCGCGCAAGTGCACTTATTACCTACACGAGCCGCCGCGGATCCTTCCCACGACTTCAGGCGAGGGTGGCTCTGCGTGCTTTACGATTGGCTGTCAGATTCTGAGCTGGCTGCTGCTCTTTGGGATGTGGTGGTTGGGAAGAACGACAGGTTTTTGTGGGGAAAAACCTGGGCGGAAGATATTTTTCACTTGCGATTGTAAACGCCTACCACTTTTGGACTACGTTAATTTTCAAATCCCGCAGGGCTGAATGAAAGGAAGCGATAAAGTTTGCAAACTTCCACAAAAACTGCACAATAGTTGACGAAGAAAGAATGTAATTGTTAAATTTTAAAAACTGACTCAAAATCTTAATCAAAATTGAATCTATAACAAACAACGAACAATCCCAAAACAGCCCAGTGAAAATTTTACAAATCCCGAACTCAATCGAATCCTAACTCCCGACAAGAATCCCCCCCTATCCAGTCGGATCTCCAAAGCGGTGTCCTCGCCAAAAAAATCGACGAATTTCAATGCTCTTGAAAAAGGAAGGCCGGGAGAGAGCGCAGCGGAACGCGCGGGGAACAAGATGAAAAGGGCGCGCGATCGGCGCGAGCGGCGAGGGGTGGGGGGGGGGGGGCAAGTCCTCCAATTACAAGCCGCGCATTTGCTCGGCAGGTGCGTCCGCCTCATTGTACCGTCAAGAGGACGCCGCTGCCGCCGCGGTCGCCGAGTGCAGCCCGCCGGACAGCCCGCGAAAATATCCCCCTCGAATCTGTCATCTCGCCGAGGCTTGTCCTCTTGTCGTCGCGCCCGCCATTATGCAAATGAGACCGCCTCTAAACGCAAAGCTTTTCTCGCTCGAGTGTATATATACTAGCCGCTCTCTCCGCGGTAAAGAGGTGCGAGCGCGAATTGGAGCTGCCGGCAGGGTTACGCGTCGATTATTTTTCGCGTCGATTCTTGCTTCGTTCAATTTGCTAGTTGATCTTTTTTGAAATGCAAATTAGTTATAAAATTGGTAGAATTGCAAAAACGTTTCTTCGATTTTCTGAATAAATTTTGAATGATATTTAATTTATTTTATAAATATTTTAAAAAAAAACCATCCTTTATTTTAAAATTGTTAAGTTCTTCGCAACTCGGACGTTTATAAACAAGAAATGATCATTTTCAAGGGCGAATAGTTATAAAATTTCTCCGAAGCTCAAACTCGTTAAAACCCCCCACCATTACAGCCATCTCCCCCCATCAAGATGATCCTCAAATAACCCATAGTCATTCCTTGGCAATCCACCGTCCTCTCAGCCCTCTCCCATCCAGAGCTCCTCTTCGCGATCGGTAGACTCGCCGCTTCTCTCGGATAGCACGCCAAGGCGGCTTTAACCCTCGAAAAAGCTTGCGAGCTTTTTTCGCTGCCCGCCGCCGCCGCGGGGGGAGATTTCGATGCGCGCGCGCGCGTGGGAACGCGTGCGCTCGGCCGCATCCTATGTAGGGTAAGCGCAGTCAATTTGCGTCTAGCGCGGAGCGTCGGGGTAGCGCCGACGTCATAGCCCGAGCATAGAAATGTCAGCGCGGCCGAAGAGCGCGTAAAATAAGATGTAGCCTCGCTGATAACGAGGCCACGTCGTTCCCCCCCCCCCTCCTCCTCCTTCGGCGCGGTTTTTGCTCGCGTGCGTTTTACACACCGAGAGCTGCCGAGGCGGCCGCGGTGAATCTGATACCGAGACCGAAATGGGAAGAGGATGGGATGGGAAGCGGTCTGCTACGCTCGAGAATGCTTGCAGTGCTAATTTTCGAGTTTTCTGAACCAATTCTCAATCGAACTGGGATCGAAGCGGGGAGTAGAAGTAAAACGTATTTTTGAGGCGGAAAAGATTTGAGAAAAAGAAATGCTGTCTAAAGTATCTGTTGAAATCTGAAAATTAAACTAAAAAAATTTGCGTAAGGTTTGTATAAAAACCTCTTCCTACCAAAATACACCTAATATTCAAATGAATCGATTCTGGATTTTAAAATATTTGACGATGTACTATAAGAATATTAATTTGACGATAAAAGCTACTGATTTCATTTTTCGCCAGTTCATACCGCTTGTTTCAGTAATTTTCGACCAATTTAATTCGGCCTTCCATCGGGGAACAAGAGCGACCCAATTCTCTCGAACCGACTCCGAAACGCGAATTTTTCTCCGCAAAACCCGGCCGCGAACGCTCCTCGAAATCTAATCACACTCGCGGACGCACACACAGACACGCGTTTCTCCACGGCGGTTCCGTCCGACAGCTCGTAAAACAGCTCGTTAAACGTCGGCGCGTCGTAATTAATTTATGCGAACGGGATGTGCGGCGCGTAAGTGCAGCAGGTAGCCCCTGTTCCCCCCCCCCCCCCTGTATGTAACACTGGCGCGGATTACACGCATGAAAGAGTGAGAGAGAGAGACGCGTTAAAGCGATCGTGCTCGCGGCACTTTCGCGCGCGATCGCATCGCCGCGCGGCAAAGAGTCCGCATTTTTTAGGTGCCGGCAATTATTTTGAGAGCTTGTCGATCCGCGTGCTTATGTAAACACGCCGAGAGAGAGAGAGAGTCGGTGCGAAAGTGCGCGCTCTTTCGTTGCATTTAGAGCGAGTTTTTTTTTTTTCATGCTGAATCAACGGTGATTGATTGGAGAATGAGGAAAGGGGCAGGAGGGGACCGAGGTGTTTTTATTGAAATTTCAATGGTGAAACAGTTTCATCGATAGATGATTGTGGTCTAAACTTTTAAAGAATTTTTATTTTGTAAATAAATACATTTTATAATTTAACAGAATTTCTGTTTATATTATTTTTCTCGTATTAAAAACTTTTTTTCTTGTTTATTTTATTAAATTGCACGTCTAGTGGGGGAATAGTTTTTTTTTTACAAAGAAGCTTAAATATTTAAGCGCACGTTGATTGCACTCTGTCGAACGAACGCGAGCGCCCATAAAATTAACCCATCTTACAAGAGCAATTGCACGTTTCCCGCGCTGAAAACTCCCGATTAATTCATCTACACGACACTCGTCCTCCGCGCGGTCCCGCGGCCTAACAACGTATCCCGCAATCTCCCTCGGATCATTCGGCATTAGTAATACACGGGCATAAAGGCCGAGAGCGAAAAAAAAAAGTGGTGCGCGCGCATTAAGCCCCGCGCGCGCGTTGTGTTCCGCGGCGGGGAAAGCGAGAAAAAGGCAGCGGGAATGGTAAGTGGCTTCCAGCGATACACTCTGCGCGCGCGCGCGTGCCGAGAGCGCGATGAATAGTCAGAGATCGTTTCGCTAATAACGAGGAGCGTATATATGTATATATGTGTGTGTGCGGTTGCGCAAAATTAATTGCGCCGCTTTTGTAAACATCGCCACTTGGCTTTACTGCTTTTTCGTCGAATTATCGCTCGATAATCGCTAATGTTACTCGCCCGGTAATGGAGCCGCGGAATTGCCGTAGGCGCGGAGAAAATTAATCGGCCATGCGATAAGTAATGCCGACGCTTTTCCTTTCTTTCGAACGAGAGATTTTTAGGACCCTTTTGCGAGTCGAGCGTAATGGAGGAGACTTTCTATGATTATGGATATTCCAGGAACCGTTTCTGTGGGAGTCCGTTTAGCAGTCAATTGCACGTTAGATTTTTGGTAATAAAACTGAAGCATATACTTTGAAATTCCAAAGTATGGAATATTTAATTTGCGTCTTATATCGTAATGACATTGCACAAAAGCAACGTAGCTTCTCTCGTTCTCGTACGACTGCGTAAACGGCGCTCGCGCTTATCGCCGATATCCCCCGCCTCAATCGCGAGAGGCAGCCGAACGTCGATTATTTAATTAACCTCGAATGGCCCTCGTTTCGCCTCTCTCCTAATTACAATGTATATCCCTCGGTCGGCGCTCTAAATTCCAACCTTCGCCCGAGCGGAGAGAGAACCTCGAGGCTTGCGCAAATACGCGCCGCTGAAAAAAATTCAGAAAAGCGGCAAACCGTAAAAAATTGGACTCGCGCCGAAATCTCGGACATTGTTCCTAATTACCGGGAAACTCCGTTCTCACAGTGATTTATACATATTCCCATTTTCGCAAGCTCGCGTCTCCCCCTCCCCTCCCCGCTCTCCCCGGCGGTAATTAACAGCGGCGTATACGCAATTATAAAAGCCGCTCGTCCGCGCAATTCAGTAGCGCACGCGCCTTAGAGAGAGAGATGCAGTCCCTTGATAAATCAAATAACAAGTCCGAGCGGCGGGCTTAATCTGGTTAATCTATCGCGCCGAGCAAGCCGCCACCGAGATAATCGATAATGTCGGTAATCCGTTCGAGAGAGCCGCGCGCGGCCTCTCTCTTTTCTCGGGTTCTGCCCCGCGGAAGGCTGGTGTAAGAGAGAGAGAGAGAGAGCTTTTGCCGGCGGGCTAAAGGCGCGCAAATGATGCGTGTAATAGCTGTCAACGCGAGAGCCAAGTCGAGGCTTGGCCGACCGCCGAGGAAGCCGGACGAGTTTCTTGAGAGCCGCTGGATTGGATTTCGGGTCGAGATGCGCCTCGTAAGTTTCGGCGATATTTTCGTATCGTTGGATGGTTCTGTTCGAGTAAAATACTTGGGCAACGCCTTGTATTAGCTATTTTGTCATGGCTCTTTTAAAAAAGGGCCACTTTTACTACCTACTAACTTACCGCTTGGTTTAAAAAAAAAGAAAAAAATCCTCTTTCATCACTAAGCAATCACTCGGCACGATGAACTCACGCGACACTTGGGTAAGCCCAACCTAAAAATCACCGCTCAGCCGCGGCGAGCAACAGGTTTTCCACGGCCGAGCGCTCAAATCGAGAAGGACTCGCTCTCGAGCGCACGCAACAATTACCGTAAATCCGACATTCGCCTCCCCGACTCGCATTAATTATCTGTGAACCGCATAAAAGATATACCTCTCTCCGGGCTCTCTCTCTCTCTCTCTCCGCAGGAGCATGAAATATTTCCCGACCGGCGCGCGCGCGCGCGCGTCTTTGCGCTTTCAATTAACGCCTCGGTGAATCAGCAAATCGATGCCTCGGCGCACCGCGATCATTACAAGCGTCCGACGTTAATTGATTTCTCGAGGGGCATAATTGGTCCGCGGGCGCGCGCGCGCGAGTACACGTCTCGGGTATATAACTGAGGCCGTTTCGCGGATTTCGCAAGCCGAAGCGTCGTTGCAAAAGCCGAGAGAGCCCAGATTGATTGCTTTCGTTCTGATGCTTTTTTGCATTGCCTCCCTCCCCCCCTCTCTCCCGATGCCTAATGGCACATTAGCCTCTATATGATGTCGACGGATTTTTCTGCCAGCGAGGTTCGAGAGAGGCATTGGAGGCGCGTATACCCGAGAGCAAGTGGATGGATGTTTAGCGGTGCGAGCTGGAAACTCGGCTCGAACGCGAGGGATAATGCTGTTTCGTATTGTGATTAATTATTTCTTGGAAGTGGAAGACTACTGGATTAATGCCGAGTATTTTGAGTAAACTGTTTTTTCAATTGTTCTTAAAGAAAATTATAATTAATAATGCTAATCAATAAAAAGTTATTAATTTTGTTTTAAAGGCAGAGGATTTCAATTTTTATTTATATCTCGCCGTCTGATTTGAATAAGACGATTAGCATGGATAAAGGTTCATTTCTTTTACGTATATGAGACGTCGTGGTCGACTGAGTTGACGAGTGGTAAAACTTGTTTTGCTAATTACCGTGCGTTAGAGAAAATTGTAACTACACGCATGTAAAATAATTAAGCAGATGAAAGATAAGTGAGTAAATATTATGTTTGAAAGCCAGTCGTCTCGTTCAATTAGCGCGCTGTATCAATTTCTGCGCGCGAAATTTCATTTTCCAAACAAGCCGTTAAATATTTCGTAATTTCGAAATTTATTATAAAATTCATTCTTTTACCGTTTCGCGAAAATGGAAAAAAAAACATAATTCGAAAGTGCGAAAATTCAATTTACGAAATTCAAAAAGCACCGATTGATTTTACTTTTATTACGTGCTTTAATCAATATTGAAAGCAGTTTCGCGCGATAATTTTAAATCCACTATCAACAAGTAGTATCTCTTCGATTTCTCGATCTTCCACTTCAATAAAATAACTCAGAGAGCAGCTATATTTTCCTCCTCTCGTTCTCTCCCCTCTTCCACTCGCTAAATAATAACAGCCCCTAAACAATATTCGCCGGGAGAGGCGCTGCGAATAATCCCCAATGCGTTGATAAATTTAATTAATCTTCAATTACTTCTTCATCCGCGCGATAATCTTAATGAACCGTCCCGCGGCCGCTTGTGAATTATCGCGATAAAGAGGGAAGAAAGACGACTCTCTCTCTCGACTAGCGTTCTCAATTATTCGCACTCGTCGAAAATTAAACGTCCCGGCTAAACGCTCGTTTTTCACGGCGAGTTAATTAATTCGTTTTTTTTTCCCCTCTCCCCTCTCCCGATTATTATTTGCTCTCGCGCGCGCTTCCCTTTTACAATAACGAAACCGCGCGCGTTCTTTTCTCCCGCGAATATAATTGCCGGAGGGCCCCTCCGGCTTATTATGCAAATTCCGTTTTATTATTACGGCTGACTGTTACGCCGCACAATATAAGCGGCCGATTCCCGTTCTCAACTCATTTGCTAAAGGTAAAGCGAGAAAGAGAGATCGCCGACTGCGGCAGAAGCTCGTTTATATAATGCGTAATTAAAAATTGAGAAAGATTTCTGCCGCAGCCGCGGTTCTCGCGTTACGCGGAATTTTAATTTCCGCGCGAGCTTTTTGCCCGCCGCGCGGATATTTATGACTAATTAAATCTGAATCAAGTTTAAGTCTGGTGGAATAATTTTATTTCAGTTTAAAGCGCGTGTTAAGAAACTAGATTTGTTGGATTTCTTTTATTGTGGAAATTGTTCTAAGCGCAGGAAAGAACGAAAATGCTTGTGAGATTTGATTGATATATTTTTCTACGCTAATCATATTATGTGTAAAGTTATTAATTATTACCGTATAAATTCAAAAACCATGCAAATAAAATAATACCTTTTAACCATGCAAATAAAATAATTATTTCCACTTGCATTTTACTTAAAACATAAATTCGAGGAACACATTTCTACAAACAACTGCAAAGGTCTTGATATGAACTAAGTAAATCATCATAATACCAGGTTGCAAACAATGCAGAATTATTCTAATCTCTCAACAAAGTGTGAAGAAACCACATTTTATACATGCAAAACATCAGTTTAAATGCTTCAGAATTTAGAATTTCTCCAGAATAGAAGTACTAATAAATACAGTCGAGTGCAGGGCGGAATCCTGGCAATAAACTATCAGCTTCGAAAAGTAGCATATTGATTACATTAGTTTCAGCTGCATCCGAAAGCCAGAAAAATAGTAAAAAAATTCATAAACACATCTCCAGTATATTTTTCAGTAGATTCCTTGTCCCCCGTGCAATTAAAGTACCGTAAGTCAAAGACGCGCTTGTGACTAATGTAAATGGAACGATGCAATGACAGTGTAATTAACGCTTACTTTACAGCGTACAGCTGGTCACATTTACCCGATAATTAAATTTTTTCGAAAGTGTCGCGGGTTCGTACGATAATCAAAGACGGTTTTTGAAAACACAATGGAATCAGTTAATTACACTAAGTTTCACGTTGCAAATTACACGCGGGAGACGGTATAAGCCGTTATTATTAATTATACATCGTTGCCTTGTAGACGGATTGTTTGTTTAAAATTTGACCGTAAGCTTACGTACTCCTTATCCGTACATCATTTTGAATTCGTATAAAAGTCAGAGATTAAAGCTGCTTGTACGAAATTTGTAGGTTTGTACGAAGAGAAAAGTTTTTTGCAAAAATTATCGTGAAATACACGGTATTTGTGCCCCGAGCTAAAATCTTGGAGAACATTATTGAGCATCATGGTAAAAATTATAAGAAGTCGTCTGTATACTAATTCACGACGATGTTCCGCAACTTTTACCGATGATACAAGATCATTTTCTCCAACGTTTCACTTTATCCAACCAATCATTTCGCGATAATTTTTACGAAAAAATATCCCGCGTGAACTCTTCTATTGATCATTTTAGTCTTTATATTAAGATAAGTAAATAAATCAAGGCGAAATAATTTTAAAATTCACCCCCAACGAGCTCGTTACACCTCCCGATCAACCCTTGCAAAACCGCCTCGCCAGCCGAACTGCCTCTGCTTCACAGCAGCTCCTCGGAAAAGGAGGCGGCACAGGTGGGTAAGACTGCGCAGGTCTTGCACGCGAGCGATCTTTCCTTACCCAAGAGCATATCGAATTCCCGGCGTATATAAAACGCCGCCGCCGCCACTGCGCGATCGTGTTTCGCTCTTGTGCCCGCTGCACGCATCGCAAAGTGTTTAATTGGCCGCGGCGCCTGATGCAACCGCAGCTAAGACGCCACGCGCCCGAGAGAGCCGACGAGCTTTGCGGTGTGTCCCGAGAGCGCTTGGATTGCGCCGGCCGATAGCGCCTTTAGCAGGACTCGTTTTCGTTATGAAATTCTTGGGGGCCGCTGCTATTTTAATTCGGGAGGGTTTTTTTTGGATTTCGGCTCGGTGTGGGAGTTTTTTTTTTTAAAGTAGCAGAATTTCGATTGATTCGAAGTAGCCTGCTTCGGGGGTTTGTGGGTAGGAAAAATCAGATTTTCTTTTATCTGTAGAAATACTTATTTCTTCATGCAGTACACGTTTCTTTCCCGATCATGCCGGGCCATATACCCTGAGTTTTTTTTCGCAATTTGATACTAAACTTTTATAGTTCTTATACAGTTTAGCGATAAAAATTAGGTATTATTTATATACAATAATTTCTAATTACTACTGATACAATATACGGGGTGTTCCAAAAGTATGGATCCACCTAAATAATTTTCCAAGGTCGCATTTTCCGGAAAAATGGTTCAGAAAAATGACCTTGGGTTCAAAAGCAAGGTCGTAGGTCAATTTCTTGGACCAAACCCTGCAACTTTTGTCTGAACCATTTTTCCGGAAAATACGACCCTGGAAAATTATTTAGGTGGATCCATACTTTTGGAACACCCCGTAGTTACGAAGTTTATACAAACCATATTATAAACTTCGCCTGAAACGATGTCTTCATTTTTAACTTTATTGATCTCCACATTTGAACAATTTTTTCATTCTGTTAAAAAATTGAAACTTAATAATGACTATTTGCATCAGTTTCTAAAACTAGACAAAAATCTCCCGCAAATACTGCAACAATAACAAATAATTGTCGCAGCTTCGTGACTAAATTTTTTACAACCGCATTAAAAAAAAAAAAACACGATTTTCAATATTTAAAATAAATCGCATCCCATAAATGACCTGTGCCGTAAAATATTTAAAATTTTTTTTAAAATTATGCACCCTCCGATAATAATTTACCGAAAATCCATTCCCAATTTCCGGGAAGCCCCAAAAGTACCATCCGCGCAATGTTCCAGCGGAACCGGCTATTTTGCCTAAATGAATTAACCATCGAAAAAACTCGGCGAAAAAGCACGGCCCTCCGATCGCTTATCTCCGCGCGAAAAAAATTCAATATCCCCCCCCCCCCCCGAAAAAAAAACGCGTCCGATCCTCTCTCTCCCTCCCGTCGGTCGGGGGGGGGGTCGTAAAACTGCCGGGTCGCCCGGCAATCATGCCAGAGACTCTCCGGCCTCGCGGGCAGCTCCGCACGAGAAATTAGCACGCAATTTCGCCTCGAAAATCCACGGGACCTTTTTTATCACCTACTCCTCGTACGCGCCGAAGGCGAGCATTAGGCGCGCGAACGATATCGCGGCACGCGAGAGAGCCGCGCGCGGCGGGCCTCGCCGACTCTTGTATATACCTTACGCGCACGTTGCAAAACGAGAAGCGTGGCATGGATTCGGGGGGATGATATATCATTAGCGCGGCCTCGTTTTTCCTTCTCCGCCGGAGCGCGGAGGGCCGCGGCTCGGTCTGTTTTTTTTTTTTTTTTTCATTCGGGAAATATTGAAACTTTATACGCGGAAAGGAGATTCGAGGGCCGGGATTTAATGAACGGCGCGCCGTTGCGCAAACGGCCATCTGATTTAAGCGTTTGTTTGCCGAGTGCGCAACGATATTACTCGGCGGAATTCGCGCCGGTTTACCTGCGCCGCGAAACAATGTAAACGTGGAGGCTTGCCGCGAGTTTATTCAACTTCTGGGATATATTTCTTATCTCATTTATTTAATAGCATTTTCTTTTTTTTTAGAATTTTACGTTGCGCTTAAAAAAAAAAAATTAACCCATATAATACTTACGTAAGAGGGAAAGCACGTAAAAAGTAGCACTAATCTCTGCACTTATATTCCTCTTTATTACAGTTGCATTAAGTGCAGATAATTACGGGCTTAGCATCAAAGTAACTACTGTTGATAATTAACCTGACTTGGATGAAATGCACACTTATAATTAGTATCAGAAATTCATTTCCATCCTTCAAAACGAGCGGGCCTTCCAGGCCTCTTAAAGGCGCCGCGAGCGCTGCGTTAAATTAACCCAGCAATGACGATGCGACTGGAAAACTGGCTAAATTGATTTTTGATAGCCGAAAAAATGTCCGATTTATTATCAAAATAGAAATAACTTTTACCCGGCGGTATATCCATCCCGCGGCATAAGTATAATTAGATATACTCACTTCCGCGGCTCGGCGCCTAATTAATTTTATCTCCTTTGGACGTATATATACATATGCAACTCTTTTAAGTTATAATTCGCTAAATGAACCGCAATTAGGTAAGCATCGTATGCGCGCGCACCTTTCCGAGCAAAAAACCTATAGGTTCTACTCTCCCCCGTTTTATAATTACTTTCGACGCTCGTTTTGAAATCATTAGCTGCCACAATTTGTCCACCGGAGGAGAGTATAATTTATACTGCGAACGGCAAGTTGAAATTCGCGGAAAAAAATGGGAATAAAATATATATCAATTTGGAATTGGAATTGCCGTTGAATTTCAGATTCAAGTGAAGCTTGATTTATTCCTGGGAGTCGGTTTTCGCAAGTGAAAGTTGCTACATTTTAAAGTAGATTTATAAATATTTTGATAGCTTGCACGAATGCTTATGAGACGTAGGATAATTTCCGTGTTAATAATAAATCTTAAGATTTAGTTACGCGTTTTATTTGCAAATTATCACTTTCCTGCTAATGAAATATAGTTCCTATATTTTCCTACTTTTATGATAAGTGCTGTAATAAAATTAATTAATATTTACCGTAAATAATACTATAGTCTTAAACAACCACTTACGAGATATGCATCAATGTCTACCAGTAGTTCATTACAATTTCAGATCTCTGCTCTTACCATTGAAGTTACATGCAGGGAGTACTGTTTCAGTTAAAAAATGTTTTGCAATACCACTTGTTCTTATAAATAATCATTCTACCAAATTAATTACAGAGTTTACATTCCAATTCCTCTTCGTCAGCTTTCAAAAAATACGTAATATCTGATTTTGTTTTCACAACCTATTATCACACCTATTTGGCAACTCTTTTAAATAAGAAAGCCATAAGAGACTGTTTTTCTCTTTCGAGCTTAAGCTCCTTCAACACCCCAACAAGCTCAAAAATCTCCTGCTCGAATCCTCTCCCCCTGATTCGCCGTAGGATCGTGCGGCTCTTTGACTCGCCATTAAAGACCGGCCCTGTTTATGCAGCTCCTAATAGACTTCGATCCTCTCCCGCGCGCGAACCGCTAAATAATCGGGCTCGCACGTATTTTCAGAGCCCGGCAATGAGGCCCCGGCCCGCGGAGATGCCCGGCGCGCGTCACGTGCGCCACGCGCGGCTCGTGATGCATTATGTGCCCTCTCTCTCTCTCTCTCTCTCTCTCTCCCCCGGGCCAGGAAGTAGCGAATCGCGACGGCGGAAAAAATTTCACGCGCGCGCGCGCGCGCGGCCGTGATGAACGAGCCGCGCGGCGGCGCGTACGTGCATCTAAGCCGCGCGGCGTTTGTTCGCTCGCTTGGGATCGCGTTACCCAATTTTCGACTTGCTAATGCGCTGTTTGTACGCGGATCGTGACCGGAGCCGCGGTGTGCGTTTTTTTTTCTGACGGGGATTCTATTTTTAGATGCGAGCTTTCGTTTGCGAAGGGTTTTTTCGGGTTTTTTTTTTTTTCGTCGTTTTTAGATTGAATTGTATACCATCTGTGTAGAACATTTTTTTAATTTCTTGATTCAACAATCTTTTTTTTAATGTAGTTTTATCTCCATCAGCGATATAAGAAATAGGTATTCCAGCACCAACTAATGTTACCATCTATAGCTGTTGCGACTCTTTCTACTTTCACTAATTAGATGATACTATTAATATTAATAATCATAATAATTCTACAAAAGAATCGTCATATTTCCTACATAACTGAACCGAAAGCTCTCCGACCCCAAACCCGCTGCACAATCCGCGCATTAGCCGCGAAACAGCCGGAAAACTTACTTCCAGGATCAAACGAAAAAATAGGAGCCGGGAATCGTAAAGTACATAAAGAATTAACTCCTCCGAAGGTGAAACCCTTCCGCGGCTGAGAGAGAGAGAGAGAGAGAGAGAGAGAGAGCGGCTCCCACGGGTTCGCACGCACCTGCGTGCCTAGACTCCCTGACCCCTCCGTGACCCCTCCGATCGTGCGCGCATGCCCGGTAAGCCCCTCGCCGCGAGTGCATAAGACACCGGGACGCAATGAGCCGAGGCGGCAATAATTATTACGCCAAGTGCTCCCTTCGCGAGAGCTAAGCCTCCCGCTGCCCCTTTGCGTGCGGGGAAATTACGGTTTTTCGGCCGGGCTCTCTCTCTCTCCGACGTTTTCGCTCGAGCTTCAACTTGGGTCTGGGGAGTAGTTTTAGGGGCGAAGGTTGGCGTATCAACTCGAGCTCGTAGTTGATTTGGTCGAGAAGGATGTGGGACCAATTTTCTTGCGTTGAATTTGTAAATTCAAAAATATATAGGGGAGAAAAATGCAGGATAAAAAATTGAATAAACTATTTTCCAGTTAAAACGCGAAGCATAATTAAGTTACAAATTTTTTTTTGCATAAATATGAGAAAAATTTGCTTTTAATCTGCATCTAAATTTAGCGGTAATGACTTCATTAAGTTATCAAATAATAAGTAACGGGAGCTATATTTTCTTTTACATTAACCAATCTTTGACGTAAAAAAAAAAGATAAACACATCGCTAAAATTACAACTTTTGATAAAAGCGTTAAATTCTTTTCCGCCACTTTCACCGTAACTCGCCCCTCTGCGCATCAATCCGAAGCGCAAATCCATTCAGCATCCTTTATCAACCCCTCGAATCTCTCTCGCCTCCTAATTAACCATCGCAAAACCAACGAGCGAGCCTCGCTCTCTCGCGCGCTCGCTCGGCATTTTTTTCCCCGAGAGCCTCGAGGAAAGCCGAGCATATCCACCCCCCCCCCTTTCCCGCCGGGGCGGTACGAAAAAAAGTCGCGGGAAAATTATGCCGCGCGGCGCACAGGCCGGTACTTTACGCGTTTATTAATCCGCGCCGCGCGCGCGCGCGCGGATCGGTAATCGCGTCCGATAAATAAACGCGGCCTCTCGCGCAAATTGGTTAATTAAGAGATAATTCTTACGTACGCGGAGAGAGAGAGAGAGAGAGAGCGGAATTTATCGCCGACGGGGATTCCGTTCGGGCGTGGACGGAGACGGCCTTATCGGCATTGTTTATTACACGTGCACGAGCCCGCGGAGCTGCAGACGAGGCGCGATTAGATTTAGGCTTCGTTTTTTTTGGGGGGGAGGAGGATGGTTTAACTGATTCTCTGACGTCAACGTCGCTCGCGTATCGATTGGAGGCGAGTCGACGTTTGGACTTTGTGTGGAGTTCTTTTTTTTTGACGGGACGGAATATTTTTGTTAATCGCTTACAGTACGTAATACGTGTTCTGTATATGTATTACGTAATTTAATTACGTTTACTTATGATTGAAGATCTTTTTAACGATGAATGAATGATTTACAAATAATTTGCAATTCATTTTTATGTAGATTTATGTATATATTTATTAATAAAAATTGAAAAAAGAAAATTAAGAAAATATATACATTTAGTCATAAAACTAATTGTAATATTAATAATAAAATAATGTTTAGTTTATCAATAAAAAGGTTATTTTACCCTCACTGTGCCCTATAAAAAGATTCGTGAGACATGCATCTTCTTATCTATACGAATGATTTCCTATATGTATTTGCTCCAAGATCGAAAGTTGTAAATATTCAGCTCCCAAATGAGAAAGAATAAATTTAGCATTTGCATCAACAAAATGTATGGTTTTTCCTCAACATAAATCAATCAATTTATTTAAAGCTTCACGACAATTATAACGTTTATATAAAGCAAGATTAAAAAAAATTCGATAAATCTAGTCCAATAAGTTAATTATCCATTACACTTACAACTTCGTTCCACCGAGAAATTTTCAAGTTATTAATACAAGCACTTTTCTTTCTTTTACAGGTGAGCAATCCCTTTATCTTTACGACGCCACTCGACAGCTCCTACAGACCGGTAAGCTCGACTCGCGATATCTCAGCCTCGAACACCTCTTAGAAAGAAAGAAAAGAAAAAAAAAATCAATTCCGCGCCGTGCTAATCCAAAATAACGATTTTTTCCAGCGCCTATAACTCAAGTCCCTCGTAAAGCTCTCTCCCCTCTCGGCAGGCGGCAATATGTTAATCCAGCTTCCTGAATTTATGAAATGCGAACATCGCCGCGTATATGTACATTCGAAGTGATAGATCGGCGGATTCGCCGCTTTTTGCGCCGCCGCTAATAAAGTCTACTGGAGAGACTGAGGGGGAGGGGGGGGGGAGCAGACGCGGAGAGAAAGAAGTTCTTGCGTCAATGGCGAGACTAGCGCGAGAGATAGCCGGGGCTAACGTCTCGCTTCTCGCTTGCCGGCCGCAATCAGCATCTCGCTCTCCGCTGCTGTTTTTTGCGGTTTATCGCCGGGGAAATATGGGTTGCGTCTGCGATGGCTCTTTTTCGCGTTCGCGCTGCTTTTTTTTTTTATTGCGCTTCGATCGACTGCTGGAGTCGCTTGGCGAATGGATTTCGGCTCGTGGACAGAAGTTGGGAGTTATAATTGAAATTTTAGGAGGAAAAGTTTGATTGAAATGATATCGAGTTGTCCTTGGATGATAATGCGTTGCTTTAAAAATAGAATGTCATTATCAGAATGTATTTATAATTAGTAATATTGAAATAGTCATTAAATAATATAATTTTCAATTGGAAAATACGTAAAATGAATCATTTCATTTGAACTTTACAGCCATTAAAATTCATAGAACTATACCTTTCAGAATTTACGCAATTTGTCCAAGAGCGACCGAGAAAATATTATATAGCAATGGATTTTTACTGATAATATGTAATTGTTTAAGATTTTTTATCCATGCACCAAAAAATCCTCTGGAGGAGAGAAGGCAGAGCGAAGTTTATAAATTCAGCATTAATTTCTTCTACCCTGCCTAAATATCAGTTTTCGCTAGCTAAAAAAAAAAAGCGTAAAATGTCATAATAGCCGGCGTCTCGCCAAAGCGCAAGACAATAAAGTCCCTTTCCTCTCGGCGTACCGCACTTTCCTCTCTCGCGCGCGGTCAGGGCGCTTGTTCGCGCGCTCGCGCAAAGCTCGCTGCACAAATAATAGAAACGTGGGTGTACACAGCCGCGCTCGGCGTCTACACGCTCCGAGCTAATTAAACCTCTAACCTCGTAGCTCTCCTGCCTCCTCACCCCCGCCGCCGCCGAGCGGAAAAGAAAAATCCGTGGGCGAATTTATGCTCGCAGAATCGGCGGCCGATAACGACACACACGATTGTGGAAAGCGCGCGCGCGCGGCCAGGATGTACTCTTGCGCGCTTGCGTAATTCACCTGCAAATAGGTGTATACGCGCGCTTTATACGCGTCCGCGCGCCGGTGATTTACTTCGATTACCACCGTTGAGCGAACGAGCGAGCGAGCTTTTAGCGCGGAAAGCCGGGAAAACACAATCGGCATTAGTGACTCGACGAGCGGAGAGGTCTATTTTTAGAGGACGCGATACATTGGGTAACGTAAAACGTCTAGAAGATGCGATTTGAATTCTTTGAGCACTGCTGATAGATAGACTTTGGAGAACTT
This sequence comes from Ormyrus rosae, assembly GCA_035047165.1. Taxonomy (NCBI): domain Eukaryota; kingdom Metazoa; phylum Arthropoda; class Insecta; order Hymenoptera; family Ormyridae; genus Ormyrus; species Ormyrus rosae. Next base: position 123,169 of record JAWWML010000026.1, on the reverse strand, counting down.
CAGTTTTTTTTATGATTACGGAATTTTGATATTCTCGATTAATTCAATCACACAGTCTATTATCTTGCTTCAGATTCCAACTTTTTAAACTTTTGTATTATTAATGGACAATAAACCGTCAATATTAATGTGCTCATTAGTCTTTTTAAATGTTAGAAAAATAGAAAAATTTTAAACACGAAATAATGCGTTGATTATTAACGATTGCTGTTCCCAAAACATCATAAATACGAATACCATAAGAAACTTTCACAACAACGCAAACAGGAAAAGAGCTTAAAAAACCGATGATCCCCCAGAGCCATACAAGTCGGCGACTCGTTATTTACGAATCATAAAAAAGCATATTCGAAAAAGGTATCCTACCACACCAAATAAATAATCCCCGCCGTCGACGAGCCGAAAGTATGTCGAGCGGCTCTCGCGTCGATACGTATCGGAAAATACCTCGCCGACAGTCGCGTACGCGCGCGGGATAATTAAAGGCGCGAATATGAGTAATTTAATTTACGAGATTCCCGCGCGGCCGTTATGCGCTCTCTCTCTCTCTCTCCACCCAGCGAAGAAAGGGGATTACGCGCAATCGCGCGGCGGTGTATACTTTTTTTCCAAAGCCGATAAATCGCGGCCCAAATTCGAGGAGGAACGACGACGACGGCGGGCGGCAGAGTCGGATAAATCGCGGTTGGGTGTATCTTTCGATAAATATCGCGACACGCCTTCGGCTTTAAGCGACACTACCGATTTTCGAACGAGTTTTTTCGAATAGCTATTATTTATGCGGAATTAGAGAGCGAACAATGATTGCATCCGTTTTCGTATTTTAAAATTGTGGCAAAACTTGTCGCGTAATTCAGTTTAACTGAAAAATTTATACTTTCACAATTGCACGACTTTGCGTCCCAGCTAGTTCATAAAAACGTGAAAATTAAAAATAATTAGTAACACACACACACACAGGTTAAGTAAAAATTAATTTTTACACCAACCAAGAAAAGCCCGATGAGCCAAAGTGATACCGAATTCGACGTGTCTTTAAATCGAAAATTATTCTGCAGTGTATTATAAGCTGGGCCCAATCGCGCGGCTAAAATCTCGGATCCGCCCAAATGCGTAAGCCTCAAGGGCTATTCACACCGTGAGCTCTGAAAGTGCAAGCGATGTAATATCCGATACTATACCGCTCATTTTTTTTCGACCTTTATTTTCAGAAAACGCGGCCTGCACTTCACTAATATTCATATAACAGTATTAAAGACTTTGGAACCAATAGTATACATAGTTAGCATTCTGTCCGCTTATCGGAATTTGTAGAATTATGAATAACTTTCAATACCGAAGATCGACTACGCAGATTTCCAAACTATTTAGTTCAAGAGTATTAAACGCTCGAGAGCAAGCGGCGATGTGCATTCGAAATAAATTATAGCCGTAATTAAATAGATAAGGCCAGAGAAAATATGTTCGCATCGTCGAGCAGCCCGCCGCGGTAACGCTCGATGCTTTTCAAATGAAATCTCATCATTTTTCGAAAAAAAATTCTCGAACACAATGCAGCGCGTCTTGTTCCCCACCTGCGAAAAGGCAGGGGGGAATCTCCGTGTCGCGATCGCCTGCGGTGAAAGACCGAAGATATCACTGTGGCGAGCGTATAAACCTGATGATCTCTTGAGCTAGTTAGTAGAAATGATTCAACCGCCTGTTACCTTGAGAATATAATGCCTTATCCTTTTCCGTCGTAAAGCTCGAAAATAAATCATTTTTATTCCTAGGAGGATTGATTTTTTAAACAGGCGTTCTGAAAGTTTTTTAACTGGTTTTGCATAATACTTTTTTTACTGCTCTCAGAAATTTGCGAGGATAATTTTTTTTCGTAAATATTTTACATGTGTATTGAGAATAAACTTCGTTTAAATGCCTCGTGGTTTGTACTAAATGAATTGATAAAAAAGGACACAAATGTATGAAAAGTAAAAGAAGAGATAAAAAATTTCAAGGAAAGATAAAGACTAAACGCACATTTTAACAGATTGGCCATGAAACTTCTACTTTGACCAATCAGCAGTTCTTTGTTCTATTGTAAATTAAATTATAAAAGTTTCTTAAAATTACGGAGAAAGTAAAGTAAAGTATGGATCAGTATGTGAAGTACCAATCATTTTTACGTAAAAATAACTTTTAAATAATTAAAGTTGGAGTTAAAAAAAATTTGAATTTTCAAGGAATGGCAATAATTAACAACATTTCAAATTTGAATTTTACAAATAAAAATTATTTCCGCCCGCGCGAAACGAAAAAGCGAAAACGCGAATTTAAAAAAAAAAAAAAAAGTCCCCATTCCGTAAGCGTTTGTCCCATTTCTTTCCGAGGGCGCGAGAGTATCGCGTTACCTCCCGCGCGCACTTCATTGTCCCGCTCCGGGTGTAGTGGGTGTCGACGCCCCCGTCAATTTTAGCCTGCCTTCGCAATGTCCGGCACACCCTGGCGGCGCGGCCGAAGATAACCCGGATATTTAGCCGCGTCTCATTGTCTGGAGAGCTCGAGTCCGCGAGATTATACACCTATATATTGCGGGGCCGCCGCGCGCGGCTGCGTTTATTCGTAACCGCGAGATGCGCGCGAAAATCGTGGAAGAGCACCGCGCCGCGCCGACGTTTTTCCGAGAGCGTACCGAGTAATTGCGAGAGAGAGAGAGAGAGAGAGAGAGAGAGAGAGTGCCTCGGGAAAAGGGAATTGAAAAGTATTAATTGCGATTGTTGCCCATTGTCTCGGGTGGAAAATGGTGTTGGTGCAGTGTTTTCTCGGAGAGGTGCTTCGTTAAGAGATTCGTTGCGACGGAGGTAATGAGATAATATTTTTGGGAATGAGTGATTGAAAGTTTCGCAATCGAAAGAGATTGTTACGTTGGGCATTGTTTTATTAGAATTTCAAAGCAATGTTTTCGCGAACGTTTGACTGACATTTCTTTGTCGCACAGCGTAAACAGATGTTGACTGCAACTATGTGTTGCAAACCATATCCTTTGGTGCAATATTCACTGTCTTCAAATAATTAATATTTAAAAAAGGGAACTGTAAAATTCATAAGTTTTATGCGATTATTAGCATTTTATTGTATATTACAATTAATACTTAATTAAATATTAGACGTTTGTCTATTAGATTTAAAAAATTTCTTACTTACAAGTTATATTAATTTTATACATTCTCTTTCATTACAATCTTAAAAATTAAGCGATCTTATATCTACAATAATTATTACACTTTTTGCGAGAATAAATATTTTGAACTTCGACGATATCAACTTTCAAGACGTAAAAAAGATAAATAGTCATTAACGCTTTTATACTTTTTGCAAACTAATCGAACTTTCAATAAAGAGTCGATAAAAGATGATTCAAGCTTAAAGGAACTATGAAATCATAATTAGCTTTATTGGCAACATGTTTGTACGCATTTGATGAAAGACTTTTAAACCAGATAAGAACACAGTTCGATTAAGACAGTTCAACCTGCACTTCATCGTCCCGAGACTTCTTCAATAATTGTCCAAGAAATACGCAGAGTTCCTTTAAGCATCAATTTTCCAAAAGAGAATCACTGTCTCACATTCACTTAGAACCCACGGTAAACTGTCTCCTCACGCACGAAACCGCGTCCTCGTGCAGCTCGTCGTTGAAGCTGCACTTGCAGACCCTCTTGAGGCTCGACTCGTTCTCGGGCACGGCGAAGCAGTACTTCTCGCAGCCGCCCCTCCGCTCCCTGCAGGGATGATCGTTGCGTATCCTCTGGGACTTGTTGGTGAAGGCGAGGATCTCGGTGATGGGGGCCTCGTCGCCGTTGGCCAGCTCGTAATCGGCGTCTTTGGCCTCGCTCGTCTTCTCGACCCGCCTGACGACGTTGGCCTCGCCGCTGCGATAGTACACGTAATGCTTATCGACGGCGAGCGAGCGCGCCGTCAAGTACAGCTGGCCCGAATAAACACGCACGCCCCTTATCGTTCTGACGTCTTGGCCGTCGAGACTAGAGTGCTGGATCTTGTCCATGCCGGGGACGCTCCAGTAGAGACGCTCGCTGTAGAAATCGACGCAGACGCTGGCTATGTAGTAGCGCACGTCCGAGGCGGATCGATTGAATTCGATGATGTTCGAGCCGTCGAGGTAGGCGCGGAAGATGCGGTGCTGAACGCCGTACCAGTAGCTGGTCTCCACGAAGAAGAGGTAGCCCCGGTTGGGGTGGACCGCCAGGCTAGTCAGCTGGGAACGGTCGTCGAGGATGACGGTGGGGTTCCAGGGGCTCTCGGCGTTCACGGCCACCATGAGGTTGCGCACGCCCATGATTATGTAGAGGTTCTTGGAGATCCAGTCGTAGGCCATGTCCCGGAAGTCATCGTCCTGGTCGAGAACTGGCTCCCAGTGGCTGTCGTTCAACCGGACCTTGTAGAGGCGCGAGTGGTCGACGTTCGCGATCTTGGCCCAGTAAAGAACTGTGCCGTTACGGGCGTCGTAATTCAGCCCGCCGATCACCGTCTCTGGTCTTATCTGCTCGGCGTACTTCCTGTCCAGGTGATAGTTTACGCTCGAGTTATCTTCGTGGTGGATACGACAAATTCCCGGGAGATTGTTTGTCAGTAAGAAGAAGTTTGGCTTGTCGTCCACGTGCTTTTGGTCTGTAATCAGGGTGATTTGCGTTTTAAAAAATTATTGACGTTGTTCGCCGCTTTATAGCAACTCCAAATAAGATAGTATTTTCTTTTTCTGAGTAAAATGCACTTTTTTTTATGCAATCATTACACTTTAAGAGAGCACTGATTTTAGTACAGTAGAACATTATTTTTCTCATCGTATGCTATTTTTATTAATTAATTCTTGAAATTCTATTATTTCAAAGAAAATACAAGTATTTTATTTACATAGGTACAAAAACGTTTCAAGATTTGACATATTCGTAGGAAATATATACTTGAAAATAAATATATATACACTGTAAATACACTTTTGCAAGAAAACTATAATATTTATGAAGAAAACACATTCTATAGTATGGCGAAAATATAAGTAAGAGTAAATTGTAAAAGTTAAACTCACATTTCAATGCACATCCATTAGACGAGTCCGCACTACCGACAAAGTCCCATATCGTAATTAAGATCACAATGAAAATCACTCTCAACATCCAAAGTTTATACTTCATATTGCGTGTTAACAAGTGAAGTCTTGAAAACGAATTGAGTCCACGCCGCTGAGTAGACAACTGACTGAGTGAGCGCTTGTGAATCAGTACACATATTAAATAGATTATGTCCGGGGTTATCTTTGCTTGACTTTAAATTGATACACATGTTTTGAAATGGTTTAAAAATATTTCAAAACTCCTGTTTTCTTGATTTATAGGTATTTAATATCTAAATTTAAATTTTTTAAATATTTTAGTGACTATATCTTGAAGATAAGTTTTTTTTTTGGTCTCATTGTTTCTTCGGTGTTTAATTCTTTTGCATTTTCATTTGTTGAAAATTGTAATCGTTTTAATTGGAAGGTTTTATTGAAAAAAATAAAGATAATTTTTTTTCTTTGAAATTCTTTAATTGTTTTATAAACGAATACAAAATTAATCTTAATGTCTTAAATTAAAAGAATGCATGTTATGAACGATGTATGATACTTAAAAACTACGATTCGACAGAAAACTGCTTGTTATTTCTACACTAATCAGCGATAAAATACATAAAATATCGCTACTGTATGAACAACAACTTGTTTCCAAGTCAATAATTTAAAACGATGACATAATACGTCGCGATCAACTCACTTAAGTACAGGATTTTCCGTTCTTGGCAACTTTCTCGAAAATACTGCATCCACAACTGCGCTTTAAAGTATCTTTTTCCGGCAGGGCAAAGCAATACTTTTCGCAGTTGCCATTTTCATTTTTGCAAGGATGATCAGGTCTGATCTTCTGGGACGCATAAGTAAAAACCATAACTTCTTTAATTTGCCCGTTGTGTTTGTTCGACAATTCGTATTCCTCGTCTAGCTCGTGACTGGTCTTATTGATACGACGAATCGAGTTCGAATCGGCCGAACGATAATACAAATAGGTTCGATCGAAGGCGAACATTCGCGAATAACTTCTCAAGGCGTCATAGTAAACAAGCACTGAATCTATACTTTTTACAGTTTGGCCGTCGAGATCTGAATAATGAATCACTTGGAATTCCTGTTGAATCGTGGTCCAGTAAAGCTTGTCCGTATAGTAGTCAATGGCCATCGTTGAAATCAACTCTTCCGTAGCTGCCGTTAATTGGATGACATTTGATCCGTCTGACTTTACTCTGTAAATACTCCAGGTTCGATGAGGTTTTTCGTCGTACTCATAAGATGCTTCGTCAATGAAGTATAAGTATCCTTTGTTCGGGTGTATGGACAAATCCAGGACGTAGTTTCTACCGCCAATTATATTTCTCACGTCCCACGAATATTCCGCGTTTATGACCCCGATAAATTTGTGAAGGTTGATGTACAAGTTTTTTGTAATCCAATCGAAAGCAGTGTTTGTAATCAAATAACTGGTAGCTGGCCATCCTAAATTTCGGAAATCTTCTTGATCAAAAAGAAGCTGCCGACTACTGTCGTTTAAGCGAGTTTCGTATAATTTGACGAGAGAAGTTTGAGTTCTTGATAAGTAGAAAATTTTGTCTTCTTTACTATCGAACTGAATAGCATAAATGTTTATTTCTGGATCCTCGTCGTAGGGATATTTTGGACCTACGTAGTAATCAAGTGATGAAGTTCTTTCATGCCGTATGCGACATATGCCAAGGTAATTCTTTGATGTTGTCAAAAAGATATCAGGCTTTTCATCGACGTTGTTCTTATCTAAATTAAAAATAGTATTGTTTAAAAAATTATTTATTATTATTAATAATATCTATAATTTGTGGCAAATAATTCTTAATGACATGACACAATTTTAAAATAAATGTTAGAAAAGAGCTCAAGAATACTTACATTTTAATTCACAAGCATCAGAAACAACACCACTACCACTGTCACATTTTGTCAAGAAAACTATAATAACAAAAATAATAATAATAACGGATCTGTGCGCTTTGTGCTTCATGTTCTTAAATGTTTGAGGATCAATATCTGAAAGCGACCAAACGGCAGCCTGCTCCACGGGCAACTGAAAACATCTGCTTTTATAAGCAGTAAACCTTCGGCTTCGCATTTTATTAGTGACCAATGAGGTTTGTCGGACATTTTCTTTTTTCTTTTATACGCAGGATCGACGCAACGGTTCATTTTCAAAAGAATTTTAATATTTTAAGATTTTTTTAAAATGTAGAAAAGTTTTTTTCATTAGCACTTATACTCCGATGTAAGGATACAATTTCTGATATATTTTTACTATTTTAAAGCGGCGATAAATTTCATTAAACGGTTAAAAATTAATAAATGTTAATTTTACAATCTGGATTATCTGTTAAATTAATTTTCCAAGTATGTAAAAATACGTACATATAGTTCATATAAGCACGAGGTTTGTATAATTGAATCGAGAATCCGTTAACGGGAACGGAAGGCGTGTGGATTTAAAATGATAACGAAAAAAAAATGATCGGCATACCGGTTTCTCCTTTCAGAGTACTTGCACAGCTATAAGCCCAAATACCAAACTGCCGGTAGCTCGAATGATTAAGAATTTACCTCTATTTAAAAATAGACTCTTACACAAGAAAATAAAAGACCTAATTTTTCATTTTTTCATTTGTTTTTCTCTGATTTATCATAACAGTTTTATACATTTGTAAATATGTATTTTGAAAATTTTTATACTTTGAAATACTTGTAATTTAAAATACGTATATTGATAGTAACAGTTTATTTTAGTTTGAAAATATCGCTTTAACATTTAACTATCAATATTTTCTACCGATATATCTGCAACTTTTTCTCCACGCTTATGCTATTGTATTCAGTCTTTAGTATATCGTTATGCTACGTCGGAGATTTCTTTGCTACCACAAAATGTGTCTCGTAATGTACAGTTTAAAAAAAATCACATTTGTGTACCCTGAGAAAAATAGGAAAATCGTCCCTGGGGAAGTAATTACCGACACCGCATGAGATCGTGGATGCATAAGAAGCCTAATGTAAAAGCCTGCAGTTGCGAGGATGCGTCTTACGGGCGATTGCCTATACTTATCAGATGAAACATCAAAACGGTAGAAAATTTGTAGGTCCCTTTCTTAAGGGAGGAGAGAAAGAATATGTTTAATATCTGCAATCATTAGTAATTATGTACACTATTATACAACTCCTGATTTTTAACAGAATTACATTATAAAAACCGCTGCTAATTCATTGGCACTTAGCTTCCTCCTAACTAATTTATCATTCCAATATTATCTCCGAAATTCATTAAAAATAATCGAATTCAACATAATTTCAAACTATTCTATATTTAATTAATTATTTATTTTTGTATTATTCTTTTATTTTTCTATGTCCATTTTAAAATTTATTGAACAGCAAACAAAATTTAAATAAAACTTTTGTTATTGGAATATTTAAAATTCTAAAAAACAGAACTAATAAAATTATAGGTATTTTTATGCTCTTTAAAATGGTGTTCGTTCGATTTAAATATCTCAATCCTATCATTGAAAAAAAAGTAAAATTAAATTTTTCAAAAATCGAAAATTTGCGATAAAACAAAAACAAATAAGCTAAACAAAAAAAGATTTTTTTGTCGCCATCACAAAAAAAAGCAAAAAAATGAGCCGTGAACGATGAAAATCCTTTCAGAAGAAGCTGAGATCCAGGCGTATACATACATACACACACATACATCCATACAGACATTTTTCAAAAACCATTTATTCTTGGTCCTGACACCTTAAAATACATGCAATTATAACAGATTTTTCGAACAACTCCAAAAATTACTATCACAAAGCTTCCTCTAGGAGGAAGCAAAAAAGAGTGAGTTGCGGATAATATAAAACTTTAAGGCCACCGCCTACATTTTTTTGCAGCAGATATCAATTCTTTGATATTTTACCGGGCTTAGAATATCAGTCGTATTACGAAACTATTTTTATCATGTAAAGCATGAAATACGTCATTATGAGGCTGTTCTATCGTCTTCTCTCATTCACGTAATTTTATGAATGGACTTTGTCCGGAACATAGATGGACTTGAACGATAAAAAGAAATCTAAAATATGCGATATCACTGTACGTGTAATCGAAATTTATTCAAATTAAAAGTACTAGACTCCATGGATTGCTCGTAAAAACTGGTTGAAGTTTCTTGAAAATTTTCTCGGTCACGCTTATAAACTAAACAACTTTCTGTCACGAAAACAGTAATTTTTTTATCCTTCTCTTTGAAAATGATATAAATAACTACTACTTCCTCAAACGGAAAGAGGCGAAAGCACTTCTTAACCTCCTCGTTTCGTTACAGCACCGAAATACGGGAACAACTCCCAGCCTAACCTTCGCAACCCTTATCGAATTCACTTGAAAATCCGAACAATACTCACTAGCGGCTAGCTGAAATCTCCCTCGCCTTCGCCCGTAGTTTCTCAGCCTACCGGCGCATCTCGGGCTTATGCAGCGCCTTAGAGGGTCCGCGCTCGTCGGAACAATAAATTTACATAGCGATGCAATCGCCGGAAAACAAGTGACCGAACAAGGAGATTCGCTATCGAGCGGCAGGGGGGGGGGGAGGGGGGCAACACCTCGTTGGTCACGCGCCGCTAACGAGGCGTGGAGAGAGAGAGAGAGAGAGAGAGAGAGGGAGCGCGGAAGAAGAAGCCCCGGACCGCGATGTCATCCCCGATTATCGTCGAGTCGATATTCCGCGGCGAGCGGCGACCGCGCGCCGACTTGACTTACCGGCTTATTGAAATTATCTTGTTAACATGCGATTTAAGCGCGCGCCAAGGCTCGCGATACGTTCACGCTTGAATTGCCGCCGATAGCGAGCAGTCTTTGAATCATTCGCCGGTATAGGCTGCCCAGGCACTATACGGCTAAACTTTCATGAATATGAAAAACCGGTGGACGCGCGACGAGCGATTAAATTTTAGTGTTATACCTTGTATCGAGGAGTTTGTAATCGATAGCAGTTTAAATGTTAGTTATTATTTTTTATTATCCAAGGAAAAGAAAAGTAAGGAATTATTCTTAAATAATTTTGCGGCAAAAGGCGTTACGGGAAAGAACCTGTTGGATTATGAGTCAAGTTTAAGTTCATGTTCGCGATCGTGATAGTTCGACGTTTTTTCCTTTTATAATTTTTCATTAATGCTTGATTTAACAGTTGGTTAAGAGTTTCTATATTTTTTATTAATATTGAATAGTTTTTTTTACTATACTAGTAATGTTCAACGCGTTTCGCGCGTATGTTTCTCTTTCTGCGATTAGGAGCACGATCCTTTTGTATAGACCATGTTTTAATTACTTTAAATTTATTTATTTATCCAGAATATATAAACATACATTTACATATAGTTCTGTAACCCTGCAGAGGAGAATAATACCTCCTATTTTTGAAGGTCAGGAAATTTTTAAAGCTTACCATAATAATGTTAATAACTTTTATAAACAAAATAACAATGGTTTTCATATTATTTTAATTTAATTAATCTATTTTAAATACTCAAACTCAAAAATTCAATCTTAAAAATTCAAACTTTAGCGCCTATTCTATGCAAACCAATGGAATTAGTCAAGAACAACCAATCAAAAGTGTCTTATTGTGATGACAGATTTCATCCATCACTTTTTTAAGAGAGGATTTTTTAAGAAAGGATCACTTTTTTAAGAGAGGATACGCAAAACCTATAGTGTTAGAGACACTTTGAATAATATATAAATAAATAATAATCACCGAACACATGATCATTACACAGACAAAATTTTCTATTTAAAATTAACCTTTTTGCAGAAAAAAAAAACTATTAAAACTTGTATTATCCATATCAATTAACTCCGCAAATTTTCGATTCCGTTTAATTTCCCCAAACGACGTCCACTTTTTTCCGTGGGCGGGGATCTCCTCGCCGACATTTTTTTCGGCTGGCGACATTTTTAATTCACCGGCCATCAATTGCAATTACCCGAACAATTTGTCAAAACTTTTTTTCCCCGGCTCTCGGCGCGGCTCTCCTCGCTCCGAAGCCCCGCCTGAACTCTCGCGCCCGCAAAAACGGCCTTCCGCGCGCACGCGCGTACGTGACTCCGTCGAGGCCTGGGCCTCGCGAGATTTCGACGCCGGGCTCGGCGGGATCGCTTTTCGCGAGGCGCTCGTGAAGAAAAAAAAAGAAGAAGCAGGCCGCCCTTGTAGTTTTATTCGCTTTCTAATTGAGGAGTCGCCTCGCAACGTGAACTCGTAAAATATATGCACCCGGGACGCGGCTGCATTCGACGCGACGACCGGCATTGTGAGCTTTGATTCATGGAGGGACAAAAATGGCTTTTGATATATCCCGGAATAGTAAATTATATCTCTTTGATACGCCGATGATAAATTATTTTGGGGCGCGTGTTTTAACGGTTTTCGTCAACGGTAGTTTAGTAATAATTTATTTTTTGTTGCACGGGTAAACAAGTTGATATATTACTGCCTGACAGTTTGTTTAATTTGGCGAGAGAAAATCGATTTTGAAATAATCTTTAGTGAAATTTTTAAATATCAACGGAAAAAAAAAGTTAAATTAATATAATATTACATTGAAAAAAAGGTTCTTCTCCTTACGAGAAAAATCCTCTCAATATTTACGTCAGCGGAATTTCTATTTATAAGAAAAGGATTCTGCTCCTCTCAAATGAATTTCTATTTAGTTGGAAAAACCATAATTTTGTCTGAAAATGAAATCTATTCCTGACAAACAATATTCCTCTTGTTCAATCAATTTTTTCAAATCAATTTTTTCGGCGGCTCCCAATTTTTTTTCTCCGTTAGTTTTCTTTGAATTTAAAACTTTTAAAAATGTGTTAAAATGGGCTAATTATTTTAGCGTACAAAAAAATACGTTACGTTTTACTTAAATATTGTGCCATAACTTGATAATGACTAAGACCTGTTGGAATGCACCATACAGTGGTGCAAAATCGCCGGTTAGGCGGCCAAAATGCAATCATTTATTTCCTTTCTTTCTAACATAATAATCATTTTTGTATTCTTACTGGATCTTTCTACAATACGCGTAACTTACGTACGTTTCGTAAGCTAGGTTTATTTCAACAATGTATACGTTGATTCCTGAAGTCTGTAAGGCAATATTTGATGTTTTGAAAGTTAATATTTAAGTTTTCCTCGTAGAGGTGAATAGAAAACTATAGCTAACCATTTTTATCAGAAATGGAATATGCCAAATTATATAGGCTCCTTTGATGGTAAGCACTTTGCTATAACAGCTCCATCAAACAATGGATCAATGTTTCATAATTATAAACATCACCATAGTGTTGTTCTTATGGGCATGTGTGATGCTTTTCAGCGCTTTATTTGGGCGAATGTGGGTAGTTACGGTAACGTTTAATTAATTTATATATATAGTCAATATTAGTGAGTGTGTAAATGTTTTTATAATTGTAAATGGTTTGTTTATAGGTTCATCCAATGATGCAGGAATATTTCAGACCAGTGATCTGGGAATATTATTAAATAACAATCAATTAGATTTACCAGAAGCAACAAATTTACCAAACAGTGATATTATCTCATCATTTTTTATTATTGGTGATGATGGTTTTCCTTTAAAAAGATTTTTAATGACTAATTTTACTCGTAGTGTTAATCTAATAGTGCCACAAAAAATTAATAATTATAGACTGAGTCGAGTAAGAAGAGTTATTGAATGTGCTTTTGGTAATATTACACAAAAATGGACAATCTTTAACTTACCTTTAGCATTTAAACTGCAAACAACAGAATCTATAATCATGGCAGTTATCAGCCTTCATAATTTTTTAATAACTTGGGATATGGATGTCAATCCAACAAAATACGTTGGTACGAATCATAATTTTAATAATTATGTAGCAGACAACGTACAAGATGCCGCAAAAGGTATTGAAGAATATGACCCAAATATTTTAGAAATAAGAAATAATTTGACATCATATTTTGTATCGCCTGCTGGAGCAATAGACTGGCAACAGAAGCACATTTAAAAATGACATTTTAAAAATTGTAAGATTCAATTATGAACCTTTGTTTAGTAATATTATAATTTATCTTTTTTAATAGTTTTTAAAAGTTCTTAAAAATCTAATTTTTGAATTGTTGAAGTTTAAATAAATGCTTGAATACAAAAATGATTATTTTTATTTATTTTATTTCACTTTAACATTATACAATTCTTTAAATCTTGAAATAAATTTTTAAATTAAAGTTAAAAAGTACATAAATAGAAAAATTATTTTCATTATTTTTTTAATCTTAATGTTTATGCACCTATAAAATAGTTCATGGTTTGCAACTTTCCGAATTTCTTCTAATAGACTTATAAAACATTGTTTTTGTTCATCTTGCGTCAGTGACTCCATGTCATGTATAATTAATCCAATATGTTCATCAATATATGTGTCATCAGATACTTCGTTAGAATCTATTAAAATATTAAGCATGTCCGTTGCTCGTTCATTTACAGTATTTTCTAAAGATTGTAGAACACTTTTTGTTTTATCAATTATTTCTTGTTCTTTTTTTCAGCAAATTTATCCTTCGGAGGTACAATGTTTTGTGCAATAGTAGAAGCAGATAAATTAACATCTTTTTCTTCACTATATGTTTTGCCCCACATGCCATCATACTGTTCACTTGAGCTCACGCTTTCATTTATTAATGTTGTGACTGTTGGTCGTGGTTCCACTTGTTCGATTAAAAATATTATTAGTTTATAATATTTCCATTCCACATCATTTTGCAATCCACTACCAGAACTTTTTTTCTGTTTTTTTAAATAATCTTGTCGTCTACATTCTTTTTTAAAATTGTTCCAGATATTTTTCACATTTTCTCCTAAATGTATATGTTACATTAGTATCATTTCATATTAAACGTTTGTTAAATTATATATAAGAGTAGGATGGATACAAACCTGTTGTAAATTTATCAGAATAATATTCTGGATTCCCTCACGCATTGAATTATAATTTCATTAAGCTTTATTATAAAAATTAAACGAAGGATGATTGCTATAACACGCGCTAGAATTAGTCGTTAATCAGTCAATTGTAAGAAAAAAAAGAGCTCGAAATAGGAAGAGTGTTCATATAGTCACAAACGCTGAGACTAAGTCGCGATTGATCAGTTCATCATTACTCTTCCTACAGCCTATTTCGAAAATTAGTTTTTATCTTAACAAATACGATTAGTGAATTTGATGAAATTTTAATATCGAAAATAGAGTACAACGAGCGTTTTATTTATGATCCCTGTTCATCTCTTTATTCAAATGTTGAAGGCAGAAGAAATTCTTTTTTGAACCAAGTTGCAAAAGTTTTAGAGAAACAATTAAATAAAAGCGTAACAGGTATCTAATAAGCCAAAAAAAGTTTAATATTAAATTAATATTTTCTAATTACAATTTTCATTAAATTTATTTCGTAGCAATAGCAATATTTGTTAATATTTTTAAAGTAAACACTTCATTAAAAATTTACTTTTATTTTAGGAGAAGAAGTAGGAAAAAGATGGGCGCTTTTAAGATCAAATTTTACCAGAAGTGATTTGAAACTTGCCAACTTTGAGAAATTATCTCGCAAGGCAGATGCTTATTATAGAAGAATGATCTTTTTGAAAAAATTTACAATACATCGACAAGTCCAGACTTCAATCTATCTTCCAACTTCATCAGTCGAGGAGGATCAACATAATGAAAAAACTGATTTTTTACTCGAACACAGTGATATCAGTTACATTGATTTATCTGAAACTGATGCTTCACTCGAAAGTAGTCATGTCAATTACATTGATTTGCCTGTGAAGGCCATAAAGCCTTCTGTACAAGTGCTTCAGTCCAAAAGAATAATGCACACATTGACACCGTATGTGCCAATACAATTAATTGGTCCATTAAAAGTAAGTAGACAAAATTATAAAACAATTTATAGAATTACTTTTAATCTAATTTGAAATATTAAAATTTATATTAAAACAGCTACCAACAAATGCAAGGATTCACCTACTTCGATTCAAATACCAGATGTTATTCATGGTCCTACAAAAAAAAATGATCCACCTACTTCCATTCAAGTAAACAGTTTTACAGTATCTAAAGCTTCGAAGAAGATAGAAAAAAAATATTTTAACACTAATTTTCCACAAAAAAGATAATCAACAAAACTTAATTCTGCCCTAGAAAATTTTAAAAAATCATTAGATGAAAGTACCTTTAAAAATACTAAAATGAGTAGAGAGCATCAAATTCTGAAGAATGAAATATTGCTGCTTAAAAAAGATAAACAACGTTCCTGCTTCATCAGTTTATTAAAAATTGATTTCCGCTTGTCGTAAATCAATTTTTAAAATTGAAAATACATTTGCGTTCAAAATTATTTCCTTTTATGACCATGCAACTTGATTTAGAGAGGAGTTTTTGTGAGTCACAAGAGGAAATCCCCTAGGACAAATATTGAGAAGAATTTCCTCTTGTGACAAGCGGATTCCTTTTGTAATAAGAGAATCGTTTTTTCCCCATGGGGAAAAAAGATCCCGGTAAGTCCCGCTGAAGACGAGGTTTACCGGGGCGTTCTTCAGAAAGTTTTTGTCCCCTTCGGGGAAAAAAAACTTTTGTAAAACACTACGGTAAGCCCCTGACCTCTGGCGGGGCTTACCGGGATTTTTCCCAAAAAGACTTTTTTTCCGCAAAGGGGACAAAAAACTCTCAAAAAAGCCAAAAGGCCGGGCGAATAAAGTCTTTTTTCCCATTCGGGGAAAACTTTCTCAAGAAAGCCCCGGTAAGCCCCGCCTTCGGACTTACCGGTCCTGTTTTGAAAAAGTTTTCAAAAAAGTTTTTTTTCCCCTTTGCCTTTTGACTTTCTAGCGTGTTGTTAATTCTAAAATTACAATCCTTTTATTAAAAATATGATGTTCTTTAGTAACCAATTTCTTTCCTTTTATCGTAAATCAATTTTTAAAATTGAAAATACATTGCGTTCAAAATGATTTGCGTTCAACTTGATTTAGAGGTGATTTTCCATGAGTCGCTAGAGGAAATCCGCTAGGACAAACGGATTCCTTTTGTAATAAGAGGATCGTTTTTTCAGTGTACATAACTTTGTAACAAAGTAATTACTTTTACTATTCGAAACAATGAACAGAAGGCAGAAAAAAGCAATTTGATATAAGTTAATTTTAATAATTATACGGATATAAAATTGCAAAAAAAGGTTGGAGATTATAATTAAAGATTTCAATTTTTCATTATATTTTTTTCACAATATTTCAAAATGAAATTTTTTTCCGCTTTTGAAGGTTTAGTACAGTAGACATAAAAAGTTAAACACAAAACAATTCTTCAAGATTGAGGGTCTCCATTAAGGCAATTGTATCCCTTCTCATTTTCAATTACTGGCCTGATACAATTTACGTTATTCTCACCGTTGAGAAAATAAACCAACATCTAAGTTGTGTACATTTTTATCCATTTTAGTGAATTTATAAATCTTTTAATAATTAAATGTACAACGAAATGATTAAAAGCTTTATAATTATTTACATTTCTTGACACTTTACTTCATGTTCGAAAAGTAAAAGCTAATTTTCTATTTTCACTAGTATAAAACTAATGTATTTTTGAATACCCTGTAAAAATTCACATAAATATTATATTACACAATCAAAAATTTCACGATTTTTGAACAAGTAGCGATGGTTAAATTTCAATATCGAAGAGGTCGTTTAAAATTTTTCTGCCCCTCAAGTATATAAAATGTTAAGTACATAGTAGACTTCGACTTTTTGAACTACAATAAAAGCTACGCATGTAATAGGTTTACGAAGAGCTGAATGTCTGACTCGACGTTGACTACACTACTTAAACACTCCTGTACTAAAGAAGTTACAATCCAATTTCAATACGATCGCAAGCAAACTGTATTTCAACCTCAAAATTGAAATGCACTCGATCAAAATTGTTTAAAAACCCCTCATTTAGCAAAAAAAATTACTCGTTAAATCAACGTCACCCGACAAACCGAGCAGTTAAACGGATGCAGCCCAGCGTTCACTGCTCCGCAGTTTTACGGCCGGAAGCATTTTTATTTCTAGGATAATGCATTTCGCCATTCAACCAGAGGCGTAAATAAATCAATCTTTGATACAATGCCGCCATTCAAGCTTCTTGATTACTCGTGTGTCGCTCGCGACGTAAACAAATGAAGTCAGTGCGCAAAATCCAATCGTCCCCCCTCCCCCCTTCCCGTATATGATCCGTCGAAAGCACGCGTGAAATTAGATTTGCTCGGCGGGCTGACTCCCTTTTATTCGATTCGTCGCGCGATCGCCGTAGCGACGCGCGAAAGCGCTAATTAATTTATCGCGTCGACGTGCGCGGCGGCGAGAATTTGGAGGGGCTCCTCCCGCCGTCGGAATATTCATGGCTGGGCGGCTTTTTTTTTTTTTTTTTTGGTGTACTCGAGGATACTCGCGGACGAGAGACCCCTTTTTTTCGGCCGCTCCGCCGCTTTTTGCGCGAGCGCGAATTTTACTTTCATGCGGTATGAATTCGTTTCGGCGGGAAGCCGGGGATAAAGGAAGGAATTTGGCTTCGGAAGGTATATACAGTTATTTTTGTATGTAGATGTCGGGGGGGAGTATAATTTTATTTTGAAATTCCGTTCTGGGTAAGTATGCGGAGTTTAAAAAGTTGAAAATTTAGCTGGTACGCGGGAGTGCCGGCAATTAGGATAATTAAGTGGGAATGCAACAATTAAATATTAATTTCTCGAAATTATTGGCTTTGAAGAGTTTTAATAATTGTTCACAAATCAATTTATCTTTTGAAATTTAATTTTCAATGTAACGCATATTTTAAATAAAAAAATTTTAAAAAATGTATAAGTTTAAATAAAATTCACTAATACAAAAGAAGCAATCCAAAATTGTGGAAATTCAAAAAATTTTATTAAAATATTTTCAAAATAACGAAGATTTGATAGATAATCTTATATACGTAATTATTAAAATAAGAAACTAATTGAATAGTCGGAAAATTGCTTATAAAAGATGAAAAGCTTTATAAGAGAAGATTGAACTTTTTATATTCCAGACACGTCTTCTTTAAAATATTATTCAGTAAGCAAGAGCTCGCAAGAAGCTGAAAAGTCCGTTTGCATTTGAACGCCAGAATTGAGACAGAATCCAAGCACGAAATCAGTTTTACGATATGCCGATGCAGATTCGCGTTTTCGCGATGGCCTGCAAATCCAATTGATAATAAATACATTACGCAAAAGTAAACGGAAACTCGTTTGCATCTACATAGGTTTACGGGCGGACGCGAAACTTCCCGACGACTTCCCGAGGCACTAAAATTCTAATTTACAAAGTTTATTTATTGGCTCATTGTACAGGCTGCTGGGCGATGCATTAGGGGCTGTATTTATTCACATTTGGGGAGCAGCGTTAATGTAAATATACAGGCGCGTGGATGGATTTACAATTCGAGCATTGCATCACGCGTTTAGGGTTTAGCGTAGAAAGTTCTGTAATCTTGTCGAAAGAGGAGTTAACGAGAAATATCCGTTCCAGTTTATTATTGGTTTAGGCCAATTTAGGAATTTTAGCTTTATTTCAGTCTTCAAATTCAGAAATAGGTTTGGATATTAACGCCGTAATTAAGCTTTTAAATTGAGTAACATTAACATTGCGAACAAATGGAGCATGTGCACCTTTTGTAATTAAATTTAATATTTCCCTCGAAAATAAACTTTGCATTTCAAATTATATGTACATTATAACTCATACTAGGTTAAAGGCGTGTATTTTTACCCCGTCATACAACTTCGATAAGTAGGTGATTTTATTTCTGTTTCATAAATCCATTAAACTGATCGTTATCTTTAGTTAATTAACGTTAATACTTCGCTTTTCTAAAATAGGATTAAACAATTTTATGAATGTCAATTCAAAAGATGAAAAAGTTTATTACGACAAAAGCTGCAGCGGCAGTAACTTTTTGCGAGATCAGTGGAATGATACAAAGAAGAGGAGACCTGAAAGCATAAACGCACAGTATCGTGAACTTTGAGCTTTAAAGGCTTCAGAAAAAAAATGCCATATACGTAAGAGGTATTTCAAGCCCTATTCTTTTACTCGGACATTTTCAAAGCAAAGGCCCTTTTTAAATTATACGGCTTAAGCTCAAGATGAACTTAATTGAAAGAAAGAGGCGCTTTTGCGTTTCCAAAGTAATTATTCTTTTCGCCTGATGCTGTTCCGCCGTTTTAAAGTGCTCGTTTATTTAAAGCGCCCCTCAAAATCATCAATGCAACTGTTTTATTTGCGCCTCTCGCTTTACCCTCTGTGACCTTTACTCCCAAGCGGAATTCTAAAATCATCGTCAAACTAGCCAAACTATAGCAGCCCTCAAACCCGTTTTGCCCGCTTCTGCCCGAGAGTTTCCTCCCCCCGCAAATAAACCCAGGCACAAAAAGCCCGAGCTTTCAACGAGCGACGGCCGTCGCCTGCTTTCTTGCCGAATGCCCAATTCGGCTCCGAAAAAGCTGTGCGGGGCGGCGGTGTCGATTGCTTAATGCTTTTCCGATATAAAAAGGGCCGCGCGAGATAAGGATTCAACGGGGCAGAATAGTTATTTAATGGGCCGCGGCGAATCGTTTTTCCGACTCGAGGGGCGAGGAGAGCCAAAGATAAGCGGCGCTCTGATGCGTTCCTTAAATAAATATATATACGCGTTTTGGAGTCGTTGGGTTTTGGTGGAGGAGACTGATTTTTTTTTTTTTACAGGGACATTTAATGGAGAGTGCTGCCATTGAAACGGATTGAGAATCACTTTTGAAAACTTGATATTATTTTGGGGCTGGAGTGTCGTTGTTGCAGCTGATCAAATAGAAGCGTTATTTGAATAACTTATTAATTGTAACGCAAATAATATACTGCTCCATTGGTACGTTCAATATTAAGAGCATTTATTCGACCGCTGTAAGAGCTTTAGTCGCTGGGCTTGACAAGTTCCGAATTCCATTTACATGTTCTAAATGCCCATTATTTAGAACTGCGCAGCATTTCCTAGTCAATTGGTTCGATTACGACTGAAGTGGTCGAGGCAATCTCGCGTCTGGAATGATTGATAAATAATATTTAAATTGTCAGTGTGTTTTACACGGCTTAGTTTCGAGTTTGAATATCGGAAAATCAGGGCAGATTTATTCGATATATTTTGAAAGAACTTGTTGTTTATTCCACATATTTTTTTACGCAAAACCGAATATTACGAAATAAAACAGATATAAAAACTTTTCACAGTAATCTGTCGAATAAAGGCTTTACATATATAGAGTTTTTAAAATCCGTATTTTCGTTCGATTTATTTGTTCAAACCGTCTGACCGTTAAGATGTTTTCTTTCAATAGCAAAATAATTGATTTTCTATTTTATTCTACAAATCGAGATAGTAAATTGAAATGCGACACAGAGCGAAAAAAACAATAGAATTTGATCATGAATCCAATGGACCTCCGCAAAAATGATTTATGCGTACACCTCGGCTTTAGCATACAATAGCCGCTGAGCTTGAAAAGACCCTTTGGCTGAATTTTTACGGTTCTTCCTGCTCTGGAACAAAAGGAGATTTAGCTTTCTTTGACTCCGTTATTCGATTTCTTTTTAACGACGACTAATTAGTTCGAACTCCTTGATCTGAAAAATAAATCGATTTTGGATAAAGGGATTTTCTGATATACATAGCACATATTCTTGAAATGTTATATAAAATAAAGCCGTATCGTGCATTAATACTATCAAAATTGAACCTCATAAAGCCGCTTTCGATGGCCATTTGGAATTTCATTAGATTATTATGCACCAGAGAAGATTCCGTATAATGAATTATACAGTTTTTGCCCTTCAGCAGAACGGCGCAGTAATTGCGTGAATAATGAAGTTTGATCCATCGCGGTAATATCAGCTAAATGCGTATTGCGGTAAATGCCGTTCGATTATTTTCCATAGAGAATTTTGTTTTTTTTTTAATTTATTATGCTATTTTTGTGAATGCAAAATAAATTTTTCCGTAATTTTAGTATGCTCGTTTCTAGCTGAAGTACGCATTAGGTAAAATTAGTTCATTATTATAATTATTATTAGATTAGCACAAGATAAACATAATAACGGTTATATATCTAAAACTATTACGTACATTATGCGTCATTATACCATGTATGTTGTTCTGATAATAAGCTGTAAAAGAGTATAATCGTAATGAGTTTATATTACCAAAAGTATTTTTGGTAATATAAACTCACCCAAACGACTGTCTCTTAATCCTCGAATCTATTTATAGACCAAACTACGTCAAAAGCGTACCCTCCCACGCATCCTTAAGTCTCCATCCCCCCCCCCTCCCCTCCTCGATCTTCGGCAAAATTCGAAGGCTAATAAAGAAAAAGCGAGCAGCGCCTCCGTAAACGTCGCGACTAATTGAACGTCGTAGCGCGTCATTCATAACTCGGTGCCTCTCTCTCTCTCTCTCTCGAGAGAGAGAGAGAGAGCTGAAAAAACCTAATTTGCAGGTACGCTTGCCGGGAATCCGATTACACTGGCGCCCCGTTGAATCCGTCGCCACGCACTCGAAATTCCCTCTGCGCGTACGAGAGCCGGAGCAGTCAATAAAACGAAGATGGACTGCAGTGTCGCTCGCTCTCTCCCCGTCCGACCAATCACTGTCTTTTCTCCTTATTTGCCTAATGCCGAGTCGGCGCGGGGGCTGATTCGGTCGTCGCTTCTCTCACTCGATAAGCGGCTTCTATTCTCTGTACGTCGAGCGCGTACCTTCCCCCTGTACGGCCGATCGGATTTGCCTGGTTCCGCTGCACCGAGGCATCCGATGCTCGCGCGGCGCGGCTGTCTCTCTCTCGCTCTGTATGTATCGATTTCAGTTTGACGCGCTGTTTGGCGAACGACGACGACGACGACAACTGCGAGAAGGACGAGTGGAAAAAGGTGCGTGGATTGCGAGAGCTGAGCTCTCGCTAGATTTTCAGCCGGAGGATTCGATTTGCGAGCGAACCCAGGGCTTTGTTGAGATTGCCTTTTTTCGCGGACTGGGGAATTGGATGATTTTTGGTCAAAGAGGAAGCGGAGAAAGGCTTTTTTCGGGGGAGAGCTTGTATTTGATCTGTTTATTGGCTGCACTACGGTAGATTTAGATTGCTACTATTTTTTTGTTGACTTTCCAAGATTTGGGAAAAGGGGATTTGGGCAAACTGCGGGAAACGTAAAAAAAAAAAGAAATGAAAAGATTTTAGAGCCATTATTTTTCTAATCTTTAAAAATTACCTAGAATATTTTAAAAGCGTATACTTCCTGTTCTCTGCGGCGTAAAATATTGAATTGCTCTCACATGCACCTGTCGATAAAATTTTCAAATGACCAACCACTTGTGTTCTACGCCTGTTGGAGCTCGGTTGATTTATATTTTGAAAGAGCGGAAAATAAGTTTAAATTTATTTTTTACATGAAGTAAATTCAGTTCTTTTTAATAAGGACCTAGAGGTTAATTAAATGTATTCAAGCGCAATTCGCGTTTTCTAATAATTACACTGTGAAATAATTGAAAATTGTTTGAGTTGGCGAAATTAAATTTTTTGTTTGAAGTCTGTTACTTCGCATCACCTGGAGTTCATTTAACTTTTTGACGAGCAAACTTGTATTTGATTACTTGGTTGCACTTATTATGTACGGAGTTACACAGTGCACAATTGAACAAATTTCAATTTTTCAATCAGATCAACTGTGCCAATTTATTTTTCACGCAATTAAAAACAAATTACTTTGCTTATGTACACATGAAAGCGATTTAAATTTACAAACAAATTTCTTTCAGATATTTATCCTAGTCAACTGGAATTTACCCAGGCAGTGAAAAAGGAAAGAAACAATCGGCGTCTTTGAAAGTCACGACGCGCCGCGAGCTCCCGGTGAGGTATGGATTTTTATTTACTGCTGACTTTAGATTCCAAAGGCCAACTTGCCGATTCAGCTAAGCAAACTAACATTTGCATAGATCGTCGAGAAAATGTTTTCCTCGGTATATTAATATCAATTTCCACTATTTCCACGTTTAAAATTAAAGTTACTATTAAAAAAAAAAAAAAAATATTCTATCATACCGATACAATACAATAAATTCCAATCACTAGTATAACATAATTCTAACAAATAAATCACCGCGACCGATGCATAAATCAGTTTCTCCACCGATAATCGAAAAAGCAATGATTAACAGCGCGGAAGCTCTGGCCGCGGCATTTAGTATAAACAAAAGCAGACGCTTCACGTCTCATAGATAACGGGCCGATCAAGTTGTCGTCCGCACCGAGTTAATTGAAAAGCTTAAAAGCGGCCGCTTGATTTATGTACGCGGGGCAAAAAGAGACCCGGGCAAAAGGCAATTAATCGTGGCTTATTACGCCGGGAAAGCAGCCGGGCGGCTGCGTGGGTGTCGTCGTGGCTCGGCGCACGGATGGAACGGACCCGTGATGGAGAACGCGACGCAGCTGGCCGAGGACGGGAACCCCAAGCGCAGCTGGCTCCTAAACCGGACCAACCAGCTAGACCTCGCCGAGGAGTATCTGCCCGATTGGATTGACCTGTTCCTCGCTGTCTGCTTCTCGGTGCTCATCGTCATCACCATCGTGAGTTTTTACTCGGCGTACTTTTTGTGCATTTCCTGTGCTTTTTCCCGTGCGTTGGTAGATTAAGGGGACAAGCCTGAGTTGAGACCTAAGAAAAGATAATAATTGTTAATCAAAAAAATTGACGTGTAAAATAAATACATAATATTTACAAAATTTTCTATTAAAAGTATATACTTTTACCTATATATTTTAAGCCTAACTAGGGTAAAAACTATTTTTCTCCCGCCGGCCGGCTTCGCCGCGGCCGACAATTACATGTAATCTGAGACACTTCTTATTTTACTGGCCTAGGTATGTAATATACTATTTCGAAACATCAATTATTCACATTTCTTTCGAAGATCGATTTTCAGAAGCAAAAGTCAGTTGCTGCAAGATAATTTCTAATCCGTACACTTAATTTGACTGGAAATTTTTTTACACTTTCTTGATAGTATTTGAAGCCAGCACCTGAGTTAAAAGTGTGCACGAACACTTTTGAAAAAAATGAAATTCAATAAAATATTAATTATTTTATAAATTTTGCTATTAAACTTGTAATAAAAATTAAAAAAAACCTAATTTTTTTAATGTCTTAAGTGGCTTAGAATTGACAACAAAAGTGTTTGAACATTTTACAGCCCTGCTAACTCATCAGAATATTTTCTACGGCAAGTAACTTTTACATCTGAAAATAAGTCTTCAAAAGAAATTTCAACATTTATGTGTTTCGAACAGGTTTTTTAGTCTAGTTGAGCTTAAAATAAAGGTTAAAGTATATACTTTTAATAGAAAAATTTTTAAATATTATGTACTTATTTTACATGTTAATTTTTATAATTAACAATTATTATCTTTTTTTAGGTTTTAACTCAGGCTTGTCCCCTTAATGCGTTTTATTAGATTAACATTGTATAAGTAATCAGAAAACTGAAAGAATATAATTTATAATCAGAGTAAGTAGAAATCGATCGCTATATTGCCTTTTAGAAATTTATCCGTTTTCCTAAATGAAGCCTATTCGAAAGGATTTACAACTTTCCATAGTTTCTAGCCAATTACCTAATCCAACTGTAACACCTGCTTGCTCAATTTCCAGCGGGTTATTTCCGCTTCTAGGCTATTTCATCAGTATTCAATGGAAATTCTCAAGATTCTATACGCACATTTACACCCGTACATACGCACGTTTACATACACGTAGAAAAAAAAAAAAAAGATCCTCGACCCGAAACTAAGAAGTAAATCCCAAGTCCCAAGTCGCTCCCCAATACTTTCCCGAGTCCCAGATGGCGCGAAGAAGCACTGCTCTCCTCGCCTTCATGCATAAAGGCAATTTCTTACTTTTCACGCCTCTCGCGCGGAACCATTTTTCCTTTGCATTCTAATGAATCTCGAGTCCGCCCCATCTCGGGGCGACCGCGACGCATTCGCGGATTGCTCGTACTTATTACTCGGCGAATGGCTCGGTGGGAGAAACCGCGAGCGAGTAACAGTTATATCCAGCGGCCGTTCGGCTGGCCCATTGTTTTGTCCTCTGCAATCGTCTCTTTCTCCTTTTTATCCTCGTTTACTTCTCGTAATGGAAGTATGATAAATAAGACTCGCGGAGAGAGCTCTTTTCGCCTCCTCCCCCCTTGTTTTTTTTTTCGCGCTTACGCTCTTTTTCGTCCGAGCGGCGAGCGTATATACGCTTTTACGCTAGCGAGGAAGTAATTGAACTTTGCGCCCCGTTTTCTGCGCTCTGCATCACTTTTATGGAGCGTGAAGTCGATTGCGGTGTAAAAGCCCGGGCATTGCCGATGGATTAAAACTAATTCTTTGGCCGTTGCTAGTGGTGTTTACGTTTGTAATATCGAATAGTTGTTCGTTCTGCGATAGTTTCGATAGTTTCCGGATGGAAAAAGCGTTTTGTTTCATTACCCGTCGTAGATTTGATTCGGCCGCTAAAACAAATAGTAAATGGATTGCGGAGCGAAAGTACAATGGATATTGAAAAATATTCTTTATTTGCTGAACGACGCAACTTATTGGAATGGAAAACATATTGTATTGCAAGATATAGTAAACATTGCTATATTTATTGATCTAATAATGCCTGGAAATGCCTAAAATTTACAATACTAATAAATGCCAGCATAAATTAATTTTCCGATTGTCAGAATATTCAAATCTATTTTTCGATATTCAAGTGTAGTGCTTTTGCGTAGAAGCATTTATTAAATTAAAATACTTCGGTTCGCGTAAAGGAAAATAAAAGCTCAAGTATTTCTGCACAAACATCGGACTCTTACGTATAGTATTCCCAAACTGATTAAACCAATACGAATCCCAATAACCCATCTTTATGCACAAGACCACCGCCAGATCCGTTCTTTAATTATAAACTAGAAACTCATCTCAAGATAATTACAATCTCAACATTCTCCTTTCCACTATCCACAGCGAAACGCTCGCTCCGTACAGAGTAACACCCCGCGCGTCGAACATCGGCCCGAGTCCTATATCCAGCTCATCTCTCTCTCTCTCTCTCTCTCTCGGTCGGTTGTTCGACGCGCGGGGGGGCTTCATACCCCTCCCCCCGGCCCGCGGCGCGCACTCGAATCCTCAAGAGTAACACGGAGAAACGCCGCCGCCGCCGCCGCCGCGCGGTGTCCGCAACTGCGGTGCCTGCGCGCGCGGGGCGGCGGCCTTAATTCAATTGCAGGTCGGCAACACGTTGGTGATCGCCGCCGTAATTACGACGAGGCGTCTGCGGTCCGTCACTAATTGTTTCGTATCGAGCCTGGCGGCCGCGGATTTATTGGTCGGATTGGCAGTGATGCCGCCAGCTGTTCTCCTCCAGGTACGTACAGTCGCTAATTAGCCGCGATGTTGCGCCGAGCTAAACCGGGAACGGGGAAAGCTTGTTGCGACGGATCGGGGAAGAGGGAGGGGGGGGGGAGGGGATGAGCATTCCGGGCATAACCGCGAGACTCCCCCTCCCCCCTCCCCCAAGCTGATTGCGATCGAGCCGTTATTGGAGGCATGCCGAAGGAATCTTGACCGCGGTTTCCGATGACTGCCCTTACGCACCTGACGCTGCGAGGGAGAGCTTTGAGTATTGCTGCCGGCTAAATTATTCGCTTGGAATGGACGAAAGTGCGGGTTTTAGACGATTGTAATATTAACGTCGTATTTTGAGGGAATCTTCCAGGTTTAAAAGCGTCTCCTTTGAGCGAAGGTTAAAATTATCGTTTTATCAAAAAACTGAACATACTATTATATAGAAAAATAATAAATCAATGTACTACTTTGTTTTTAGAGGCACTTTTAAAATTTAAGATTCCCTTTTAAATGCATACGAGCCTCAAATGATTAAATAAATTATAATTTACTAACACCTACTAATTTTAAATTAATCGCGAATTCGTTGATTCGTGCATCGTTTATTAGCTGTATATTTTGGGAATTGGCATTGATTCGTTTATACAGATAAACACACTTTAACGTAGCCCAATATCATTTCTATAAATAAATTTACCAATACTCAATTCTGCGCAATATTTAAGTGTACGATTTTTACAGGCATGAAGAATCACAGGTAGCATCAAATTCCCAGAGCACTTTAGCCATCATTCTCTGATGAAAACATTCCTAATTTTAAACCCGGCAAAAAAACTTTTACGGGCCAAGTGCAATGAAAGTCATTAGAAGAAATATGTATGTTCTGATAAAAAAAAAAAATTTCTAACATTATGTAAATGGGCTTTTAGATCGCGCATTAAAAACCGTGTCTTGTCTCAAAAAGTATTACCCAAGAATAATTTATGATAAATAGATTAAAAAAGCACATTTACCTTTTTAATTGCAAAGGAAGCTGCGTATATTTATAAATAATTTTTAAATTTCACATGGACTCGCAACGAATCATGCAGTGCGCGGAACATCGCGAAGATGTTTTCACGTCAGAAATAAAATTAAAAGATAAACTGCTACTCATACATTTCGAAATTTATGAATATAATCTTCTGCAAAGCGCGCAATTTATGGGCGCAGTGTAGTAAACTTCTTAAACGCTCTTGCGCAGTCATAGAAACCTTTTTATAGCCGTTATTCTAACATTTCCATTATGTTTCTACTACATTTATCTCTTTACTTACTACGACACTTTTATTTTACATCCCTCTCCTCGCGTTAAATTCGTCCACTTTTACGAAGCCTGCCGATTTGGTGCAGAAATTGTCGAAAATTTTTTTCTTAACAACCATTTTGTCATTCTGCAATTCAGCTTGAATTTCCCTCGATTCGGTTTTTTAAATTAGTTCCTAAATATTTTGCCGTTACGCAGTCTCCCTTGGCTTTCATCCTTCGTGACATTTTCCAAGTCCGTACCACTATTCTCTTTCATGATTATTACCTTCCTGCCCTTTTCAACCTTCCATTTTCTTTCCGCGAAGAGCATGGAAATTCCATTTTCCATTTATCTCGGTAAAGACTTTCTCTCCTTTATTTTTATTTAATTTTTCGGCTTTTTAGATTTTTAACTTATCCTCGAATGCGCCGTTCGCAGCCACGGTTTTTCCACTCTTGGGTTCTTTCCTTTAATTCCTTTTCTTCCGCTGTCCGAGTCGCATAACCTTTCTGCTCAATCTTTTCATCTTTTTACTCTTCCATCTCGACAATTTTATTTTCTACCAAAACCATTTTCCTCACTTTCCCTAAACGCTCGGCTTACTACCTGAGATACTTCATTTTTATATTTTTCCGGAATAGATAACCGCATAAAAACCTATATTGCCTCGACAATGAAGAAGTTCCATTATAAATAATATCTTATTCAAGTTCATCTCGGACAAAAAAAAAAAAAAAAAAAATTTATAGACTAGTTTTTAAACTATAAATAAAGATTATCAGTAGTGAAGCAATTTGAGGGTAATATTTAAATCGGATATTTGCGCCAACGAAAACTTTTTCTATTTTGCAAATCATGTTATTAAATTATTTTTTACAAAAGCTAACTTGGATTCAGAAAAGTTTTTATTATTGCTTTATATGAAAATGGAGGTTTTGTATTATTGTGTAACTTTTGCAATAAAAATTGTACTGAATTTGACATGAAACAATGGCTTCTATTAGCTTAAGCAAATCAAGAAAGAAAATGTACCTGCCTGCCTTTGTCAACTTAAACGGACGAACGTTCAGCGCGGGTTGAAGTTTCATTTGCGATTTTTATCTTTGTAAAAAGCCAATTTATAAATATAATTTAAATAGAAAAAAAAATCTGCATTTTGCATTTCTGTCGACGTACACAACAAATACAAACGCTCTCAAATCGCTTCGCCAAAACTCTAACAAAAACGAAAGAGCATCCTTTTTCGTTCAATAAACATCCGTGACCCAGAAAACGCGCCCGCCGCGAATTAATTTCTCATTATCCTCCGGGGCCAGGTATCGCACGCAGCATCTCTCCGCAAAACATTTCCGCGCGTTCGCGCGAGGAAAGCGTAGTTCCCCCGCACCCCTGGCGTTATACAAGGCACCTCTCTCTCTCTCTCTCTCCGGATGCGTGACTCGCCAACTCCGGATTCTCTTTTAAACGCAGCAGACGCGCCGTTGGATTAGGGGGATTTACGAGTTTCTCCGGCGACCTTTCCGTCAGGCTTTTCGGAAATGACGCAGACCTACGCCCGAGGTCGAAAGCTGCGCCGTTTAATCTGGAGAAAAGGCACGCGGGGGGCGGGTTGTTGTGTAAGTTTTGTCTCGTCGGGCGTGTACCGCTCCCTTTGCTTTGCGTACGGCTCCGCGTTTATCTCGGGTTCGCGGAGCTCGCCGACTTAAAGCTGCCCGGCTGTTTCGCTTTTCGCCTCGGCGGAAGTATTTGACTTTTTGCTGTTGGAAGTAACGGCGTTCTTAATGTTTTGCTCGGCTTTTTTTTTTGAGTTTAAGTATTGTCGTTTCTTTAATGCCTAATTCTTCTGTTTGTTGTGTCGAGAGAACCTCGTGCCGACTAATTTAAGCGTTTGCTTTTTTTCGTTTGAAAAAACACCTCAGTGGCATTAAAAAACAACAATTTCCTACGAATAAATACCTCGAATCTCAATAACCTATCTATCCCCCTCAGTGAGGCAATCATTCCTCCGAAAAGCGGAAAAAGCAACCAGAGCACTTCAACCCCCGGGAGCAGCGCAATATCACGCCTCTCTCGCGAACTTCAGCAATTATAGCTCACCTCAATCCGGCGCAAAAAAGCAACAACAACAACAACAACAGCGGCAACAGCAGCGAAGTGCAGCCTCCAAAAAGTCAACGGCTCCCTCTCTAACCCCATTTAAGCGAGCCCTCGAGAAAGGAAGGCAGCCGCGAGCGAACCTCGCACAGCCTGAATCGCCCCGCTGAAGAGGCGGAAATTCTGAGCGCGCGCGGCGGCACACGCAAAAGCCGAATTAGCTCGCGCGTCAAGACGAGTGTCTCGAGTGTCGCGGCGCAAAACTTGCCCTCTCTTTTGCGCGATCCGTGTCAAATGCCTGACGAGGAGGGCCTCTCGCCTCGGCGAATTATTGTCTATCGCGCGAGAGAGAGATAGAAAGAGGGGAGAGCTGCAATTTCCCCCCCCCCCCCGCGGAGATAAAGATCTTCTCGGGGGCTAAGTGTTATGAGGCCTCGGCTTACATGGTAATTGGAGTAGCTTGTTGGAGTAGCGTTATGGGGCAGTGGAGATAAAGGGAAAAATCTTTATCTGGGATTAAAATTTTGAGGGGTGCAGTCGAATTCCAGCGGGGACTTTATCTGCCGGATTTACGCCGGCCGAGAAGGTCGAGCGTTTTAATCGGGCCGTTAGCATTTTGCATTCGGCAACAAGCTCAAAACGCGACGCATCGAGAGCGAAATGGCGGCCGGGGAAGTTTTACTGTCAATTAGGCAAAACACGGCTGCTAATGGCGAGGTCGGGATAAAAAGCTTGTATTCTCGGATAGGCTTAAATTCGCATCCGCGGAGAGGACAAGTTCTATTAGGAGCGGAATCGCAAAGCGCTCTTTGCATAAATTTCCATCGGTCTCTATCCTCTATCCATCTCTTTTTCTCTCTGCGTCCCCTTTATTTCCAGTCCCTATACCTATATAGATCCATTCCACTTTCCTTTCTTTTTGATTTTTTGATTCCCCTTTACGAACTTTCATCTATAAAAGCCTGCTTTTTCATGCCTTTTTCCGAGTTGTCACCTATTCCTCTTTTGCATTAGCTTGAAGAGCAGCGATCGTAAAAATATCAAAACCGGGTCTCGTTTGGTATAATAACAATAATAATAAAAGCCGAGCTTTCGTAAATTTTTAAAAACAGGATATTTTATGCTGATGCGTAAGAAGTATCTCGAAAATTGTTCGTTGTAAAAATGCGCGTAATCAGACAAGGGCATTTGCAGTTGTAACTCAAATGACTCTCGTGCATTTTTCTCGTGCCCGACGTATACGCGCATTTCGCAGCATATCTGGCGTCCTTAAAAAAGATAAATCGAAATCGTAAGAGATAGAAAGTTTTTGCGCTTTTTATTGCTCATAATGCAATAAAAAATATTTTAACTTTCTCGAAAGGGTAAAAAGCTGCGCGACGTAAAGACTGGCAATTTTTATATTTTCTACGCTGCTACGTTAAACGGTTATGTAAATTTCACTCTCGTTCTTTTTTTTTCAGTAAATTAAACTTTTATTCAACAAGTAACATTAATTCTTTCGTGCTGTTTTCTTAAAATTATTAATCTCGCACAAAAGTCATTGAATTACCGAGCCAATCGGTCGAAGGAAAATCAGAGCAGCAAACGTTTTCCGATAAATGAAAAAAAAAAATCAGGCACCGTAAACATAAAAAAAAAAAAAAAATACAGTCCGATCGGACGTAAATAAAAGCTTGGACAGCATTTTCCTTTCAACGAATCAAACGTGCCCGACGCAACAATTCCAAAAATGTCCCGCTCGGAGCAGTGAAAAATGGAAGAAAAACCCCCGCGGCAATCGCTGCGGATCGTCTCTCTCTCTCTCTCTCTCTCTCTCTGTCCGTCGGCGCGGCTCTGCTACTCCTCGAGAGCTACTTTGGGGCTTTCATCGCATTAAATCAGCCATCCTTTGTAGCCCCGAGAGAGAAGCCGAAGTTTCGCGACTTTTTACGGCGCGGACATTTTTGCGGAAGGCAGCAGTTTGCGTCTCTTATTCCAGATGCCACGGACTTTTTGACTCGGATGGAATTCCGGCTGCTTTGCGGTAATTGAGATTTTAAATCGGTTTGGATGGTTAAAAAGTTTGCTTTGTGATTAGCTAATATACGTTTCGATTGGCGATGAAGTGTATCCGTAAATGAAATGTCAATTGAAAAAAAGTATAAAGGTTTGTTTTTTAAACAAAGTTCGTTGGTGCTCGAAGGGAGGACGGATAAATAGTTGCGTAAATCCGCTTTATTTTTCTTTTTACGATCATCTTGTCACTGAGAGGATTTGTTTCAAAGGGATCCGTTTATAGATATATGGGATTTCGCCATAAAAGATAAACGTCTGAAATCGAATCCACCATATATCACGCGAATTTTCGTGAAAGTAAAAAATTTATCCTCTTGCAGCCTAAAAAGACAAAGAAATGTCGAGAAGAATTTTTCCAAATTTGAAAGATAATACGCGACATGAATAAAGTCAATATTCCTCTTTAATATCTTTCAATTTACCAAATCATACTAATCTCCAATGCGTCGCGTCAATTCACTCTTCATAAACACAGCAATGAGCCCCCCTATTTACCAGCGAGTAAACGTTCGATCGCTCGCCGTCGAGTAATAAAACACGAAATGCCGAAGATGAGCGGGGAGGAAGGATCTTAGATAAAGGACCGGCGAACGATAATACGATAACGATACGCCACTCCCTCAGTAATGGGAGTTGTGCGCGGTTATGAAAGGCCAAGCGATTATGCAGTATTGAAACTATAACACAATGCGCTTCTGTGCGGTATTATAATGCTAAAAGTGCACTGAGGGATGCATTATAGGAAGCGATATAGCACTACGGGCCTTTGGAGCTGCTCCGTTAGGGTTTTTGGAAATAAGGCCAGGAGAGAATTTAATCGGGTGTAATGTGAAAACTGTCGTACAGTTTGAACATTGTTTTAGCTATTTTATTTAGCCGTTAGATAAAAAAGTAATTACTTTAACGGCTGATAATCCGCTCTTAAATTCGGACTAATAATTATAGGTTTCATATATAATTTTAGATGTTGTATTTGATTATATAACGATTTTTTAATCGTAATTTTTGTAATTGTACGAATTCTCAAAAGAAAGGAGAATGAATATAAAATATAAGTGTAACCGTTGGTAGTTTTTAAATAAAATTGACAAAATATACCGTTAGCATCGTTTTGATTTATTAAACAAAGATTAAACTAATTTTGGACTAAGTTTGTTGAGTTGATTTAGCCATTTTAAGTGAAATAAATCGACGATATGGTCAGCCTTTACTATATCACAGAGTGCTTAAGTACAAATTTATTTTCATGCATATCAAATGGGATTTTGTTAACATTTTTTTCCTTACATTCCCCTCCCTTTCTGAAACACAAAAAGTTCATTTAAAAAATTCTATTAGCAAAAATAGCCAGAACAAAAGGAGTTCCATCGGAATTTATATCCATTAAGAATCACGTCCCGCAGATTCATTTTATCTAACTCAGCGATCCACTCCTTTGAAATCCTCCGGACAAACGCAAGTTTATTTCCCCTCAGACCTCAGCGTCAATGCGCCCTCGAGCCCCGAAGAAATAAAAAAAGCAAGAAGAAGCCAGTCAGTCTCAATATATATATATACAGCAGCGTCGACTCGCCGCGAGCGGTCGGCTCATTCAATTCCGCCGTCGCATTTGCATTCGAGGATACAATTACGCTCGACTCTTTTTACACTTGGAGAGAGCCCGCCTTTCTTCGCGTTATTCCTTTGAGGAAGTGCCGAGGCGCGGCGAGCTTTTGACGCTGCGGAAAATGGCCTTTGTTTCGCTTAATTTGCTGCCGAGGGGCCGAGTGTCGGTACACCTGGATTAGTCGGGGATCCGCGCGCGAGGACGGCTGAGTTACACAATTACCATAAATATAACCCGGGAGAGTTTTTCCGACGTCCGGGGTAAACACGAGCTTCGGTGCTCCGGGGTGGTTTAATTGGCGGCGATTAAATCGGCGAGGTGGTTTTCTTTTTTTTTTTTTTTTTATTTCATTTTTGGCGCGCTGTGGATACTTGAGGGAGAATGAAAAATGAGATCATTAGTCGGATGACGGTTGCGGGGCTGAGCAAAAAGGGAAAAGTGAAGATTTTTCTTTTTATTTTGGGTTAAGTTTAGAGGTGTTGAAGAAGTGAATCTTGATGAAAAGGCTGAGGCATTTTTTTTGTTATATCCAAACTATTGTGTGAAATTAAACTGATTTAAAATGTTTTCCATTGTTTCATTTAATGGCGTAAATTCTTCTTACATTTCTTAAGCTATTATGTTAAAAAGATTTAATTATATTTATCGTTAAAAATTTGATTAAAAAATTTCTCAAACATTCAAATAAATTAGTCAAATTCAAAATAAGTAATTATTTGATGCTCAACAAACAATATAAAGACTATTTTTTCAAAGCAGTAGGTACTCTGCCACTACGAAAATAGAATAGACTAGAATGACCTATTTTCAATGTGCCAACTTTACATCATTCAAGTGTGTAATCTTGTTGGTCTCCTAGGCAAAAATACGCTAATTAATGAGCTAAACTTGCATCTAAGAATGTAGGTCGTCTTAATTTTCGTATGTGCGAAAAACATGAGACACACTTGGATGTTCTTGCAGCACGTTTTATTTTGAAACTGCGCAACATTTTGTATAATAAAAGAATCGTAAACATAAAACTGACGCTGTTTTTGGTGCAAAACATTTCTAGTTTTAGCATTTTTTTTTCCAATTTTATACTTCTCAATTGTATTAAGGAAAATTTTATGATAGACTTAAACGACGTTTAATCATTCGAATTTGCAAGTAAAATATTATGAATATTACCATTAAGCCTTCCAAGGAATAAAAGCTTTATTGCAAAATATACTTTATCATTGGGCAGTACATTAATGCAAAGTAAACGAATTGAAATTCAATTTCGTACTCATTGATTTTCATGACTTCACCATTGGTTTGCATATGATAAAATGTTCCAATCAATTCGTTATGAAGTCGAGATAAAGCTTCATTATTGAACCATATTTAAAAACGACGTTTTGCAACATTTTACTTACCGCTAAATAATTTTAAACAATCGACATTCCTCCTAAAAATCATCAAACGAAAATAAAAGATTTTAAAAAAAAAAATTATATTTTAGTAAGAATAATGCTTATGTTTACAATAAAGAGCGCCACCGATACACAATACAAGAAGAGCAATAACTTTTTATCTCTCCTTCGCTCCCCGCCACCGTTTCGCCGTCCCTCACTCGAGACTTCAATTAACGAATTCAACTTTCCGCGCATCTTCCCCCCAAAAACATCCGGCCAACTCTAATTGTCTCGGGCTCTGAACCCGAGCAATTACAATTACACTCAAAAGAAGGCAGCTTCGAGTGCGTCCATATGGGAGAGCGGCTCGCTGTAACTTTCCTCATAATGAGTTTCCGCGTTAGGGATGAGTGGCGCTCGGCGGGGGAGAAAAGGGGAGGCGAAAACTGGTAGGCGGCGCCGAAAACAGATGCTCGCTCGCTTTGTATTTCTCTCTCTCTCTCTCTCTACGGCTCCCTCTATTTTATGCTTTTTTTCACCTCGGCGTCCTTGCGCGAATTTATGGCAGCCATTGTGTGTCTGCCCCGGCCGGCACTCGGCAATGCAATCGAAGAGTCGCAGCTTTACTTCGGAGGGGAAGGGAACGGGAGCCGTGGAGATAGAGAGGAAACGCCGATAAACATAGATTTTTTAGATAAGATATACGCGGAATCGCAGCGCATTTGCATGTGTTTGCATTCTAAAGGGTTCCCGTCTTTTATCAGTGTTTCGACGAAGTTTCGCCGATTGTATCTGCTCTCGCTGAGTTCAAGCAGTTACCGCGGCGATATAAATGTTTGTTGATAGCGAGCGCTGCGAATTTAATGTGAAATTTAACTTCAACGCACTAAAGGAATGTATTTGATATGATTCAAGAGTTTTAAATTTATTTTTTTTCGTTATTTAATTTACATCCACGTCGAAATAAGCAAGAAAGAAAAAAAGAAAAATATAATATATTTAGTTATTTTAAGTAGATAAACGTCGGAATGGTCAGACGACGTCTATAAAACATTAGGAATTTTTCGCGATAATCTGTAAGATTCGACAATCGTATTTAGAATAACTTTTACATACATTTTTCTTTTTCCAACTTGCATCGCACAGGAGAAATTTAATATATAAAATACTTCCTCGGCCAGAAAGGCAGCAGCGCTCAAAGCCGAAAGCCCGACCCTTTGTTCCGCAGATGCGCTTATCCTCTTTCAGAGGCCGTAACGAGATAAAACCAATCCAGCATTATCCCGCTATAAAAAATATTACCCGCCTCGCGCCGATCGCTTCGAAATCGGTTTATTACCCCGCACAATCGAATAAAGGCCTCCAGCAGCTGGGCCAAAAAATCGCAACTCAGTAACAACGGCGGTCCAAAAAAAGTGTCCGCTTCCCGCCGCGCCGGCCGGTGTCTCCAATATAACTGCCTTTTCGCCCCGAAAAGCTGTCACAGTACCCCTCTGGAATGTCTGCTTAAACTGTTCTCAGCTGAACGGCGGCACCTGGGAGCTGGGCGAGGTGCTGTGCGACTCCTGGGTCTCGCTGGACGTTCTCCTCTGCACCGCCAGCATCCTATCGCTCTGTGCCATCTCCATAGACCGGTGAGTAAGCGCGGGACGCGCACACACACATATATACACGAAGTTCCACTCTCACGTTCCGGGCCGGGAACGAGCTGATTATACGGCGACGTGACCTTGTGCACGATACTGTCGACACGGCGAGTCAGCGAGCTTTTCTTTCTGCTTTTGTTTCGTTCCGGGGGGAAGTGTGTTCGCCCGTTTGAGTTTCATCGGAGATTCGAATAGTTTGCTGCGCTCTTTCGGGGGCTCAGATTTCCAGGGATCAGACGGGATTGAGCTTAGCTGCGGTCTCTGATCGCGCGGATTGCGGATGGGTATCGAGATAAATGCTGGCCCGTTTGTTGTCGCTGTCGTAGTGCCTTGGGTGTTCCTTTTTTAGGGAATTCGGAACGTTTGACTAAATTTATAAATGAGAATTTTGCGGCGAATAAATTTTAATAAGTTCTTGAAGCGACGGTACGTTCGATATAAATATTGTAAAGCTGTAACTGTATAATACGCCGACTAAATATTTCTCATCGCTACATTGAAATCTGCTAAATACACGAATTCGCACATTTATTATAAATTTTAACGGTTAATCAAACTTATTTATAATCCCAGGGGACGGACAAACAAATGAAGCTCGCGATAATCGCGGTGATCAATGTTTATGATTAAACCGTAACGTGATATATGAACTCCAATTGGCGGATCTACAAATGCGGTGCGGATAAACAACAGAGAGCGCGATCGAGATATGGCTTTTAAATCATGTAACAATCATTTATACAATCGACACGCGGTAATTCAGTTTTGGACACGGCGTCGACTGCAATGCAACCCTTATATGTTTTATTTACGCTGGTTATGTCAGCTACGTTATATCAGCTGAAAACTTGCGAGCTCGCCGCAACATCGCCAAGCGAACAAACTTTATCTTATTAGCGAGAAGAATGTTTAGTCGGACGAGGATAATCCTTTAGGGTTCAATTACGAAGAAAAATAACCTTCGAATGATCCATCAACGTCGGACCGCTCTGTTTGCGACATTAATAATCATAGCGTCCAACTTTAGTTGAAAAGAAATTCAAACCCTCGGAAAATGTGCAGCATTTGATGGCAGTAATTAATAACTGTTTAAGCTCCTGGAAGTACAACTTACTTAACTCGATAAAAGGAACGACCTTGCTTGTCTCCGTCCGCCCACACGTGTTTTTCTCTACTTATGCTTGCGCAGTTATATCGAGGTTCGTTAAAAGCGGAATGTACTGGATTTTTTTTTAAAATCAGCTGCTTTCTCCCTGGAGTTGCCGTTGTGAGATTTTTTTTTTCAACCGGTTGGAGGCGGAAGCTTTATCGGCGCGTGCGCCGAACGTAATTTGAATTTAAAATACACTCGGTGTCCGGGGAATAAGTGCTTATTTCGCTTTTTAAATTGACTGCCGGTCAAAGATGTCTGCTGGTCGTTTACCTTTTCAATGGAATGATAAATACTTTGCTCCGATTTCAATATACAGATATACTGATTAGTGATTTTTTTTTTTTTTACATTAACGTCAGTCGCGTTGCTAATACTTGAAATTTGCAATTATTGATTATCTTTAATCGAGCACATTTTTTGAATTCTAATTTTTCGAATCGTATTATAGGAATGCATTAATCTGATTCCTTTCATAAATGTAAAAACGTGTCTTGAATTTAAATCAGAAAAATATTCAAGCGGATCTCGTGAGTAATGAAAAAAATTTTAATTATTAAAATCAAGTGCAGCTTGTAAAATACACTGACTTTAATTAAAATTGAGAAATTTACGTTTAATTGAAAATCGCGATGGTGACAAAATAGCGTGGTATCAAATCGCTTTTCATACAAACTTTACATGCAAATTGAACTCGAACCTTTCTTCGCGCTTATCCGAATCCGTGTAGATTTTAAGATTTTCTTTCGATAGACTTTGAGATTTCTTTTCGATTTAATACGGAGATTCCAGATATGCATTTAAAATTCTGAAAGTTTGATAGAGTTTTTTCGCGCGTCATTCTTTGAAACTTTTGTAAATATTAAATCAGGCTTTTGCCCATAAAAAGGAACATTCTATTTTAATAGGAGAATGCACTTTGGGTATATTCCAAAATGCTGCCACGGCGTGAAAGTATTTTAAAATACGTCATTTCACCTCTCTCGTATACTTACACGGTTTTATAGATAAAGTTGGCGATACTGGCGAACATACTCCTGAATGGGCGATTTAAAATGATTTGGAACGTGCGAAAATTGTTGTTTCTTCAGTTCGCAAGATTTGTAATGGTTTACTTTAATGGTGCTAAGATGTATTGCATTTCGAAGAATCAGTTAAGTCGTGCGAAGAACTTGGTAATATATCTTATTTTTTGTCGAACAACTGGTTTCTTTAAAAACTGCTTAAATTATAGTGTAATGAAAGCATCAGACTAATGATAGCAACGCAGAAGAGATGGAGCCAAATGTTTTTGCTCCGAGAGCGTCATCAGTTAATTATTATTACGTGACGGACATATCTTTCAGAGGATTCGGATTAAAAAACTTTTATTAGTTTTCGACGCAGAATACAAATTGAACGTCATTCGGTTTTTCGAATCGACATTTGACAAATTGTGACATTTGAATTGTTTCTGCCCAAGTAAAAAAGTTGTATCTAAATTATATTTAAAATATATATAATGACTTATACCTATAGTAAATTCATGCTTAACTTTAAACTCCGCAAAATCATAAGTCCGAGTTTCAAACTGGAGATCATACAATTATCTTTTCTTATATGAGTTCAGAGTCGTAATGTCTGTTTTCTAACTTTCAATTTTTTCCGTTACTTTATCAAGTTCTTCTAGTAAAACAAAAAACTAAAATTAGCAAGAAGATTACTATTTACTGATTCCTCTCGACTGAATAAAACCCTACAGTTCGTCTCACGATTCTTATTACAAAAATACACGAAATTCGCTAAATTCTTAAACGCGCGTTTCTCCCATCGTTTCATTCCGAACGTCATTCCTCCCACACTCAAGATTTCGCTTAAACCTCGAAAACCCCTCCAGGTACCTGGCGATAACGCAGCCGCTGATCTACAGTCGCCGTCGGCGCAGCAAGCGCCTGGCAGGTCTGATGATAGTGATGGTGTGGATCCTGGCGGGCGCCATCACGAGTCCGCCGCTGCTCGGCTGCTTTCCCCGGGCGCGGAACGCCGTCGAGACCGAGAAAAAGTGCTCGTACAACATGGACTCGTCGTACGTGATATTCTCGGCGATGGGCAGCTTCTTTCTGCCGATGCTCGTGATGCTCTACGTGTACGGGCGGATCTCCTGCGTGATCGCCAAGCGTCACCGCAGCCTCGAGTC
This sequence comes from Ormyrus rosae, assembly GCA_035047165.1. NCBI lineage: Eukaryota > Metazoa > Arthropoda > Insecta > Hymenoptera > Ormyridae > Ormyrus > Ormyrus rosae. Next base: position 83,065 of record JAWWML010000026.1, on the reverse strand, counting down.
GACCGACGCGGTCAGCACCGGCGAGTGCCACAAGTCCAACAGCGGCAAGCAGAAGGCGCCCCAGGTCGCCAACGAGACCGGCAACTGCTCCAGGACGCAGAGGCGATCGAGGAGGCACTTTCACATGGTGAGAGCGGCCGTTTGGCTTTGGTTTTTAAATGATTTTCGTAAACGTTTTTGCTTATTGTTAATATTAATATTAAAAGTAGAGAGACGTATGAAAATCAAGTGAAGGGCTTATGGTACAAACTAGTAAAATATTATATGTTGAATAAAACTACATTTTTAAATATAATAGTGGTATTTTTAGAAATTATTCATGAGGTATTTTAAATTAGTAAATGTAACGGTAGCATTTGAAAATAAAAAAAATATTAAAAGTTAATTTCTGTCTTCTCTTTGAAATTTGAGCTGCTATGTAAATTAGCATTAACGTTTTAAAAAGCTGTAAAAAATACACAGAAATGTTGCTAAATATTAGAAAATTTTTAAATATTGCTAAATTTAATAACTATATACTATATTCAAAGTAAACAAATGGAAAAGGGTAATAAAAACTTGATAATTTCATTTCGAAGGCGAGAAATTTCTTTTAATTTTTGTATGACTTACTAATTTTTAGCGTTATCCATTTGTTTGCCTGACTTAATTACTTTTTGAATAATGGATAAATCAAATAAATTACGTGCAATCGAGTGCAATTATACGCATAAATATGCAAGCATTAAATTGTGGTAAAAGTATAGTAAAAATAGCTTGAATATTATTCACTTCCTATTAACTTAAGCTGAACCTACAATTATTGTCAACATAACTCTTTATGCTCAATTATCCTTGGAAAGATAAATTAGACTTGATACATTAATCCTATAAATTTCTTTTTGAAACTGAAAAACTTTAAAGGGCGATCGCATAATTCATTTGTAACGATATTTCTATTTTAATCGCAATTTTCTCAATTAATTACTTTATAGTTAAACATATTTTTGCTAAATATGTTTAATTAAAAGGATATTTTATTGTAAGATGTAGAAATTCACCTTTGATTCAAAACGTAAACATGCTAAGAAACAAGAGTTTCTTTATTTCGCGTTGGAAACGATAACTTCTAATCCAGATAACGGCTACTTTATTAGGCGCGCTTCTATATATAAGCAGATTTCTGCGTTTCTCCAATTTCGGAAAAATAAACTCGTCCTCTTGTGAACATAAATTAGCGGCAAAAGCACTATGATTAAGTTTAAAAGTGAAAAGAGAGCTATAAAAAATAACGAGTAGTGGAACGTAAAACGTTCTGTTCCTCAACGAAAAAGTCATAATATTTATTTTCTAAAGGGGAACGTACAGTTCAGTTACGTGCCTGAAATATCAAACGCAATTTTCTAAATTATAGAATAGATAAGGACCATGAAACATGTATCGATAAAATCGACTTCCTCGCTGCAAGATAAAATACTTTTAATCTCACAGATGAGAAGTAGTTTAACAGATTAATAAACGCCGGCAGAGATAAATTTCCAGTGCAAAATGATCGCTTTTTATTTCAGCAGCTGCTTTTGACACTTTACCTCGAAATAGAGCAGCTAAAAATTCAGTTAATCCCACTTTTTCATATCTTAATTACCAAAACTCTCTTCTCTCTCTCTCTCTTTAATTCCCTCGATCTACAAAATTACATCGAGCAAGTAAAACAGTAACCGCAATGCACCCATACCTAAATTACTAAATAATAAATAACGCGCGATGTACGCCCGCGCGAGCTAATCTAAATTCTAAAATTACCAGCTGTCGCCAATCGCAAAATCCCGACGAACCGAAACGCGAACAAAACACACCGAATTCCAAAACTCCCTCCGCGAGGAAAGCATCTCCGAATTAATCGACGACTTCGGCTACACCCGATCAGGCCGTAACCAGACGAGGCACGAAAATTTTCAGTTACGTCGTCGCGAAGACGCATATCCGGGCAATGTGTCTCCTCCTCCGGGAGGAGGGGGCGCCTCCCTCCCCCTCCCCGCCCCCTCGAGGACGGCTCGCTACAAATGAGCCTTCCGTGACTCTCTCCTCGGGTCGTTAGCGCCGCGCTGGTTCTCTCGTCGCTCGAATTGCCTTTTCTTTGGCAGCGCAATTCTTTCTCGCGCTTTATTTCGCCGGCTCTCTCTGTCGGCGATGTGTACGCGTCCGCGCTGGAATTTCGGACGTTTAATTAGAGGACCGGCAAGGAGGAAGCGCCAAGGAGCTCTCGATCGATTCGCGCTTCTTACGCGCGGACTCTCTCCTGTTTTTAATGAAACGGGGCGGTTCGAGAGCATCGGAATTTTTAGCGCGAGCGGAGAGTAAATGAGCTTTATTGATTCGGTTGTTAGAGGCGAGTTGGCTGGTCGGTGGTCGAGTCGTCGGGGATTTTGGGGGATGGGAGTGAAATTTTTCAAATTTTTAGACCGAGCATTAAAATTAAGCTTCCGTGTCTAGTGCGCTTTAAGCTGAAAATCAATACTGCTTTAATTCGAAATAAGTCTAGCGAGAGATAGATATTATCAAAGTCCGGAAAGACATCGTACATTGTGATAAAACGTGAAGGTATCTTTTACGTGAACACACAGAAATTAATTTAGATTTTTATCTTAAAAGTAATGCCCGTTGTTGGTGTACGTTTTTGTTTACTTTCAAAGCAATTATTGCAGTTATCAAATTTATAAAATTGAAGTTATAGAAAATTGAACTTTTTTTCAAGCCGCGATATTGTACGAAAACAGGGCACGTATTTCAAATTCTGATTGCGCGAACGCTTTCAAAACTTTGCAGTTGCCTAAGATTTATTTTATTAATTTAATATTTCCTTCAATCCCACTAAATTGCACTTTTAAAATCTAAAAAACATAGTTATCTATTGGGAGGAAAGTTTGAAAATTACACTTTAAACTTCAAATATAATGGGATAAGAGCTTATTCACCCAGAACATTTTATACAGTTTGAAAATCTTTCTTTCTACGGCATATCTTCGAAACTGCAATCTTGAATGTTATCAAATGCAAATTGTTACGCTTCAAATCTCGTTGGTCAATTTTTCGAATCCAAAAACATCCGTTACGTTTAAATTTGAAAAATAAGCGAAGAAAAAGGATTTTTACTTATTTCGATTTTATGGAACAATTTTTTTTTAAATTAAATCAATACAAAATGTAAACATAAAAATTCGAAAGTAATAACAAATAATACATGAAAAATTAATGTTTACTCGTTTAAGTCAAAATCTGTTCCGAATAGAGTTCCTAAAAAGTCATTTTGAATCTACTTTCGGAACCCACAGAATTTTTTCTTCTTGACACTGATAAATGTAAGATGCACGAGCCGGTTTGCTCCATTTAAAATGCATTCGGAACGCATATATTTTTACGCTTCTCTTCAGTTTCCCTCGTAAGAAGCGTGTCACGCTTAAAAGCATATTTTCAAACCCCCCCTTTTTCCCTCCACATTGCAACATCGACTGCACTGATTACCTATAGCAAACGCTCAATCAAAATCAAACTTTCGCCTCTCCAGCTTTACTCCAAAAATCAACGTCCATTGAAAACTTTCCAGGGCGGCGAGCGCTCGAGCAAGGGCTGCGCGAAAGCGGAGGCAGCGCCGTCCCGGGCGATCCTGAGCTCGCGGCTCTCGGCCGCCTCCGTCTCGGACGGCGGGGTGACGGGGAGCGAGGCCGCGGGCAACAGCGGCGAGCCGGCCTCGAAGCAGCAGCAGCAGCAGCAGCAGGCGGCGACCCTCTCGGTGCCGGAGGTCGGCGGCGGCGGCGGCTCGGCGGCGAGCAGCAGCAGCCCCTGCCGCAGCAAGATCGTGCGCACCGGCACGCTCAGGAGCCACCAGCACAGCTGCATCAACAGGGTCACCAGGGAGACCAAGACGGCGGGCACCCTCGCCGTCGTCGTCGGCGGCTTCATCGCCTGCTGGCTGCCCTTCTTCATCCTGTACCTCGCCACACCGTTCATACCCGCCGAGCCGCCCGAGCCGCTCATGCCGGCGCTCACTTGGTTGGGTGAGTTGATTGCGAGCGTCGGGCGAAATTTTTTGGGGAATTGTTTCGTTGTTGTTGCGAAAGTTTTTTTTTTTTTTCATTTTAATGTTGGTCATAAAGGCGAGTTCGTCGCGGAGCGATTGCTAAATAGTTGATTTTGGAATATTTTTTTTCTCTTATTTGATCTGTGCCTCGTGTATATGAAATATTGATCAAAAGCTTCGCGTTTTTTGGTGAATATTTTTATTTTCTCTTAATGATATGGACTTTTAAAAAAGCAGCAATTACAAATAAATGGAATTTTGGAAGAAGTTGAATTTTCGTAAAAATGTAGCAAAACTTATATTATTGTTGTAAGGAGTTTCAAAGTATAAAATAGAATTTCTAGTACTATATATTGTTTTGAAAACTTTTTAAGAGAATCTTACATTTCTATACAATAGATTATTCTTAATAAGTTACAGAGTACTTCCATTTTCAGCTACATATTTTTCTTTATTAATCGCGGCTATCTTTTACGATTGTTGTGCTGTAACTTTTACGTGATTGCTCTGGCTAAAGTACAGGAACATCATTTTGGATCAGAGACAAACAAATCCATCTCCTAATATTTCTCTTGCAATATCGTAATTGGCCCTGCGAAGCAAATAATCGATTAATCAAGCAACTCTTTCAATGTAAATAGAACGTTAAAAGTCCCGATATAATTAATTCTTGCAATGAATCTTAGGGAAAAAGTTAGCCGGTGTATATATTCCGTCCCCAAACAAACTTTAACCCCCTCCCCCCAACTCCCGATCCCGTGATCAGAAAAATTACGCTCCGCTTGATCGAGTTAAACTCTTAAAAGCGACGTCGTCGTCGCTTCGACTCATTGATATATGTATTAATCAAGCTTGATTACGCCGTCGTCGCGGAGCCAACAAATCTGGCAGTCACGTGAGACGAACAAAAAAAGAAAGTTTCCCTTTAGCGAGCAGTGGGACGCACAATGGGGGAACTTTATCCGTATTTAATAAATCTCATTTTTCGACCCTGGAGATCGTCGTAAATCTTGCTTTCCTCGGAGCCCGAATGGCCGCAGATAACAGTCTGATTTATAACCAATCGGGACGAAGACGGAAAATATCTATTACGTAAGACAATTTTGCAACGGACTTGCAGATGAACTATTGCCTCGACTCGCGAGTTCCTTCGTTTGATAATGTCTTTAAGTTTGAAGCGAGTCGGAGGAAGCGAAAACATTTTTTATCTCCGATCGAAATCGAAATTCCTTTTCGCGAATGTCGATGGGAGAGAAATGGCTAGGAAAGTTGATGGAACGCGTTAAAATGACATTTTAATCTTACTTTGTCACTGTAGTCGTTATTTCAGTTTTCTAATGAAAAAATGTTGATTCGTTAAGAAAAGCTCATAAAATAAAAGCATTGACAGCAGAATTTATCGAAAATGAACGAACGAATATTCTAACTGGACTCTCAATATTTTAGAAAATATTTTATAAACAAACGATTCTTTTTTTTTATGCAGAATAACTCGCATTCGACGAAACTCCGAATAAAAAAATCGCTCATTCCAGGCTGGTTCAACTCGGCGATCAACCCGTTCATCTACGCTTTCTACTCGGCCGATTTCCGCATGGCGTTCTGGCGACTGACGTGCCGCAAGTGTTTGGGCAACCGATTCGACTCGAACCCCGCGGCCGACCGAACCCTGCAGGGAAGCCAACCCAACTGGAGGCGGCAGACCTCGAGGACGTGAAACAGGCCGACGGCCCTCTCCGTCACCTTCGAGCGCGACGAGACCAACTTACCTGTCCGGTCTTAACCTGAAAAACTGTTATTTCGCTGAACGGGGAGAGAGCTGAATTGGAGGCCTGCTTTATTTTCGAAATTGTGTCTTTCGAGACGCGATTGCGATCGATTTTTTTTAAAGAAGCGAACGCTTGGAGATTTTTCGCTTTCCGCGCGTTCGTTTGAAACGGATAAACTGCGTGGAATACGATATTCGACGATCGAGCCGTTTGTCAGGGGAAGCTGCAACGGAATCGGAATTGTAGAACAGTTTGATATTTGTCACTTGCATGCACTTGCGTGCATACATAAAACATCTTGGTGCGGACGTGGAGATTCACGTGGCTCCTCGAGGACTTGAGCAAAATGCACTGAAAGTTTAAATCAGCCGTACGTCATCGCTTGGGCATCGCATTGTGCAATAAAAAACAGAGAAAAGGTACTATTTGCGCGCCGAGCGAAATTCGTCATATCGATGAAAATGTAAAAAAATTTTACATTGGGTTACGAAGGGTAATTTATATTTGTTATGCCGAATGGGGGTAGCCTTTAAACGGCGAACAGATTTTTTGAGGAAAGGGAGGCACGAGCATTTTATGGATTCTTGTGAGGGGAGCGTAAAACTAGATGAGGGAGGTGCGGAATAATAATGAGATGTTACAGGTATACTTTTATTTGGACTTGACATTTTTTTCACGATTTTAAAATCATTTGATTTCGAGCGTTTGGTACGGCAATTTTTTTAAATTTGGCAAATTTAATGTTATTACTGGTATAAAAATTCTGAAAACGTATTGTATTATTTACGGAATCTGTCGAAATACTTTCTACTGAAAACTAATATTTCCAATTTATACGTTTCAGAAATGATACCAGAGATTTTGTAGTTTACAAAATGTAAAATTAAATACCCTTCATTGATTTTTTTTATTTAAATTCATTAGTACCTCTATAATCGATTTTTTAATGAAACCGAAGTTATATATAATATAAAAAATAATATTTAATTATAACTTAAAATTCATGCTGAGACCGGATCAAGAAAATAAAGCTGATGTAAATATCGCTAATAATAATTAATAATAATAATATTAATAATAATTGTATACCGCCTTCGCGTAAGCACCTGTGATTCATGATTTTTTTCAAGGAAGCCGATGGAGTTACTTTCTTGAACTGTTTTAGAATTATAAAAAAAATTTAATTTACTTTGGATATCTAAGTAATATAGAACCTACTTCTGAAAGTTTTCGTAATTATTCTGTACTCTGCAAACTCTTCAATAAATGTAAAAAGCGTAGTTTTCGTAGAAAATAATATTGCATTTAAGTACGCTTCGATTTCAAGACAGAGGTATATATTATTTAAGTACGCTTCGATTTAAAGACAGAGGTGTGTATTAACCGTTCACGATGCAATGAGTTTAATGCCTGTTTATTAGGATTGTACGAATAAAAAAGAAAGTCGCCCAAATCAGCTTTATGTAGAATTGTGAAGCTAATTTGTTGTTTTGTGTATTATAGTACCCATTGCATAATTATTGCTTTCAATGACGACTTATAACTGAACTAATTTAATTAAAGATTTTTTAAGTGTATATATTGTATACTCTTTTATGATGGTAGCTCACTCGTCTAGAGTAAGCAATTAATTACGATATATGATATATGAACGGTAGAAACCTAATATAAAATAAATTACTACATTTATTTAAAAGTTTACAGTTGAAAAATTCTAAAATTATTGATGAAAACTAAGATATACTTAATTATTCATAAATTCATACGAGTTTATGTATGTAAACAATTAGACGTAATTTTGTATTTATCAATTATTTTGTAATTTTCTGGCAGTAGACTTTTAGACAAACGTATAAAGAACAAGATAAGCCCTTTCACATGGAAATAGTGAATAAAAAATAAAAATTTATTTTTAAGTTTTTAATTTTTTTCTTCTATATTAGGTTCTCTACGTTATATATATTGCTAGATCTGAATTATTCAAAGAAACAAATTTTTGTATAAACTCTTGATTTTTAGTCGGGTAAAAATACTTTGCTTAATTACTATGTGCAATATTACGATCTTTCAGGTAGCAAAAATATTTATGTATACGGTAGTTCAATATACCACATATTCAAATAAAGCAATTTTTGCGTTCTAAACATTTAGTACACGTTTAAAACATTATTTAGCAATTTAGCCAAATGCTTATAATGGATATTGATTAATAAATTATTATTTGATTTATTCAGTTGTAAATAATAATTAATATGTTTATGTTTCACATTGCGAATAAATGTAGGATCAAGGCGTGAATTTTTAATTTATGCGAAGGTTATAAATAAATTAATTTGTATTTTGCTTAATTGTAAGTTTGTAAGGCATTTATATTATATATATATATATAATTTACATACCAAAAAAATATTTGTATAAAAATTGAATAAACTATACGCGATGTTAATAGGAATACACATGTTATAGTAAACATTTCAATCAGGAATATGAATTCTGTTATAATGTTTAATAAATATTGCAAATGTTAACACTTATATATTCAATTGTTGATTATGAAGTATTATAATGTTTTATTATTTTTAAATTATTGATCATTCCAATATGTACTTTCTTATTAATGAAAAGAAATGAATGTATATAAAAATAATAAAAGTAGTTGTCAAGGTCTTTTATAAATAACTACTAATTCACAATATGGCAATTATTAACTTGTATCCATATTCATGCGTTTCATTTAAAAAATAAATATCATCACTTGCATTTTTTTTTCTGTGTGAAAAAATGTATGAAGGTTTTTATTGTAAAACTTTTAAACTGTAGAGTCAAATTCATCTTTGCTGTTTTATTATCATTCATACATATTGCATGATTAAACATACCAATGTGAGATAAGTTGAAAATAAAAATATTTATGATGTTAATACAAAAAAAAAAAAAAAAAAAAAAAAAAACCATTTCCAATGATCTGTAACGAATTTAGAACAATCACTGAAGCACTGTCATCGAGCTTATTAAAATGTACAGACTAAATAAAAAAAATTGTACGAGTTAAAAGTTTTAATCTGATACCATGATGAAGAATTTAGCATATTTATTGCGGATTCTATCATCATCGTATCATAAAGTACAATATAATAAATACAAACAGAAATAAAATTGAAATGATAAAAAATTAATTGCACGGTGTTTTCATTACATTTTGCATCTTATATACATTTTATTTATAAAGAACAAAATTAAATCACTTTAATTGTATTTTTTTCAATAAAAATATCGTTAAAAAGCAATTTTTATTGAAAGAAATTGTTTATATTACAAATTTAACATCGAAAATTCCATTGTTACAGTACACTTTTAAAAACATTTGAAAACATTTCATATTTTAAAAATAAATAATTTAGGAACAAAATGTAGATATATAAATTAAATTGAATAAATAAATAAATTATAGACAGATATTACAAAAATTAATACAACAACAAAACATGCACAGTGGATATAAGTAATGGAATTTTCAATTCAAATTGAAATACAATTAAAACGATGAAAATTTGATATAAGCCAATATAAAATAATGCGTTTTACATACATAATATTGTTATACATGCATTTAAAACGGTATTAATATACAATCGAAGAAGAAAGTTGTTTAGGAAAGCAAGCAATTCCATTTTCCATAAAAGCCCAATTAATATTCTAATACGAATTGTGCTAATAATTTTTTTTATTAAAATATCCTCTATAAATAATTGTTTTTATAATTGAATTAAAATTTTTCGCATTAAAATTATTGGACTATTACTGAAAATCTAAAACAATTTTTTAGAGGACATTTTAATTTCCCAACCGCCCCTTTACGCAGAACCGTTCACTATACAATGAGTTTAAAGTTCCTTTTTAGTACGACAATAGCATATGAACGTTCCGTAAATCCTGTGTCCCGACTGGTAAATTAATAACCTGTGCAGGACCTTTGTGCGGAATAGAAACTTCTGCTGTCACTTGTTCAGTTGGCTGCTTAAAAGCTGCAGTAATATGGCGAGCTGGGAATACTGCGAACTGTGCTTCGGCTTGCGCACCAAATGTTCGTTTAATTGCTTCCTCGCGAACTTCCGCCTATAAGTATGTAAAATAATTCAGTGAATAATTACTTATTATTTTGAAAATTTTTTTCTAAATTATTTTACTTACACTAAATTCATCAACACGTTCTTTGAGAGCTCTTAGATTTATTTCTCTTTCTAACAATTTGTACATAGGCAAAGCTTTTTCTAGAACAGGTTCCTCTGTTGCTAATAAAAGCTTCTTTTTTGTCAAATCTGGCACTACTGGGAAGAATGTTAACTTCTTGGCTTCCTATAAACATAAAAATAAATTAATTATTGAAAATTTCTTTAATACGTTTTTTCAAGAATTTGATAAATGTCTATGTTTTTGTAAAATCTGGTACTAATGACCAAATATCAAGTTTAAATATTTTCCACGGTTTTTGATCGTTTTGAGATTGTAACAATTCATATTACTAATTTTATCACTTGGAGAAAGATAGTTGATATAGTATAATTAAAAAGTACACGATATCACTTAGATTAATAGATTCTATCGTAAAGTATAGCTATACTTGTCGTAATCGATTAAATTATCAAAACTATCAACGTTAAAAAATGAAAAATGATTACTTACTCTCAATAGTTCGATCTTCTTCTTCTGTAACTCCTTTATCTTCGGGTCTTCTTCTGGTTTGTATTCGAAGTTAGGTAGAGGTGGCAGAGAATCTAATTTCTTTTTCATGTTTTCAGTAAGAAGAACACGTTTCTGTCGGGATTCATTTTTAAGGGCTTCGCGCAATGCTTGTATTTTTTCAAACATTACACCCTCCTGCATTGGTGCAGCTGCCGTGATTGTTGCGCCAGCACCACCAATACCAACAATGCTCGGAGCGCCATCCGAGCCAGGAGTCGAGGGAACACCGCCCTTCTTGCCAATAGATTTTAGCTTCTCCTTGAGTTGTCCCTTCTCCGATTCTAAACTATCAATATCAGTTTGAAGATGATCCATTGTTTCTTCGAATTCTTTTTCCTGTAATTGAATAGATGGTAATAAGAATAATAAAAATATCATTTATCTTAACTGACATATGCACTGCGTAAAGTTTAAAATTTTTATGTAACTTCTATAAATTTTTAGATTTTGGTTCAAATAAAACGAACCTTTTTCCGTAATTGACTTTGGGCTTCCTCCAAATTTCTCTTAAGTTTTACAACAATTAGTTCATGTTCATGCTGCTGCGTAGCTAAACGTTTTTCAGCTAATTCTTTTCTTAGGATCATTTCAGATAATTCTTCTTGCTTCTCTCTAAGAGCCAATTTAGCTTCACGAATGTCACTATCTCTTGCTTCAAGTTTCCTATTAATAATAAAAATATTTTGAGTTTTGTGTATTCAAATTCAAAATTGCTTTTACGATATTATTTTAAGGAAACATTAATAGTTTAATTTAATTTATTTTCTTAATTTTTACTTCCAGAGAAAGTATTTTTTTTTTATTATAACTGATTAAACGCACCTGTTTAAAATTTTAGTTTCCTCAAGCTCTTTTCGAGTAGCCTGGGCTCGTAGGAAAACTGGGCTAACTTCTTCAACATTTTCCTTCTTACGGGTAGTACCACTAATAGCTAATTCATTTTCACATTCGGCCATTTTTTCAGAGAGATTCACAGCCGCTTTTTGTATCACAGATAAACTAGCTTTGATTGTAGCGATTGCGCCTATATCTTCGGCTTCATAAATTTTTTCTGTAGAAATGGCTGCCATTTCTTTTAATTTTGCTGCATTCAAACCGGTATCCAAATCTACAATTCGAACAAGATTTTATTGAACATAAAATCATTTTCAGTCTTGATTTTGCAGTCTTGATTATAGTATGGTATGAAACGAGAATATTACGTAAGTTCCAGACAGGTGACGTATATTATTTTTGTTATTTAAAATTTGGTTATCTTAATCTCAATTACTTATACCTGACTAGACCTGAAAGTTATTCGCATTTGATACCTTACCATTTCTTTTGTTGCGCATACGATTAAAACTCATTTAAGCATACCCCCACTGGTTAATATTGTTTGAAGTGCACTCTTAGATAAGTCATGAAGGGTCTTCATGAGCTTAGTAGCATGTTGATAGCAGGTAACCATATGCTCGTACCAATCTTTATCAAGGCCAAGATTCGCCTCGTTAGGCGAAGATGCAGTAATATATTCACGAGGTACACGTCGTCTTGCCGACTTGAGATTCTGCTGTATGGCATCGCATACAGTCTCAATGTGTTGGCATAGTAGGCCCATATCACCTTGTTCGCCATCTATTAAATTTTTAATAGTTGCCGCTTCCGTGCAGAGAACCTCGCACGTATTACCTAAGCACCTGAAAAAGTTAAATAATTATTCATACATTCAAAATTTCAGGACAAAAAATATTCATATAATTATAAAAACTATAAAAAAGTAAACATTTTGACTCATTCTCACCTAGTACCATTAACAACTAGTCTAGCCTGATTAGTTAAGTTTTCTTCACCGAAGTAAACGCTATATATTTTGCAGAAATATGAACAACATTTTTCTGTAGCCTCCATTGAAAGATTTTCATCGAGTTGATCACGTTTTGCTAATTCGATCAATGAATCAATGGATTTTTCTTGGGCAGCCATCTCTGGATAAGCACCACCAACTCTCAACAAACAGTCGGTGCTGCAGACATTCATAGCTGATTCGAAGCAACCAAGTGCCGTTTGCAAAGCGTACATATGAGCGCAAAGTTGTGATTTAAAAGCGCTTTGGGCAACACTGTGGCCTTTCACGATGGTAGATCTGAATTAAAAAAATAAATTTTAGTTTTTCTCAAATTGTATTAATAAAAGTTCAAAATATTAGAAAATTACCTATCAATCTTTTCAACAGTTTTATATTTGTCTCTAACTTGAGAAATAAGAATTTCTGTTTTCTGAATTAATCTTGGTATAAATAACAAAGTCAAAATGGCATCATGATCACCTCCACGAGTCATAAAGGCTGGAGGCATAAAGGATAACAAATACTGAACATGATTTCGGGCTTCTTCGGCATCTAATCGTCTTAATTCTAAATCTACCGCTTTCGTCTGTGCTCTTGTTTCAGCGAAAGTCTTCTGGAAATCTAGAATTTCTGCCAATTGTTGCTCAGTGCCTATAAATTAAACATTTAAATATTAATTTACAATAGAACAGTTTCTTTCTGATAAAAATTAGACTAGGAAATCACTTATTTCTAATAGAGATTATTGTGCTTTTCTTTCTTCTCACCTTTAGCGGCGGTTTTCGTTGATTCGGTTGATTGTAAGCGATTTTGCAATTCAAGGCATTGTTCCTGCAACTTCTGCGTCAGCTCACGGAACTTGGCAATAGTCATTTCGCGGTCAGACAAAGTTTCAAGGGCCGCATCTCGTTGCCGCTGGGCATCGCGCGCCGCTGCGAGAGCCATGTCCAACTCCTCGCGAAGTTCTTGCTCGAGCTCCTTAGACGATTCTGCAAGTTGGTCTGACATATCCTGAAGCAATAGAATCAAGAAATTAAGCTTACTGTCTACTGTATCGGTAAAGTATAATAAGCACGGCTGATTTAGCGGTAGCGGGTTTTGCAATTATACTAATTGCATTAGGCACTGGAGGTTTTGTGCAACTTAACAAGGTTGTCTAAAACGACTGACCTGTAAGGCTTCCAGATCTTGTACAGCCTCCTCCAATTCAGCAACTTTCTCCTCCAAAGCCATTTTGCGTTCACCGAGTACCTCGACCATTTCTTCTGCTCCCAGAGCTGCATCAACCTAAATTTATTTATTAAGTAATAAGAATTTCATACATTTTAACATTATGAAATGTAAGATTTTATAAAATAACATACTTGCTCTTGCAGATCTGCAATTTGATGTTCCATTTCTTCTACGCGGGCTGAAAGTTTTTCTTTAGTTCTACTGAGTTCTAAAATTTCGGATTTTTTCTGTTCTAAGTCTTTCTGCAATTTTTGATACTCGTGTTTTTCGTGAGCAGATAAATCTCTCATTCTAACAAGTGTTTCACGAAGCCTAGCATTTTGTTGTTCCAATTGTTTAACTTCAAAGCTCGACGCTGTTCCAGTTGTGGTTGTACCTCCACTCATCTGAAATAAAATATAGATTCAAATATTTGTTTTAATTATTATTTGCCATATTAATTTTTTATAAATTTATAATTACCTTCTCTGCCATTTCGTTGCGCAAAATTTCTAAATCTAAAGTCTGCTCTTCCAATTTTTCCTTCAGCTGTTCCAATTCAATTTGCAAAGTTTCAGCCTTTTCTTCTGCCATTTCTTTATCTAACGTTGCCATTTCTACAGTTTCAGCCAAGTCGGCCATTTCATCTTGGTACTGTTCTCGGGCTGCATGAGCTTCTCGTGCATCTAGTTTGGCTCGTTGCAGTTCTCTCTGTAAACTGGCCTATAAAATAAAAAATAGTCATTAAAGAAATTAACAGTTTATATACAGTTTTAGTTTACAAAATTATGATACATACTTGACTCTCCATCACTTTTGATTTGAATTCGATAAGTTGCTCCAGCTGTATTTTAATCTTTTCAAAATCTTTCATTCTATCTTTATCCTGCATTCTTTTCACTCGCAAAATGTCAATTCTTTCGGTCAAATCTCGAATCTTTAAAATATAAATTTCAATAAATGAAACATATCGATAAAAGTTTACGTATTTTCTAATATTTTTACCTGAGCTTTCAAATTATCATTTTCCTGCGACAGCTGCAAATGTGAAAGTTTTTCTTCCATCGAAGCAGATGTCATACTGGGACCCATTGCCTGCCCAGGAGTGAATTGGGGCTTAAGAGTTTCCACGAATCCAGTCTAGAGAAATGTAGAGATAAATCTATCCGCTCGTAATAAATTCTTAGTAAAAATGTAAAAGGTGCTTTCTCGTTGCACTAAAAATACTTGTTGAATAAATATACGAATTTTAATCAAAGCCTAATTTCTCTGTTTTTGTTTTATATACTTCGGATCACATTATTTCAATACATTTCACGAAGAAATATCACCTTTTACACAATAGCAATTTTATTATTTTGTGGTTTGTTATGTATTGGTTTTTACTGTTTATGTACATTCATGTAGTGATTTTAGTCTATATTTAAAATTTTTATTTGAGAGAACGTTGTTACCCTTCGTAATTCACACAATCGTTGTATTAATAAAATAAATCTAAATTAAACGAAATCAAATCAAATGGCACAATATCCTTTATTTTACTTGTGTAAAATTTCTCGTATATAATTAAGGCAAAATAAAGATAAAAAAGTAAAATAAAGAAAAAGGTATAAAAACGAACACAAATAATGTTAAAAAAAAAAAAGATATTCAAACATTTACAACGTTCCCTTGGTTAATTAGAGTAATTATCTGTTAGTCGAGTAGTAATGTCAAACACCAAGAAACAGTGAAGCTAGAATGCTTTATGATTAATAGTTCCATTAGTATCTAAAACATTGATTTTATAGATATGTAATCTAAGTAATGAACTGTAACGTCGAGAGCTCCCAATGTTAATGTATGCAATAAGGCGAAAAAAATCTTAATGTTCGAGTTCGTACGTGGCAAGGTATCAGGAATTCGTTCAACGGAAGTGATCGTGGATTCCTAGCAATTTATACAATAATAAATACTTATTAAAAGATATTCAGTCTTTTATAAACTAATTATTTCGTTCATGCTGTTCGTAAAAGTGGTGAATAAGTATTTACGAAAGAATTCAAGTGTAAAACTTTGCTTTACACTTATCGTTTATATGCAAAACAATATATTTCTAACATATATCTCATGCTTTATTAATTTACACGTATCCACTGAATACCCCTCGACTCTCCAATTTTTTTTCTATGCAACAACAATAAACGCATAAAGTATTTATTAAGGAAAAAAGGGTGCCTGGTACGAACTATGATGATGATCGAACAGATGATAAAGATGGTGATGATATGATTTTAGAATCCCATGTTGTTAATGTTATAACAGAGAGCAGTGGAAAGTGCCAAGATAGTGCCAACTGCAAAAACTGCTAAGTAGAGTTAGATGCAGGTAAAATGGTTACGATCGTGAAAGGTATAATGATTTTCATGACTAGATTTGGTGAATATTACGGACAAACAGCTAGTAGCAATAAGAAGAGATAGATGGCTGGTCAGTGTTGGGCATCAAATCATCACTCAAAATTTTTCGTATACATTCAGGATTTTTTTATTCGTTTACTCTAAAAATTTATTCTAAATTCCGTACGAGAAATCCAAATAGAGCAGCCCATAAAATATTCTAAAAATCATTGATTACGTTTTTGATTTATTTGATACAGAGAAGGAAGAAAGTAAAAAAATGTACTCGAATATTGAAAAAGAAGACGGTGTTTAAAGCTCAAATAAGATGTCAATTTTTTGCCCAACTCTACAGCCAATTAGATGTTAAATGAAGAATAAAAAGTAAACGAGTAACTTAACATAGGAGAGAAACCGAAATAGTACAAGTAATGAGTATTAATTACATTGTCGTGATCGCCAGGGGTCTTCGGCTTTTTGCCTGGAAGCGAGCTCGTGCTAGGGGTTTTCTGAAACACGTACATGTGCACATTTTCCCAGATGAGTTTTCTCACTCCAGCTCCGACATTAAAAGTACGTCCGACACCTCGATTTTTCACATAAATATATAATAGATAATAACACAAAAAAAAGTCACAATAATAGAGGTGCGTGTTTCATCGAGACCCCATCGGTCGTGCAAACCGGCTCTCTCGAGGAACGGTAGGTTTGCTCTCACACTTTTTAGCTCGATGTGAAAGTGGCCACTGAGCAGGGAAAATAATAAATAGCGTGAATTCTGATTCGGTGCGAACGTCCGTGTCAGTCCATCGGCGAATGAATCTCATTCGCGGTACGTATAAGAATTTTAATATTCAGAAAAGGTGTAGAAATAAATGCTCTTCTTCCCAAGACGGAATTTAGAAAATAGAAAACATAAATTTAAAGATACAAATATTTTGTTACGACACTTTTAGGAAAATTAATTTGGTAATTGAAAGTCGTCCATACACAAATTCAACTGGTAAAAATTTCACGGACTTTTGGATATATATTGTCTTAATTTTTATAAGTGATCCTTTAATAAAAACATTTAATACCAATCGACAATTATTAACTTAGTTCTTTAATTATAAATAAATTTGTCTGTAGAACCATAAATGAAAATAAATTTCCAATTTTTAACAGAAAAAATTGACTTTTCCACCTAATTTAAAATCTTTAAAAAGACGTGCCTCATTGAAGTTTCACTTACAAAAACAAGAAATATCAAATTAATCTCATCATAAACTCCTTCCAATCATAATCCAGTCCATAATAATAATCGAGGAAGAAAAAAGTAAAATAAAAAAACGCAAAAACCGGGATTCTCGGTCGAAAATACCTCGACGAAGGACGCTCGCTTGGCGCTCGTAGGCACCGGGATGTGCGTGTCACCGGTGTCCTTGCGCTCGTGGGTCGACACGTTGAGGTTCTCCGTGCTGGGCGCAGCCAGCTGCGTCCTGCTGCCGGCCAGAGACATCCTCGAACTGGGGATCATACAAAATACGACGGATCTTTTAAAAAGTTGTACGACGATTGACTGACTCTTTGCAGGAGGGATTATGGTGATGTTTTCTCGGAAAAACGACTTTAGATAGACAGTTCAGGTGTAGAGAGAGGTGCGAGATTTCGTGTGAGTATCCATAGATCAAAGTTTCTTGTATTAAGAGCATAGGAAATGATTTTTCGCATTTTTTGTGGCAATAAATTAATGTAATATTGAATCTAGAATTCGATGTTAAATCTTGAAAGACTGTAGATCTTTGGATACCTACAATTGAAAGTACTGTATATTATTTAATCATTACTACTAGTAGAAGTTAATTTAAGACATTGATAAGATTTATTTATGACTAGTCCATTTTTACATAAATATTAATCATATATTGTTAAGGAACGTGTATTTTAGTTTTTCCTTGTATTTTTTACTTTTAAAATCATGCAAGAAAGTTTTGTATTAAAACATTAAATTCGAAAAAAGAAAATAATTTAAATATTTATAATGAATAATCGAAGTTTTCGTTAATTTTTTATTGTTAAAAATCTTAAACCTTGAAAAACCTTGTATTTAAATAATTTTTTAGCTTTAATATTTTATAAAGAAAATCGTAACACTCCTTTTAATTTAAAATTAATCAAAAACAATAAAAACTGCAAATAAAGGAGTATCACTAAATAAATAAATTTTGTCATCTATATATCACCATAATCTCCACCTATATATTGTCTTACATTATCTTTACAAACTTCAAAACATATTTAGCAACAAAAAGAGAAAAATTATGCGTGTAGCGTGCAGATTTCGAGATAATACAGTATATGTACATATTTTTTTCAGTATTCACAGTTTCTTATACGTGCTAAGTAGTAGAAAGACTTCTCTTGAATGACTTGGTTTCTGCTATATATTGTGTTGTAAACAAAACAAACCTGTTCATTCGGTAGTTTTGTGTTGTAAACAAAAGAGGTGTTATAATGACTTCCATAATACTATTAAAAATTTTAGAATAGCTATTAAAAATATCTTCAAAAACTTTCAAAGTAACTCTTAAAAATGATCATCTGATTGATCACAATATAATTTCACAAAAAACATAAGCACAAATAAAGCCTTACATATTGCATCAATATAAGCAAATTTTTGTAGTGAACAGTGAGCACGTCTAATTTTTTATTTTGAGCCACTTAGTCTCTTACCCTGAAAGTTTTTCTGTATGTTGTACAACTTGCGCTGGAGATGTTTTTCTTCGAACTCTTTATAAAGCAGCGTAGACATATTAAGATTTTGTTAATTTTGGATTTGTATAAATAGAGCCAATTTGTCAGTAAAATGATTGTTATGTTACACAACTTTAAAAGAATTTTGTAATTAATCTAAACACTTACGCTGTTGGTTGATTCCTTTGACGCACTGCAGCACTGAGATGAAATTAATAAATAAACCTATAGTTTTTTCGTAAATTTCATCTTGGTATCTGTTTTTTTTTTTTTCAAATTGGTATAGTATAAAAAAATTTTTGTGTAGGGTGTAGGTAGTTGTAATAAAATACTTCGTTACTCTTATGTAGCCTTAATTCAAAATATTAATAAAGTGGATTCCATTCAAATTTTTTCAAAAAGAATTTTTTGTATTAGTTAAATGTAATATCAGGAACTATTAAATTTATGGAAAACATTTACTAGTTTAGGATAATTTAACAAAAACTATTGGATACGGATTTTAATTTTGACACTAGGTACACAGGGTTTTGAATTCTAGGATAAAAGTTTGAAAAACATACCTACAAGATTAAACTTATGCAAAAAAGTTTATTATTATACCTAGTGAGCCGACTCCGAGCCCTAGAAGCACCAACTTCATCTGGTGTTGTTGGACCACTAGCAACAGCAGAAGATGGACTTGCCGGCTCTGTTCGGTTGCCTGATTCATCAATTAAGATTAATTGGGTTTGCCGCACAAACATTCCATGGTTCTCTGCACACTAAATAACAAAGAATATATTGAATAATCTTTATAATTCAATATACAAAGATTTAACACTACAAGACTTCAATGTTCTTTTATAACAGTTTATGCTTCAATCTATTCAAGCTAATCTTATAAAATGAACTTGAATTAAAATTTTTAACTTAAACAAGTATAAACTAAAAATTAAAGTTACGTATGTAAATTTTTTATTTATAATTTCTTTTATATTAATTTACATGATATTATATCATTAACAATATTTAGTCCTCTTATTCAAGAGCAAAAAAAATTACTTGCTACTGGTACATTTCAAAGTTTAGAATTTTAAACTAAATCTTTGAATCTGTAATTTTTTTACTTCATGACCTATATAATTTTACAGCAAAAAAACAAATATACTGGTAATTAAATAAAAATAAAGAATGCTCTAAACCACTAAACAATAACATTATTGAAAATCTTAATACTGAGGGGTGCAAGGCAATTACCTTGAAATAACTGTGACCCTTGATGGTACCACTGTTTCTACCCTTAGGCTCGTCAAGGATCACTCCGATCCATTTGCCCGTGGCAAAGGAAGGATGTCCGATGTAGGCGACGACGCCTTGGCAATCCTTGCCTGAGATTTCGACGCGTTGCCCGACTTTTAGCGACATTTTGGTCCTTTATTTCTCGCTTTTTTCTCACGACATTCGGCAGCCTGCTGTTTTCTTTCTTCTCAGCTGTGAAACTCATCAGCCATTGCTTGTGAAAAATCTATGAATTTTCAGTCAGTGAGGAAGTAATGAGTGTTTATTTACTACGTCAAATGTTAAAAACCAGTGGGGCTGGGTTTTAAATATATGACTATATATAGTTACGATAATACTGCTATCTTTGTGAGAACTTAGGTTAAAAGTAATTGGGACGTTTCCTGGCAAGTGACGAATATCGAATCGACCGAGGAGCTGAAGTACGTTGCGCCACCGAACGACAACTCAGGTAACTTCTAAACGAAAGTAAAATGGCTACCGCCACTGGCGCTACTGCTAAAAGAGTGCAAATAAACGTCAAACAAAATATTTCGATTTCTTCCTATCGCAGATATTCATTCACTTGGGTTACCCAAGTTGGATATCGATAGGAATAAAAGTGACCGTCAGTGTACCTTTCTTCGTTGTATCGCAACGAGAAGCGTGAGTCATTGTGAGCAGTACTACCTCACTTTTCGCCGGCTGCGCAGTGTCGCCTTCCTCGATTTTTTCTGCTCCGACACCTGGCTTGAGATATTTAGCTCAAATTTTGTGATAACTCTCGACGTCTGACAAATAGGAAAGAAATTACTTGGTGTCTTTCTGCTCGAGAGATGAGGAGAATCGTCCTTTTCGTAAATGGCACTGATGTCAATGGCAAAGTATGTCTGTTTGTTTTTGTTTGTTTTGTTGCCATTTTTGTGGCATGGTATATCAGATTTTTTTTTGTTAATAATTACTGTGCTTGATTACACCTGTTTTAGAAGTTTTAAATTCTATTAGTAATAACGTACCTACATTTTTATTTTTGTAAAATATAATAAAATTTTTTTAACTTTTAAATATATTTATATTATATGATAGATTTTGATTTAATTTTATTTAATTAAAAAATTTAAAATTTTTAATTGAATTATGCAATTAAAAATATTACTTTTACAAAGTATACTAAGCGTACGAAAGCTGTATAATATGTATTCCTTACATTGCATAAAATTTTATACAGATCCTTAATTCACATCTGTTATTGGCATATAGAATAATAAAGGATAAAATGATAAGTCCACATTTATTAACCGTAAACTCATGTAATCTCAAATACTTAAATTTTTTATTATTTTAAAACATTTAAATATTTTACATTTCTAACCATGTAAAATAAAAATATTATTGAATAAAAATCTAGATATATTTGTCTTAAAAGAATTCTGTAAGTAATTTAGATAATTAAACAACTCTGAAAAATTTCTGTATTTCTTCAGGTTTTTATGGTAACATATTCATTAGAGGATTTGCTTAAAGAAGCTAGTTTAAAGTTCAATATCCAAGCAAAACGACTTTTTACTCCTCAGGGTGGAGAGATAGATGATATTAGTTTGATCAGGTAAGATAATTTGGTAAATGAAATCAAATTATTATAATTATTGCTAAAAAATCTGATTTACTCATGTATAGGGACGATGATATTTTATACGTATCAAGTGGTGAAGACTTCATATGTAATGTCAGAGATCTGCATAATCCAACTAAAAATTCAGAATGGATAACGTTAAATGTAGGTGGTAAATATTTTTTAACCACAAGGAGTACAATCGCAATGGAACCACACAGTATGTTAGCAAGGTATTAAGACTAAATTTTTAAATATATTCAAAGAAGATTATAAATACAGAATATTCAAAATCTGCTTCTGTAGAATAAATTTTTACAATTACATAATACTTTTTAGAATGTTTACTGAAAGTGATAATAATGAAAGAAGAATACCACCTAGTAAAAGAGACAGAAATGGTGCCTATTTGATTGACAGAAGCCCTGTATATTTTGAGCCATTGTTAAACTATTTAAGGCATGGAGAATTAATAATAGACCCATATTTAAGTCGTGAGGGTAAATTTCACTTTATACTATTTGTTGAATTATAATTTATAAAAATCTCATTAATATTTAAAATGTGTTTAGGAGTTCTAGAAGAAGCGCGATTTTATGGCATTCAAGGAGTTATCGACATTTTGGAGGAAACAATGGCTAAAGATGAGGAGAAAGAGAAGAAGCAGAAAGAAGGGACAGTGTCACTTACAAGGAAAGACGTTTTGAGGGCTATTATGTCAACCCCTACTAGTGCCGAGCTGCGCTTTCAAGGGGTGAATTTAGTTGGAGCTGATCTCTCCCGATTGGATTTAAGGAACATTAACTTTAAGGTAACAGTTTTTAAAAATTCAATATGAAATAAGTAAGATGATTTTATTTTTAATACAACTGTAAAACAATGGTAGATTATTAAGAACGTTTTAGCTTTTTCTTAAATATAGGTAAGATAGACAATGACATAAAAGCTTTTTTCGCCTAACGCTTCAACTACATATCACAGCAATCAAACAAGTAAATTATCAACTCTTCAATCCTCGCAAAATCCAGTTCGATATCCATCGAAAGTACATCGCCGGTAACAGAACAGCGTTTCACAGCGTTACACGCCGGAGGTCTTGATCGAACGAAATTAGTCCCTGCGAAATTAAACCTTTCGCCGCATCCAATTCTCGCTGGCGCGCGTACATGCACAGCGCTCGAGGGGATAAAGAGTGAAACTCGCAGGGGGAAGGAGAGGAAAGCCGCAGCCCGGTCTCGAGCAAACTATTTTACTTCAGGAAATTTGATGTCGTCCGACCGGAAATGGAGTCGGCCGCGCGCTTCGTCACGAATGCCTCGCGCGATTAACTCATCTTTTATCGCGCTTCCCGCAGGCGTGACCGAGACCGACGGCCTCTGATTTTTGCGCACGCAGAAGCCTCTCCCGGGTGACTTGGCTAATTTGCTCTGCTTTTCTTTGCGAGTCACTTAATTTCGTGCCTTGTGTACGCGATTACAAAGTAGAATGTAGGGGTTCTCTGAGGAATTATGCAATTGCTTCTTTACTTGTTGTCATTTTCGTGGAAAAAGATTGTTTACTAATAAGAAAGTTTGATGAAGATGATGTTTATATTCAGAGACAGAAAAAGGGCAGAGTTATTTGTCTGGCCTAACCCGGCATAAATCTACTCCCAACGTTTTAATGTTAGAAATATATTTTTTGTTAATGTCTAAATTGAAAATATACATTTCTAGAAAAAATGATCCTTTTAGTTAACAAACTTTGTTCTACATTGTGTAATAAATCTGAAACAAAATTTTCTCTCAACGATAAAATTAATACAAACAAATTTTTCACCCACTTCCTCAAAATTTTATTCAAATCACGTATTTCTTGTTCTTTCAGTACGCAACTCTGCGAGGCTGCAATTTAGTCGGCGCGAACCTGACGGGCTGTTGCCTGGAGCGGGCGGATCTGTCAGGCGCAAACTTGGAGGGCGCACAGCTGGTCTGCGTGAAGATGCTCTGCGCGAACCTCGAGGGGGCGAATCTGCACTCGTGCAACTTCGAGGATCCGGGCGGTCTGCCCGCCAATATGGAGGGCGTCAATCTCAAGAACGCCAATCTCGAAGGCAGCAACATGGCCTCGGCAAATCTGCGCGTCGCCACGCTCAAATACGCCACGCTTAAAAACTGTGATCTCAGAGCGGCTGTATTGGCAGGAGCTGATCTCGAGGTGAGTCCTTTTGCTTTTTTTTTTCATCGCTGAGTCATGCCGAAAGTTAACCCTTTCGTCGTCACAGTTTTTTTTTTTTGAAAATTATTGATATTTTTCGTATTGGATGAATTGCAAATGGTTTGTACGTCAATTTATTTTTTGTTCTTTGATAAGAAAGTTTTACTGTACAACATACTAAATACATACTTGTCACGGTGCGTTTTAAACAATTATTGTTTATTGTCCGCGCACGTGACAACTAATTTATTATTCGACAAAAACCCGGTAGTTGATTGGGCTGATCAACACGAATTTACATAGGTAGTATAAATAAATCCAAAACACTCGATCAATTTTCAAAACAATATATTATTCACAACAAGTATAATTATTACACTCCCGAACATCCACCCTCACAAACATCCAAAATCTCCACGAAACACTGAAAACTCAAATCTACCTCTCACACCGAAATCTCAACCGATATTAACTTTAAATTATATTTATCTCAGTCACTCACACAAATATACTCACATTCACACACGAAAATCTACGTGTACGCAGACACATCAATATTCAGTAGTTCTTCGAAAATAATGTCAGTCAAAACAATATGCGACTGGGTCATTGCTCCTTGATTGTCGTCGTAATGCGCACCTGTAAACAAACTCCTTTTTGGAGTTGCGCGCGCGGACGGCCTCACGACATTTCGTCGCATACTACATACATACTACTACATATTACACAACATACTGCGTCACGGTGCGTTTTTAAACAATTTGTTTATTGCCCATGTCGACTGGAGAGAAAAGTGTATGTATAAATTGCAGCGCTGCGACCTGTCGGGCTCGGATCTGCACGAGGCGAATCTTCGGGGGGCGAATCTCAAGGATGCCACGTTCGAGCTGATGCTCACGCCGTTACACATGTCGCAGACCATCCGGTGACAACCCAGGACCAATCGACTAGCTTTCAAAAGATTAGTGTTCAAAGAAGCCAGTACTATACAATAGGACATTAATGTGAACTGCATATGTGCGAATTCATTTAATTGTGATAACATACATTATATATTGCCACAAATTGTTGGTTTAATGCCATTTAAGATGAATCTTAATCTGTATTAATGAGGTTGCCAATTGAAAAGTGCACAAATATTAATATTTATCAAGTTGTATATTGACAGCTTCATAAACTTATTATATTTTTATTCCTGTACAAAAGCATTTGTTATCTGTATCTTTGAAGAAAGGTATATAAATTGTTGCATTGCTTTAAAACCGGTTTAAATTAAAGACATTTATAGTTAGTTAGGGTTAATGAAATTTCTTGTATGTTTGCTGCAAAATTCAATTTTGGGCGGCATTTATTTATCAAGATAATTAAACTATCATTTAAATCTATTGATTTAATGAATTAAATGAAAAGCCTTAAAAAATTAGTAAGTAGTACAGGTTTGATGTCACTAAAAGTTTCATTAGATGAAATAAAAATGCTTGAATTATGTACTTGTAGTAAAGCGCTTCATAATATATGTAGCAGTAATAAAAAAATGTATATTTTTAAAGTGCAGAGGCCTATTTTGGAATTAATTCAAATAATTATTTTCGAAATAATCAAATATATGTAATGAGATGCATTTTATCTTTTAGACACAAAAATTTAAAACAGTGATAAAATAATAGAATATTTTGCTGCGTAAGATTTTTTCGGATGTACATAAATGATATTTTATTTCGAATAATATAATTTTATAAGAGGGCGACGCTCAATATTATTAGCAAACAAATTATATATTCATATTTATTATGAAAATGAAATTTTGTTTTGCGAAAGTATATTTTTCTTATTAAAAATTTATCGTAATTGTATACGATTTTATTATTAATAAAGCCAGAAAGTAAAGTGTGTAAAAGTTCTGTTTTTTCACCTTTTTAAAAAGTAACTGTGTTCTTATTTTGTACTATCTTTTGAGAAATGTTAACAAATTCATTATGAAATAATTTCTTTTATGTATTTAATTACGATCGTCGCGTCTTTATAAACCATTTTTATGTAGTGATAATTTAAAATTTTCTAAGCTTTACCTGAATGTAAGAAAAATTATAAAATAGAATCGTTTCAAAAAGTTTCAAAAACATTTAATTTATACATTAGGCTAAAACCAGTGACTTTTACACACTTTTTGGCAGAAATAATTTTAAAAAATCAGGAATATTTTTAATTACAAGAGCATATTAATATAAATATTAAAAATGTATATTTTAAGCTTTCGGCTGTACGATCCGTGCAATCTCCAACTTCTCAAGTATTATAAAAATAAAAGTATCGTCAAATGGCTTAGAACGAAACATTTTCTCTAAAGTGCTTTTTGAACCCTAATATACTTCATCCCTGCCACTTTCCCGGCACTTCCCGTTGAAAACAATTTCACGCCTCCAACCTCCCCCCCCCCCCCCCCGCGCCCTGAATAACGATTATCTTTGTAAATTCACCGGGCGTATTTACACGCCCGCCCTGCGTGCGTGCAAGAGGAAGCCAAAGCGAAACCAAAATACAAGCTCCGTCGCAAGTTCCTCGTACGGCCCGAAATGCGCGAGACACACGCGTCGAATCGAGTTTGCCGAACTGCGTCGACTCTATCTCTCTCTCCTCCCTCGCGAGAAGTTTGCATTCGGCTCTAATCTCGTTTCGTCGCGCCAAGTTTCCCGTCAGATTCGTTGCGAGCGGGTAAAGCAGAGGAAGGGAGAGAGGGAGATAGGCGGATGCGTGTCGCAGCTGCTGCGGCGAGTCGCCGCGCGCGAAGAATGCAAATTCGCTGCAGGTGTCTTTTCCTCGTTTTCCTCACTTCGCTCGCGAAAAATTCAGTCTTCGTTTTGCCAATTGTTAGTGGCGGTTCGAGGAGAATCGAGGCTTTGCAGATTGATTCTTTAGTATTGGGTTGACGTTGGATCAATGACGGAGCGAGGAAGCAAGCATTGTGATATGAGTGCGGGTATAGTGTATGATTTGACAAATGTAGTCATTTGTATATTAAACGCAGTTATGCTGGCTGGCTACTGGCAAATATGATTGAAGCTCTCTGTTATAGTTCAAAGTGCCTGATATTCAATATTAAAGTGATTGATTAGGCGCACTTTAACCTTATTTGCAAACATTATAATTTTAGTGAATAATTATTTTTACTTTGGTAGGTCAATTATAGTTTAATTAGTACTGTATTAAAAATTATAAAATTAAATTAAATTAATAGGTTTCATAATAGGAGATTAAAGGCTTTTAACGTTCTTTTAATCATTATGTAGTTTTCAAGTTGCTTATACGGCTTCTGAAATTTTAACGTAGCTTTCAAAGCTTTTGTATAAAAGATTCAATATTTTTATAATTTTCATTTTGTAAAGCCGTGTTTTCAGCTTGATTTTACTTAACTTGTGAAAGATTTTGATTTTTTCTTTTTTACAAAAAAATAAAACTAAAAATCTCAATCACCGCCGAAGCCTAATCAATCGAATCGGAAAAGTACTTCCAGAATGCCGTTCCGCCGGCAGAGTCGCTCATTTTCACGCGCATTATTCTCCTCTCGCGAAGCGGCTGGGAGCATCGTCGCCGAAAGGTGGAGCATTCGCCATCCTCGGCGTCGATTCGCCAAAAGCGTTAATACAATTCCGAGCCGCGGCACCGCAACTGCGCCAGTCGTATTACGCTCTCCGGCTGTGTGGTATATCCGTACACCTATTATACATACTGCGTCTCTGGCTTACGGAGGAGGAGGAGGAGGACGAGGAGGGGGACGACGAAGGAAGCAAATTAGAAGTAGGTGCTGGTGTGGGTCTCGCGCGAATTACACGGCACGCCCGACGTAAGTAGCGGCACTTTGGCACGACCTTCCGCACTAATAAGCCGCTCCGGGGACGGCCGACGAAAGACCGTCGTCGCGCTAAAGGGTTTAAAGTCGAACACGTGAGCGTGCATTAATTTGCCGTTGGCTTTTTTTCTCTTGCTCGATGGCTGGACGGTTCCTGCTCGGGGGGGATTCACTCGGTTTCGTTTACGGGCGAGGCAATGACATTGGGCGTGGGCGGATGTTTGGCGAAGGCAAATGTAAGAGTCGACGCGCGACTTTTATTTTTTCTATATAGTTTGCGCTCGAGTCCATTCTTGTGTTTTGAATGAGCAGACTTTTTTTTTTTTTTAGTTCGTACAGGATTTTTATAAAAGTTTTTTGAATCGCTTAAACAGACATTGGGAGTTGCTGTTAATTTTCTTTGCAGAAGTCCAAGAAGATACTTGAAAAATACTTTTAATAAGGACATATTATGTTGTTAATAATATTTCTAAAATAAAAAAGCTTAAATACATTTATCAAATATAAGAATCAATTTTTTCATCTGAAATCATCAAAACCTTTGACCCAATAACCCAGTAACCTTAATATTATCAGACTACATCCTTGTCATACTAATTATTCCATTTCTACTTGAGACTTGAATAAAATTTAATAATAAAAAAACATAAGAAGAGACCAATGCCCACCTCAAAAGTCCCTATCAATCAGTTTCAAAGCACGATTGAAAACCATGAAGCCCAAATGACCCATAAATTATTCATCGTTACCTCTGCCCTCGGCAAAGCCAAAGTCCTCCCTCCCGCCCCGCAGCGAAAATAACCGTTTGATGACGGGGCCACGTAGAATAATGGATAAACGCAGCCGAGCCCGTTTTAATTTCGCAAGAGCAGTGTCGGAAAAATCTAAAAAGCACAGGGGAATTTCCCGCGGCGGCGTACAGATTCTTACCCACTATAAACCAGCGGCCGTAACCGAGAGCCTCCCGAGGGACTACTTATGCATTAGTTCATGAAGCCGTTTCTTTCCAGTCTTATTTGGGTCTCGCTCGTATTATGCTCCCCCCCGTTTTTTTCCCCTCCCCCCACATT
Organism: Ormyrus rosae; assembly: GCA_035047165.1. NCBI lineage: Eukaryota > Metazoa > Arthropoda > Insecta > Hymenoptera > Ormyridae > Ormyrus > Ormyrus rosae. Next base: position 54,354 of record JAWWML010000026.1, on the reverse strand, counting down.
CTCTTATGAAATTCAGGATTCTAGGGCGAGATTTTTTTGTCCTCCTGCACTATTCATGTCCTAGTTTATACACGAGCCTCCCGCTCGGCGAGAGTATATCCGGTTATCTTAAAAAACGATTAGATGAGTGCACGAGTAATATCATTGAGCGCCGTCGAAGCGGACGAATTATCGGCTGGGCGCATATGTGTCTGCTTTCCTCGGCATGTATATTTCTTTACATCTCAATCCTGGTTACGACCTGAGGGACGCGGAGACGAGCTCCTTCTCCCGCCGGCTTTCCGACTTCCCCCCTTCTTTTTATCGTGCTTTAAAGGGAGGATTTTATAGGACACAAGCTTCTCCATTAATTAAGCGTTACATTTGCAGAATTGTACGGTAATTGCAAGCCCTCGCGCACTGTTAACGTGCCGGGTTGCAAGACGGGATATGGATGGGTCAGCGCAATAATAGATCAGCCGACGGCGTCAAATATTATTTTGACAGATTTGGCTGGCTTGAATACGTTTGGGTATTAAGTGCAGATGCTAATGAGAGTGATTGTTCCGGAAGGATTATTAATCTGTTACTGCTGGGTGTGCTTCGTGCTTTTTCTTTAATTTTTTATCGGAGCTTCAATTATGAAAATAATTTGTATTTTCATGTAATGTATTAAAATGATTGAGGATTTTGAAACGAAAAATTTATGTATTTAGATTTGGATATTTAAAATAAATGTCGATAGTTAAAAGATTTTGCAATTTAGCCAACGAATTGCAATGGACAATAATTGTAATTAAAAATCTTTAAATAGTTTCGTTACTACGTAAACGATAAAACTTCCCTTAAGTCCTCATTATTCTATTAACATCTCCTTTCATACCTCCGTTTAATGAAAAACAAACCCGGCGGTCGTTCATTTCCGCGAAAACTTCTCCGAATTTGAGCAAGTAGCTGCGCGCGCTCGAAAGTTTACCGCGAAATCCCTCATAAGCCTCCACGGCGCGCTTTCCTTTTAACTTGGTATATCATTCGATCCACGCCGGGGCTAGACAAAGTTTGCAGTCAAAGTAGCATACTGCAACACGGCCCGGCTAACTTTGCCGAGGACCCCGACTGCGTATTTTATAGTTAATAAATCTTTGAGCGGAGTCGCGCGTTCGTTTGGTTAACGCAACGAGCCGTGAGAAGATGCGCCTCGCTATGAATGCGAGCCGAATTAAAAATTCAAATCAGCCGCCGAAGCCTGGGATTATTTTTTGCGCGAACACCGGATTAACGGATGCGCACGCTTGCTTTTTCTTCTTCGTGGCGAAGATTGCTCGCGGCTTGTTTGACAGCCTTTTAGCCGATTAAAAGAGCGATAGTTTTAGCGAGAAGCCAGGCAGGAAAAGGGACACTCTTTATATTTTTGATTGTTAAATTTTGTAATTAAATTGATTTTCAGGTACCTGCAGCTTTTCCTCGAGTAATATTTTTGTGACAGTGTCTGGTTTTTATTCACAATAAGCATTCATTTACTTTCTTGATTTTTGGACGATCAATTTTTTATATGTAAAGTATAAAGGATGAAAATTGTATTAATACCTACAATTAAAAGAAAAAAAAGGGATAAATAAAGCAGCTCAGACGGTAGCTACCACAATCTTCAAGCAAGCAAAAACTTCGTTTGATGGTTGATGTATAGACGATCGTGACCGCAGCTTCCTATTGTTGATTCATGCAGCGTCACTCGTTGAAAGCCGTGAGGTTTAGCGAAGAGAGCAAGAATATCGCCAAGTTTGCATTATATTCCGCTCGATGACGCCTCGCTTCGCATGAACTGCCTTCTTGACAAAGCTCAATAGCGGTATTTTGTAATGGCATTCGCAAAGTCAACGCAACATTTTTATTATAAAATATATATTTTCTTTTTAAATTTATCCATAAACTTGAGTCTCCGAGCAGCACAAGAAACTTTATATAGTGATTTGCACGCTCTTACATTTCTCTTCACCTCGTACTTGCGCTCGGCAGCTTCGGCAAAATCAATATCCGACGACATTCTCCAAACAACGAAGTACGACATCTTCAATTACGTATCTATATTTATTCAGAAAAGCGGCTTTATCCGACGCTTCGCGGTTCCCTCCTTGGCAACACTCTTCCATCCCCGCTGTTCTACCTTTGACGACAAGCCGCGAGTGTCGTCGTTAAAAAGTCATACCGCGAGATTTCGCGGCTTCGTAACGAGAGGTCTGTGTGCCTCGAGTTTCTCAAATACGACTCGAGGGTATGTGCCTTGATTGATTGAGAAAAAGAGAGAGAAAGAGAGAGGAGAAGAGAGAAGAGCTGTAAAGCTGATTTATTTGGCCTTTGTTTGCCGCGTTAGAATCGAGTTTGAATCAATTCTTTTTCATTTTTATACAAAAGAAAAACTTTTCACATTCTCGCATTTTTCTCGACTGCGCCGCACTTTTTTCGTTTGTTTTTTTTTTCTTCTTCTTTGAAGGATCGCAGGTGCGAGTCGAAGGAAAAATTTATATTCAAGCGTGCACGCTGATTTATTCCTGGATTTGACGAGATTACTTGTGTATCTGTCAAAGTTGTGTACTGCGACGGAGGTGGTTTTTATTTCTTTATGCTAAGGAAACATTTGTTTGATGAAGGTTATTCATGCTGCGCATTTTCAGATAAATCGAGTCGATATTTTTCGCTGCCCATTGATTAAAATCAATCGCGTTGATTCTTCAACGCTGAGCGTTCAGCTGTGAATTGTAATTTTTGGCGGTGCGGAGTTGGTCATTTTTCACTGACTTTGCAAGGGAAGGTTGAATGTTTGTAAAAGAAAACATACTAAATATTCAAAAATAATGTAAAATGTTAATGACGAGCAACAGTTTTAACGTGTTATTGAAAAGCCTAAGTATAATTTTGACAATTTATTCGCAACGTGATGTCGAAAATTCAATATCTGTTTGATGTTAATTTTAACGTGACAATAAATGTACACATATAATAATGTGTTAAGGAATTAATTTTAATACAAGTTAAATAGAACAATTATATATATTAATTAATTATTTTAATAAAAATGTCATTCTCTTTTACGATAACTGCATTTATAAAAATACACATTGTTAATTCAATTTTCCACCATTTTCCATTAATCTTTTCATTTTCATGCAAAATATCACTGTAATTCTTCTTCACCCATTACTCCAAAATTCTCTCCCGATGAATAAGCAGAGCTTATTAGTTAAATGAACGTTGCTCGCAAGTAGCCCGACATCAAATAAACTCCTTATTACGCTGTACCAAATTAAAGGGAAACCCTCTATCCTTCCATAATTACGCGTGTAACAACACACACGCGACCTTTGAGGCAGCCCGGCGCGTACAGCGCGGGGAAGCACGCGAGGGAAGTCTTTGAGCTTGAGAACCCGACTGTGTGCACGTAAACCTCCGGCCGAATTTTCTCTTTGCTCGCACCTTGAGATAAGAACACCCGGGAAGGTCTCCAAACTGCAGGAGTAGCATAAAGCACGAATTCACTCTGGAGGAGAGAGAGAGGGAAGAGGAGACGGCAGAAGAGATACCGCGCTCTCCTGTTGCCACTGCCTCTGCGGGGGTCAGCAAAGTGTTTCGAGTGGGGCTGTGGCTCATCGTGCGGCTTATGGTTACAGTGCTGGGATAGTTGAAACATTTTTGCGGCGAGAGGTGACTTTAAAAAATGCGGACGATACGATTTATTTAAGCTCTTCTGCTTTAAGTTGGAAATTGTGCGGAGTTTCATTGGCCTTAGATTTTGGGCAAAGCCGTTGGAAGAGGGTTGGTATACGGTTCAATTGCGCTGTAATTAATAAATTTGGCTTGAGTTATGAGAGTGAAGAATTAATATATTTTCCTTTGCGCAGGAAATTAAGAGTTTGATAAGTGAAAACGGCACGCAGTAGAAAAAACCCGATTTGGTCAGACGCGGTAGCTGGCGTACGTAATTAAATTCTAAACGATGTAATGGGTTTGAAACTTATTAACATATTGTGCAACATTTTCTGCATATATATGACAAGCAAGTTTTATAAAAAGCTTTTGATTTTGGACTACATCCGTTACTTTATCGTTTGAGAAATAAGTAAAAAACATCACAAAGTTAAACGATTATAAAGTAAATGAACGTGTTCAGGAGTACAAATCTTTCATAATGCACGTTTATAAACTGAAATCAAAGATTCAAATAGCTCTAAAAGTCCCACTTACCTTCATTGAAATAAGTGAATAAATCCTTCGTTCGCACATACTCGCTTAATTACAGAGATGCTTTATTTACGTACCCTACCGGCGTCCTAAGCACATAACCCAAAAAAGCCATTACAGACCGAGAAATAAAATTCCACGGCAGCGCGACGGCAGCCGACGCGGCGAGCGAATGTAAATACGTGTGTCAGGAGGCAAGGATGCTACCTCCGCCCACGCAGAAGAGCTTTGCGCCAGCTGAGGTGGAGGGGGGCGGGAGGAGGAGGAGTTCAAGTGGTCACGTACGGACTCCGTCGGACTTGGCTCGGAAAATCTCCGGCGTTTTTCGACCTTCAAAAATTTCAGCTCCACGACCACCACCTGCCAGTTTGCCCGGCGCCGGGCGAACAGTCAATTGGGGGGAGGATTTTACGACGTTTGACGGCGAAATTTTCCGTGCCCGAAGTGCCTCCTTTAAAATGATGCACGCCGCGTGGAAGTGGACTTTTCGACTGCTGACCGTCGTAAATGCGAATCGAGGGGAATGTAAATTTTTGACGTGGCGCTTAGTCTATTGGTTTTCAAGTTGATGGAGCACTGCTGCGTAAATTGATTATGTTAATAAATATGGGAAAATTGATGGGTAATTGAATTTGATCTTGCATTGTTTTTACATTTTAACTTGTTGTTATTTTATTGTATTGTAATTTATTGTATAATGAATACAAAGATTGATGCCGGTTTAATATTGTGCTACCCAATGCTACATTTTAGCTTATTTAATAAGTATACACTTGTAAATATGAGTATATGGTAAAAAATGAGAATTTTTTTTTCTAGAAAATATTCAAAAATGTTTCTGTTCTCCTACTCTTTTTCCAATTTCCATGAATAAGTAAGTCATTGACTCCATCAATTACCATTACCAACTCTTCGTCATCGGACGATAAATCAATTCAAAATGCCTCCTAAAATTTCATTCTCCTCTCAAAAACTCTCTCTCCCCCCCCCCCTCCCTCCCCGTCCGCGTCGACAATCTCGCCACTCGACAAAGAGCATCGCTGCCTCATTTCCTAATAGACCCTTCATTCATCGCGCGCGACGGCTGTCGCCTAGATAAATCGGGTCCCCTCGAGTGGACCAGAGCACTCCAGCTATCGCGGCACGTTTCTCCCTCGACTTTTTTTTCGAGGCGACGCCCACGCAGAAAACCGATCATCAATCGCCCGAGTCCCGCTTTAACAATGCGCGACATGCGCTTGATATGCGTGAACTTGCGTGTCGCCCCCTTTTTTTCGAGGCTGGCCTTTGATTGAGGAAGGAGAGTGGACGTGGATAAGGAGGAATTTAAGTGAAGTCGAAGCGGTTATCGCTGCGCGTTAAAAAAATGATCGCTCCAACGGGGATTTTTGAAAGAATAGCTTCGGAAGCGAGAAGGATGTTCCGTTTGTTTTTTTTTTTTTATAATGAATTGTTAAAGAATAAAAAGTCGTTTGATCTATTCAGTAGTTTATTAACCTTATTTTTTTATTAGACATTCAATTTTTTGTCAGCAGAATTTTCGCTTGATGTTTATTTTAGTTATATTAATTTATTTATATTTAATTTATATTAAAAATAAAAGTAATAAATTGTGAACGAGTCACTGAATCAGTTTCAATTAAAATAGCTCGGGTCTCCATTAATAAATAAATTAAAAAGCATTTTCCTAGAATAAAAAACCACGACAATAGACAGACCAAAAGTATTTCAGCGAGGAAAAAGATAAGTACGAGAGACATATGAATGAAGGAACTTATAAAGCAAGATTAAATGCGAGGGAGAGACGGGAAAGAAGAAATCGAAAGGCTGAGAAAGAGATACGAGGAAAATTCCAGTCCGAGCGTATTTAGGGAGGGAAAAAAGGAGGCAAGTGGAAAGAATGCAGAGAGGAAAAAAAAATCCGGGATGGCGCAAAAGCTCCGACTGAAAGAAAACATTTGCAAGATGAATGAGCGAGACGAAAAAAGATAAAGACAAAAAGCATGAACGGGAAAAGGCGCGCGAATGTGCGAAAACTTGTACGGGCTTATTTATCGGGAGGTATAAAGGATAAGTCCCGCTGTCGAGTCTGAATTATCAGCGAATTTCTTGCGAGAAATAAGTGTAACGATAAATTAGAACTTTCGGTACTACAGAGTGATATTTAGCGTTTAGATGCTTAAATGCTGCAAAGCTGCTAATACATTTTTCGCGTCAACAAAGACATTAGAACAAAAGTTTTTTATATTTTTTAAATGTGAAATGTATCAGAAGATTGTTACGTACGGATATTTGACCAATCTTATTTTTGCCCGGCAAAATTCATTTTAGAAATAAATGATTGAAACCCAATATCGTCTAAGAAAATTGTATTACTTTAAAAACCTTCAGCGCTAAACTTTCCAAGGATAAATTGATTAATTCCAGAGTATGTGGAGGCGTATCAAATATACTTTTAATTATAAGATGAAACCTTTTATTACTTTCCTAATATATATATCTCTATAGCATTCCTGTACTTATATGTTCATTAATATGGGCGTAATGAAAAGTCTGTTTATAATTAGAACTTTATATAACGTAAATTAAGTAAACAATCTAAATAATAGTACATTGTGTAACTATGAAGAAAAGTTGAAAAAGTACAATTTTCTGTAACTTTTTTAATGCGTATTTGTGGTGTAGGCTCCTGTTCTTACAGGAAAGGGGGACGGGCATTTCGAGTCGTTCAGCATAAAATTATGTATTTTTGTCAATGAGGGCATGGAAGGTCCAAATTTGGTGTAAACAAATTAAAAAAAAAAGTTTTTTTTGAAAAATTTTCAAAATCAAAAAAAGTGATTTTTTCATCCGGTAAGCCCCGCTGCATTTTCTAGCGTAAAATGAGGGCCATTTCATGCCCGAGAGTTGGAAAAAATAAAATCTTTATGTTCGAAATAAGTTAAAATTACATGCTTATTTACAAACGAACAGTAATTTAACTAGTCAAATAAAATAGAAAACACTTGAACATGACAAAATAAATTACAAACACAAACAGCCCCGGAAAATTCGGAAAAACAAAAGCGCGGCGGCCGAACAAAGGAGCGGGTCTGCGTAACGGGGAAAGGACCTGGCGTATCAGCTGTGTTAGTTACGTGCTCCCTTCGAAGGTGTAACGTCGTTGGTGAGCTACAGTTGATACACGCGGCAGAAGTTGACGGGGCAGATCGCGTCCGTCGCACAAGTTCAAAATAAGTAAGTAACACAAATAAATAATATTAAATAAGAGGAAAAACATTTTCCAACTTCTAAGACAGGGTCCGACTGCATTGCTGTACTGACGAGTCCAGGGGTCAGAACTGAGATAAATATTGATAACAGTTGGTAGATTCTTCCAAAATATTTGAATATGGTAACTGATTGATGTGTAGTTAAAATATTATAGACCTTAAATATAAAAATTATTTTACGTTAATTTATTTTTATTGTTAAACGGCGAACTTATATAGTTATAAATTTTGCGCTTGCTACATGGGAGAAGGACCTTTTTTATGCGCGAATTGAAAAAAAAAATGCTCTCCAAAAACATAATCGTATCGTGCCCACCTTCCCATAATTATGTAAAACTACCGGGGAGAACTTCGCTAATCCTCCAGAAAATGAATCACCTATAACGTTCTTGAATGTAAATTAAAGAAGCTTTTCAATAAAGCCCCTTTTAATTAAGTGATCATCGTGCATTTTAAAGAAAAGAGTGTAATCGCAGCTACTGCATTTTCTTATTTCTCCCCCCTGAAATTGCCTCTGGGGCGAGTTCCATTACGCATTGCGCATTTCCCCGCGTAACGAGGATAATGAAATGAGCAAGAGCGGTGAGAACCCTTGACTGATGAATGGCAGATAGAGAAAGGCTTGGAAGTGCAAAAAAATAGAAAACTGCACAGGATAAGCCAGCCTGAGCTGAGCATGGAAAATCGTGCGATAAGTAGCTTGGCTCGAATAGAAGCGCGCGGCACGTGCTGTGCTCTTGCAGAGGCACAATTGCGAGGGTATATAATGTTCAAAGTAAACTTTGTACCGCTTTATTTGAAAGGAGTATCTGAGGAGGTAATCGTTTTTTTTTTCGTGGAGTTTTTGCTCGACGGTATGTTTAGTGAAAAGCTTTCTTTCTATCACATTTTTGCGCGAAAGAATGCTGAAATGGAAATTCGATCGGGTATTTTAAACCAGACGTAGGAACATCGAGAGAAACTCAAATAGTAAATGTTCTATAATATAATATACTTTTTTCTAGGAACTTGAATTGGGGAGATGAAAATTTATGAAGCTGTAATTTTAGATGTTAAAGGAAACTTTTTATTTTTGAGAAAATGATGTACTTTATTTCAGAAGACTATTCAAAGCAGAGAATTGCAAGAGAACAATTATATTTTACATTTTATTCAAGATTTAAAATAGCTAATTCATTAAAAATAATTATAATTAGTTAAAATATGCGGAAAAGGTGTACTACTCCAATTGGAAAGCAAAAAACTGTGCTGCAAGAAAACAAGAAGTAAAACGCTCGAGTTTATAACGCGAAAGGCAAAGACGTATAAACCAAAATAGCACAATAAAAAAGTCGTTGTTTCAAGGAAAAATGTTGTAAGTAGAGAAGGTTCGATAAAAAAGGAAGAAGAGGGCGCAAGATAAATAAAGGTAGCAAGTATAAAAAGAGGAATAAACACGACGTTCGTAAGGCAAAAGTCGACACGTAAAGTTCTGACAACGAAAATAACTTCTTTATTAGTGCTAAACAAACACAAAAAAGTAATCTAATGCGTATCGAATGATAATAATTGACTTATAAAAGATACTATCGCTGTTAAGGACTACTGGAGGGATGGGAAACAAATGATATCTTGTTCCAATAAACACGTCGTCGAATGATAGCTTAGAATCTTGTATTAAAATGAATTTTGGAAAATAATTTATATTATATTTGGCTAAGACTTGATAGTCTGAGTAAAAATATATGTAAAAGGAGAATGTTTTATGCAACATTCATAAAATATACTTTATGCTACACTCATCAATAGTATCTAAAATTTTTTATCAGTATCAGCTCTATATATGAAATTGTTTGAGGAACAAAATGAACCCCTGTACGTTAAAATCCGATGATAAACAAAAGAAATTCCAATAAGTTATCGGCATTTTTTAAAATTAATAACATCTGCACTTTTGGTATTAAAATATGATACAAAATATTTTTGCTTCCTCCTAGAAGAAGTATTGTGATAATAATTTTTGTAGTTGTTCGAAAAATCGGTTATCATTGTATTTTAAGGTGTCAGGAACAAGAATAAATGGCTTTTGCAAAATGTCTGTATGGATGTACGTGTGTGTATGTATGTATACGCTGGATCTCAGCTTCTACATTTTTTGTTTTTTTTTTGTGAGGGCGGCAAAAAAAAATCTTTTTTTTGTTTAGCTTATTTGTTTTTGTTTTATAGCAAATTTTCGATTTTTGAAAAATTTAATTTTCATTTTTTTTAATGATAGGATTGAGATATTTGAATCGAACAAAGGCCAATTTAAAGAGCATAAAAATACCTATAATTTCAGAGAAAAAAAGTTACCCTAGCTCTTATGGTTCTTTTATTTTTAATAAATACGTGTTTTTTTTTTAAAAAAGCTTATAATTTTTAAATTAAATTATCAACTGCTCTGAAAAAAATTTTGGCAATTAAGAATATATATAGCTATCATCTGTAAAAATTTCAAGCCATTTTGTCAATTAGTTTTTGAATAAAAAGCTGAAAACCGAAAAAAATGAATTCTCTAGGGGAAACCATTACGGAAGTAAAAATACTTTAAATTACTTAAAATTTTGGGAAAAGGTAGATTTTTTACATGTTTAGAGCTATATAGTTTTTCTGCTTATGAAACGTATTAAATATTTGCACAAAGTTTCCATTCACCGACACAATTGTATGACACATTCGAAATCTTTGTAAGTTTGCACAAACACTAGACGAACTTTTTCTTTTGTTTTTTCATATGAACTTTAAGAAAAAGTATTAATGACCACATTGAAATTTTCTAGCTTCATTTTACACCGTTATCAAGACAAGATTCACGATTTAAAAAAAATGACCATTAAAAATGCATTTTTTTAAAAACATTATAAATTTTATGTTATAACAGATTTTTTCGTAAATCTGACTACCGGAAAAAGCGACCCCAAAATTCTTAGGATATGGACTTCACGATAATATTCGATTGCTTTTTCAATAGAATTTAATAGGTTCGAAAAATAGAAAAATTTTGGTCAATTTGCCCGTTAATGGGTTGAGTTAAGGTGGACAGAGTCCAAATTGGATGGGTCTCCTGCAGTCTGAGGCCGCGGGCCCTGGTCGAGCGCTGCTACAACTGCCTTGGCTACACCCGCGGCGGTAAATCACGTCGCGGGGTCCGGAGCTTGCGCGGTTTTCCGAGCGGCCTTCCGACACAGCACGAAATATTTCTGGAATATGTGAAAGACAACATTGAAACGTTCTAGTAATCTTTAATTGAAATATTCCTGGAATATTTGCGTGCTCTTAAAATTTCTGACGTTGGAATATTACAGAAATTCTTACCGAAAGATAACATAAAGAAGACACTGGAATATTTCTTGTAATTTTTAGTAAAGAATTTTGTACTATGTAGCAGTAGCATTTCATTAAAATATTCCTGGGTATAGTATTTTATTGAAATATTCCTAAATATAGTATTTTATTGGAATATTCCTGTAATATTCCAATGAAATACTATTGCTATATAGTACAAAATTCTTTACTGACAAACTAAGAATAGAAATTCTGCAACGCGATTGGCGAAATAGGAAATTTATTGTCAAATGAATGAGTTCTTTATGGTAAATAAATTTATATCATACCTTTTAAGTTTTAGAATCTGATTGATTTGATCTCGTTGAATTGATGAAACTATTTAAACGTGGCAAATTCATTTTGAAAAATAATAGTTTTCAATATTATTTTAAAAACTTAAAAGTTCACTAGAGACACTTGAGAAAGTCAAAGCCGTTAGACAAATATATGTGAATCTAAATATTCACTACTGCCTTTCAAGAGATCTGTACGCTGTCACTGTTGAAAACTAACTGCTCCAAATTACGAGCGGTGTCTTATACTATAGATTATATTAATATTATGTAGATTATTAGCGCTCACGCAGACCCTGAGCTACCGTGAATGCAAGTCGAACGGCACCGGGATTTTTCTCTCTTTTCGGCGGTAAAAGAGCGTCAACATCGTCGGTTTCCTCATTATAAATTTCGGCGTTTTTTTCACGCGAAAGCGCATTGGAAAGCTCGTTTTCCTTTCCGGCGACGTGCTCGACCGAAAAATTAAAACCGCGCAGAAACATTGACCAACGGTATAATTTACTTTTATCGTCTTTGATTCTATTTAACCAGGTGAGCGCGCGATTATCTGTTCGTAAAGTAAATCTACCGACCTCCAAATAATGACGTAATTTGCGCAGGGCCCAAATTACAGCGAGGCACTCCTGCTCGTTTGAATGATACCGCGTTTCTGCCGCCGTAAACTTCGCGTTCGCGATCACTTGACGTTCCCCTTTCTCCGCGAGCTGGTATAACACGGCCCCCATGCCAGTCGCAGACGCGTCTGTTTGAAGGAGGAAAGGCACTCCTGGTTTTGGCCTTGATAATACAAGCGGACTATTAAACAATTGTTTTACCGCATCGAACGCGCTCTGGGCTTTCTGCGTCCAGCGCCAAGCGCTATTCGACGAGAGAAGGGCCATGAGCGGAGACGCGTTGTTCGCGAAGTTCGGCACGTACTCGCGAAGCCATCCGCACACCTCGAGAAACTTGCGTAAGTCTCTGCGATTGCGTGGAGTCTATGCGTCTAAAATCGCTCGCACGGCTTCGGGTCTGGCTTCATTTCCTGAACTGGTAATCCGGTGTCCGAGGAAATTGAGTTGATTTTTGCCCGAACGAACATTTAGAAATAGAGCACGTCCAACCTGTTCAGGATAAAGGTTTGGATTTAAATAAACAATAAAATTCCACGCTTTGAATCAAAATCGACTATTTATTTTTATTGATTCTTCAATTTTAACGCTAATACTTAAACGACAACTGTTCGAGACTAACAAATACTAAGTCTAATTACAACAGTTAAATTAATAGACGACCGTCTCGCGAACCCGGTAAGTGTAGAGTGATCCGCTCGCGCTTTCGACTCGCCGTTGACCGCTGAACTCTGCCCCCGAATCGCGCCGAGCGGGCCCGAGGCGACACGATTTTTGTATACACAATCGATGACGCAACCTCTAATTCCTTATCGCTCTAGCGCCCGTGACGACTTAAGTCTAATGCCTGACGGCCCCGGTTTAGCCTTGCGGCTTTCCCGTGCACGAGTGAGACCCTCATAAACTAACAGAGGAACCTTGCGGCTCTTCCACGGGGTCTCTTGAAGGCCTAGGGACACCCAAAGTTGGCCCCTAGCCTATGGGTTGACGCCCCGGAGCTGCCCTGCCAACTCCGCGCGGAGACTTCGGTCGCCACGTCGCGCTGGCCTTTCCAAAAATCCAATTTTATTTATAAAAACGCGCCTTTATCGCCACGGCCCCCCACGCGCTCCAATGTATCCGCAACAAAACCGTAAGTGCTAAGCTTTTTAAACACTTTTCGCAAGTGAGTGAGATACTCATCCCAAGTTGATGAATAGATAACAAAATCATCTAGATAAAAGCGGACGAACGCGTTCATATAACCGGCCAAAACCTCCTGCGTGATAAAACTATTAAAGCACCCGGGTGCGTTTTTTAGCCCGAATGACATCACGCGCCACTGGTACAAGCCACCGTCCGGCATAGCGAATGCGGTGAGGAGTTTGGCTCGGTCGGTTATAGGGATTTGCCAATATCCTTGTTTTAGATCTAACGTGGTAAATATCTTCGCGTCGCCTATATCTTTAATTACCTCGTTAATAAGGAAGATTTTGTGACGTCTCTCGGGTAATCGAATTTAAACGCCGGTAATCGACGCAGAATCTAAAATTACCGTCCTTCTTCGGCGACATAACGATGGGAGAACATTACGGAGCCGAAGAGGGTTCGATTAGGCCGTCTGCGAGTATCTCTCTCACCTGCGCTTCAATGGCTTGTTTTTTCGCAGCCGAGTAATGGTAAGGTGGAAGGCGGAAAGGCTTCTCGTTTGTAAGCTCTATGTCATGCTTGACATACGGTGTTTGGCGCAGCGGGCCGGTTCCGAAAAAAACATTGCCGAATTCGGTTAAAAGTTTTTTTAATTCGGCTGCTTTTTCTCGCGGAAAACCGAAGCTGAAAACCGAAAAAAATGAGTTTTCTAGGGGAAACGATTACGGAAGTAAAAAGACTTTAAATTACTTGAAATTTTGGGAAAAGATAGATCTTTTACATATCCATATCCTGTCCATCATTCTGATTGAAGGATTTTCATGACCTTTACGCTAATATATCGAAATTCTATACCAAAATCGATTTAGAATATTTGGTAATTACTGGTTTAAAGGCATGTTATAATTATTTTATAATTCAAATAAATATTTGTACTATTACAGAAAAAGTTTTATCAAATCAAATGAAATTAAATCACATCTTATTTCATAATCTATATTTTTTGAATAAATTAATTATTATTAAAAATTATTGGTTAACTTAATGTACAGATATTTTTTTTGAGAATAAATTCTTGATTCAATTTCTTAATGAAACTGTATAAACGCTTAAATGACCTGAAATTGATTGTTATCGCTGTTCTTCCTTAAATTATAAAAAATTATAAATACTCAGAGCTGTGTAGTTTTTCTGCTTATGAAACATATTAGTTGAAAAGATATAACTGTTTTATTTATTTTGTTTCAATTTTTGGAATAGCTGTATCTTAGTGAATAATTGATCGCTTTCAATGATCTACCACTTATTTTTTTCGCCTTTAACTAAACTTTCAAAATTAAAAAGAATTTTTGAAGTTCATCTACTGTTTTTGTTTTATAACGATTTTAAGTTATGTATGGTATCGCGATTATATATATAACATAGTATTGTTATATTTTTATTATTATTATTATTTTATTATGACTTTTTACATTAGTTTTAGCAATATAGTTTAAATAAAATATAAAAAATTACTTTTCTGTGACTAATATTAGTTAGAGAAAATTCAATTTACTTTAAATTTTTATTTTTTTCAAAACGAAAATAGTATGAAAAGGTAACACCAAGTTAAAATCACCTTTATGCTCTCGTATTGAACATTATTTTTTGATACGACTTGTACAAAGCTTGATTTAGTGCATGATTTTTATTTAAGCTGGCGCAAAATCGAGCTTTGCGCAAGGAATTTCAAAAATTCTGTTTTTTAGTATTTTTAATATTCCAATAACAAAAGTTTTATTTAAATTTTGTTTGCTGTTCATTAAATTCTAAAATGGACATAGAAAATATGGTATCGCAATTATATGTATAATATATTATTTAGATTATTATTGTTATTTTATAATGATTTTTTACATTAGTTTTAGCAATATATAGTTCAAATAAAATAAAAAGAATTGCTTTTCTTTGGCTAATATTTTTATATGACTTAATTTAGCGCATGCATTTTTATTCAAGCTTCCGCGAAATCAAGTTTTGTACACAGAGTTTCAAAAACTCTTTTTTTTAGGACTTTAAATAATCCAATAACAAAATTTATATTTAAATTTTGTTAGCTTTTCATTAAATTCCAGAATGAGCATATAAAAATAAAATAATAATAAAAACGAGATAGTAATGGAAAAATAAATTAATTAGGAGGAAGCTTTTTTTTTTGTTGCATAAAGCATCCTTCTTTATTGCACATATTTTTACTCAGATGCAGATCATGTCTTAGCAAAAAATATAAATTATTTCCGAAAAGTTGAATTATTTTAATAGAATCTTAATATTCTTAGAAGATTACAAAGGTAATTAAATTAAACAAGGAAGTTTCTAAATTAAATAGAACAGAAAAATATTTCATATAATAATGATCGCAATACCAGATACAATGTAATGAGTAGGTGCCGAGCTTAGGCAAAAGCACTACCCATTTATAACTTTCAGAAATGAGGTTTTATCTTTTTATTTCGAGTCAAGCACTAGACTTTATTAATACATCTAAATTAAATAAAAGAAAATTTTGCTAACTTAAAGTTCACGCAACAAAATTTTAATTCTATATACCTTCAAATGTCACAAAATATATAATATATTTAAACCGGCCAAACCAAAGCGCTTTTATCTCGAAATAAAAGCAGGAAAAATCCGACTACTTATGTACGAAGCTTTAGCGTAATTCCGAGACGGCCGTGCTTATGTACAGAACAAATCTGCGAATTTACCGTTCTGTCGCTCAACGGAGGTATCGCATTGCAAAGCGGCGACTCGTGTGCGTAATACACGTCGTACGAGCGATTCTCCCCTCGCGAAAGAGAGCTGAAATGCAAAACGTCAGGCGATACGCGAAAAGTTTTCGTAGGAGAGAAGGAGGAAACCCGACGTTTAAGGGAGAAACGGCTAATGAAAGGGTTCGCGAGTGTCGGCGAGCGACTGGATGCTTCGCCGGAGAGTGAAGCTCGCACGGTTCGAGAAGGTTCGGATATACTGTAACTAAATTACTTCGCTTTGGAACTTTGATGCTTTTACATTGAAAATTTTAGATAATGAAATTTCAGTCGGCGACCTATTTTAGAAAGGTAGTGAAGTTGTTGAGTGTAAGTTACTGAAATTTCTTATTAAATTCTTTACAGTGAAAGCAGTTAACAGGTTAGAGTTCTGTCATTTTGTTATCAATAAATTATGGAGATAAGGGCCGCGGCTCTTCAAGAAAATACATCCCAGGGATTACTTTTAAAATCAATACTTGTTCATTTTGCAAAATGAACAAGTATTCGAAATGATGTAAATGTACACGTAATACTTTTTCAATATTTCCATTGAAAAAGATTGCAAAAGAGAAATCCTAATCCTACTCCTATTGGAATTCAAAATAATAGGAGATAGATTAAATCTCACAGAAGCGTAGCGAGCGTGATAGTTGTATTAAAAATTTGAAGTAAACGTCATTATGCTAATCAATGCAGAGCGTTGAATACCAAGACGATTGAGTTAATTTCATGTTAATTACTTTGGCGAGGCCGTTAAATTACAGCAACGCGACGTAATCATCTCTCATATTATAATTACCTCAGCGACGATAATTTCGCATTCCGATCGTTGAACGCGTTCCAGCAACCGAGTGCACACCCCGAGCGAGGAGCTTCCCTGCGAGCCTCCCGGAAAAATCAGCAACGGAAACTCGGCTCCGCAGATAATTTAGAATCAATGACGGACGCAGAGGCGCAGGCAGGCAGGCAGGCGAAAAAGGAGGCCGAAAAGAGGAGGAGCGGAGATGCCGGCGAGAGAAGCAGAGAGACAACGAAGAGATAAAGCCGCCTGGAAAGAGGTTCGCTCGGAGACAAAAGCGCGCGGCGGCGGCGGCGGTGGCTGCAGGTATACGTGTAGCGTTACTGCCGAGTACGTACACAAGTACGAAGTATGCGGGGGAGAGGGGGGGGAGTAGGTGGCCGAGGGCAAGCCGCAGAGGTAGAGAGCGAGAGAGAGAGGGAGATAGAGAGAGAGAGAGAGGGGGGAGGGTAGTACCTCTCGTCCCCACCAGCCCGGAGGTTCTGCCTCGGCCGGGTCTCCGGCTGTGCGACGAGGACAGCCCCATCGATCCGACGACCACGACGTCGCCAACACTCACACACGCGAAGTACGGAGCGAGAGAGAGAGAGAGAGAAGGTTGACTGCGCTACTGGGGTAGTAGGAACGAACGGCCGCCGCCGGGAAAGGGACTTTAGCTCCAAAGCCCGCTCGGAGGCTGCCGAGTTTAGTATCTCCGCGGCTCCCAGCGCGAGTGCACGCGGAACTCTGCCGCGGAACTCTCTCGCTGTCTGACTCTCTCTCTCTCCGCTCCTCTCTTCCCCCCCTCTCGCTCTCTCGCATGCACCTCCTCGTAAACACTGGCACGCCTGACTTGCCGCGGGTGCACAAACTCAGACGCGTCACACAGTGATCAACGCCGCCACGAGGATGGCGCAGTGCGTGCACCGTGCGCGGAGACACACGTGCCGTTGAGCCAAACGGCATGAATGAGCAGGCCGCAGCGGGAAGTGGAGCACGAGGAGGAGAGAGACCTGGATCGGAGTTCACCATAGGTGAGTCGTCCCGATCTTTTGCCGCGGGGCTTTTCGCGCTGCCGAGATGAAGCTGTGCAGCGCTGCCAGGGGAGAACTGCCTGTTTGGGGTGACGATGAAGCGACGGTACGGGGGAACTCTTCGCTAAGGGGCTTTGTTGAGGATCGATTTTTTTATAGTTTGGCAAACAAAAGCCCGCCAGGTTTCAGCGGTATTTTTAGACTCGGAAATGGGAAAAAGTTTCCGGGAACGATCGAGACGGTGCACTTCGAGAGTTTTTTTAATGGATTGGCAGGATTTTTTTTTTTTTTTGTTTTTGATTGGAAGTTATTTTTAAATATTGCCTTGAACATTGTTAAATGTGGTTGCGGAATGAATTTTTCTGAGTGGCAAGTGGAAAAGAAAACTGGAAACGTTGAATTTTTTTATTTGATAATTTTGGAAGAATAGTTTAAAAGTTGGAGATTTGATTTCTTTCAAAATTCATTTAATTTGATTTTTAAAACGTTTCATTTAAATATTTAAGCAATATTTTTATTCAGTTTGATGTCGACTGAAATTTTGTTACTTAAAAGTATTAATTAATACTTCATTGCTTAAATTTAAAAGAGTTTAGTGCTCAAAAAGATATGCAAAACAAGCAGGTAGTCAACGTTTTGATTTAAAATATGCCGCCTGCCTTGAAATGATTGATCGAAAAGTCATGAAAGGTGGCGAAACGACTTAAAGAAAGGTTATTTGTATTTATAAACGATTATCCACCGCCGAGGCTGTGATTGAAGTTTGAAATAAAACTTCTTACCGTTGAATAGTTTTTTCTAACTTTCAGAAGTTAGCGCCTTTTCAAATCTAAGCATGTCTACTTTGTGTACATTTAATGGATGCTCGGAACAGCATTCGAATCATTTAGTCAATTGTTTTGGCGTCGAGAATAATTTAGTCAATTTCAAGGCTTTTCCTAAAAAGGTTTTCATGTTCAATGCGTTATAGAATATAATAAACATTTGTTACTTTATTTGATTAAAAATTTTATGATCCTCAAATTTTTCACGCTAAAAATCAATTTATCGAAGAAATATATCACCATTTTACGATTCCATTAAAAGAATTAAAAAATATGGCGGAATTTTTATAAAATAATAAAACCTTTGCGTTAAAAAAATATTGTTTTATAATTCAATTGAATAAAAGGACATTGTTCCAATTTTAATATAAATTAATTGACAATATATGTTATTAATTGTATTCTAAAAAAGTACATGGAATAAACAAAAGTTAAGCAAATATTGATATTCAATAAGTAAATAATATTTATTAGGAAAAAGAGATATTTTTAAATTCTACGAAAATTAATTACTCGTATTATTAGAAAATATTTAGTCTTCTAAATTTAGCGTTTTTTAATCTGGCTTCTCGCGTTGATGCTAAACTCTACCATCTAAATAAAATTGAGCTTAAACGAGTTTTAAAAAATCTCAACAAGATTATTAATCCTCTATTCGAACGGCTCTCACCGCAAAACGAAAAAAATCGCTTCGAACATTCGTGAATCTCAGTTTTAATTTTACCTTTATCGCTTCGTACACATTTTTGATTCCTCGCGCCGCAATAAAAGAGCGGTCAGGCATCCGCAGCTTCCTCAAAAGCCGGGGGGGGGGGCGCTTTATTAATCGTCTGGGAAAATAGTTCGCGATCGGCGTCGTCGGGAGTCCAATATTGGCGAAACAATGCGACAAAAATTTTGTCGCCTCTCGCGGAAAGTCGCGTCTCTCTCTCTCTCTCACTCCGCGCTCCATATGCGAGTCGACCAACAGCTTTATCGCACTCTGTTTATACGAGGAGCGAGATACGGTTTATAAACTCCCCGACGTTTCGAGTTTGTTTTATGATATTGCACTGGTTAGTGCGCGAACTGAAAGTTGCCGACGCGTCGTGTCACTTCTCGGTCGCACACCTCGACCGAGACTCTCTCTCTCTTTTTTATACGCGAAAATTTTGCAAACTGTATATACTCGCCGCTGCGAGTTTAATTCTTTTTGCTTCCCGCTTCTCCTTCGTCTCTCAGTTCGGGTTTAAAATAAAGCGCCAAGTTTATCCTGATCGAATTTGGCTTATCGTTCCGGTGGCGAAGTCTATATCGTTCAGATGAGATGCCGATAAACGAGAAGCGTAATTAATGAACTGCTTTAACGATTCTTTTGTAGGAAGTTGACAAAACGAGTTTTTCCATTTATCAATATAGTTCAGGATTCCTTTCCGCGCGGCGCGTCGTTTATTATTAAACCTGATTAAAAAGAGGCGCAGCCTTTTTTTCTTACTCCGCTATTCCCTTTTCTTTAAAACGCTATTTATGGCCTTTTTAAAGTGAAAATACTGGGTTATTGGAAAATTTCTCTTTACTTCGGAGCGAACGATTATAAGAGAAATGAAACTTTAGCCGTTAGCAATAAAATCTATATTTGCTGCGGTTTTCCCCTTCCCCCTCTCCCTTTAGCCGACGAGGAAATCCTGATGCGCCGCGCGGTAAATCGAAGCGCGGAATTTTCTATTTCAGGCGCATCTGAAATGGGATTCTTCGCCCTTTTCCCATCTTCTTCTCTCTTCCTCTCTCTCGAAACGCGGCTCGCGGCTCTCTCTTTTTTCGCGGCCTTGCAAAAATTTTCCCCAGGCGATGACTGCGTGTTTTCGCGAGATAAGGCATTTGGGTTAAGAATGCGTTCGCGCGCCTTGAGTTCGATGCCAGGCCGGTCGGATATTATCTGCGTTATTTTCGTCTCGCGCCTTTATCGGGATTAATTGAGCTTCTGCTTAAGTAAATGAAGCGGAAATAGTATTCGCGAAGCTGCAATCGATGGTATAAGATTGTTAAAGATATCTCGTTATTTCTGGTAATGCTTTTTATATTGGATTCAGGGAGGACGCGTACATGTGTTATTTACATATTTGTAGCGGGTTGGAAATCGATTTTTTCGATGGGATGCTTGTGTATCGACACGGAGTATTATAATTTATAAAACATATTTTAAACGTCTTGCAATCTGAATAGAAATATTGTGCTAAAAAGGTTTGCATTTAGATGTAGGAATTTTAGAAGTTTTTTGTTAATACCTTTAAAAATGAAGATGTATGAATAGGTTGACCTGTTGATAGAGTTTCCAAAAAAGATATATGGATATACAAATATTTATGTG
Organism: Ormyrus rosae; assembly: GCA_035047165.1. Classification (NCBI taxonomy): domain Eukaryota; kingdom Metazoa; phylum Arthropoda; class Insecta; order Hymenoptera; family Ormyridae; genus Ormyrus; species Ormyrus rosae. The sequence continues at coordinate 33,712 of JAWWML010000026.1, read as the reverse complement.
AAGTGTTCTATGTGAACTTTGTAAAGAAAGTTTTCATTTATAACTATCTTTTTAGAAGACTGTTTATTACTATTACTAATAAAATCATTTTATATACTAAAGATTTAAATAACATTGCTAAAAAATAAGATTGATTTTTAAAATATGAAAGTTTTCACTTCTTCTTATGCCAAATTTAGCTGAAATTAGAGCAGATAATCCAATTAGGGCCTAAATAAAGGTATCCATATAATCTCTATTTGAAGTATTTGGATAATTTTAATAAGTAATAGAAAACAAACTCCAAATCTTTTACTTCGCACGTATACCTTTAACACGTGTTTCACTGTTAATACTGTTAATACTATTAATCGCCATAAAGTTTACTTGACATGTTCCATTAAAGATAAATGGCTTTTAGTTTTGTCGATACAAATTAAAAAGTGAACGTCTTATAGTTTGCTATCGTGCAAAAAGTCTACGTAAACTCATTCGATCGTGAAAAATGGTGCATCCAGTTTATATTGGATTTTCTTTATTAAAAATTTGTTAAAAACTTGCAGAAAGTATATCTTCCGAACTATGCAATAAGTCCAAACGGGTAAAAAGTGTCTCGCAAGAAAAGTTTGCTTTCTTCGTTAAATTCAGATTATGAAGGAGAGATTTTTACGATTATTAATTTTTAATAGTAGTTGATGTATTATAGTACCAAAGGAAATTAAAAATTTTTACAATTTGCTCTTGTCTGTCTTACGAAAAGTAATTTAAGTTTTAGATAGTTTTGTTCATAAATGCATACATAAGCTAATTTAATTTTGAACTTTAAATCAGAAAAATAATAATTCTTTATCCCATTTGCATAAATATGGAGTTTAATTTTCCGCATAATTGACATTTTTTTCGTGTAATATCAATTTATAAAGTCGTAAATGAATTGCATATTCAACTTAATCCAGTTAGTAAGATTAGACTGGGCAAAATTGTATGAAACGGAAAAAAGAAGGGTTAACTAATATTTTAGTATAAAACTTGTAAACTAAAAGAATTATACTGTTTTATTTTGATTTCTTATTTTATATTTAAGAAAATAATCTCCAAAACATAATAATAACAGCAATAACAAGAACTTTATAGCATTACGTCTCCGAAAAGCAAATCCAAGCCCCTCTGTTTTATTTAAAAAAAAAAAAAAAAAAAAACCATTTACCCCAAACCTTCCTCTCGGGCACCGCGAGACATAAAAATATTTTCTTTTATCAAGCGGACGGAAAAATGTTTCCCCATTCCATATTGACCCTCTTCCAGCGCTATCTGCACGCGTAACGCGCGGAATGCCCGCGAGCGACGTATCGTGCAGAGTGAAAAGGCGCGGAATATAAAGGACGAGAATGCAGAGGTAAAGTAGGCTCCTCTCCCGCGGGGCCATTATTCAATTCGCCACTGTTTAAGTAATTCAGTAACGTCGGGGCCTCCGCGCTGCCGAGAGGCCGAGGCTATAAACGCTGGAGAGAGAGAGAGAGAGAGAGAGAGCAGTGATGCAGGTCCGCGTTCGCTCGAACCGAGGTGTGTGCCTGTCTCGACTTATTACTCGCAAGCTGGATATGCCTCCTGAGAGTAAACACGCGATTAGAAAGTGTAATCCGCCTCGAGTACAGACGTAATAATTTGCGTTTTTGGAGGGCTTGGAGGAAGCGAGATTTTAGAGGGGTGAAGAGTAGGCGAGTTTAATTGATTACATGGGAGAGGTGTAAACTTCGTTGTTTGTATTCTGAAATAAGTGAATAAGGGATTGGTAGGTCGAAGAGCATACTGCGAAAATCAGTACTGAAAGAAATCTTACCTTAAGTAGAAAGATTAGATTAGGTAGAAAAAAGTTAATTCGTAATCATCTTAACATGTTATTTCGGATAAAAATCTTCTCTTTTCTGTTCATATTATTTGAGACAATCTTCTACTGCAAGCAATCGAGATATAATCTTCCATTCAAGAAGATTCAGCAGATAAAATTACCAGCTCCAACAAGTATTTATAAAAAAAAATAGAGCGACGACTTCCTTTGTGAACGAGGCCTCACAGTTCATTAAGTAAAAATGTCGGATTAACGAAGACAGAGGAAAACGGCACGAGAATGCACGATGAGAGCCAAACATGATACGTGGAAACAGAAGACGAAGAAGTGGTCGAAAGAGCGGTTAAGAAAGTTCGCAGTCGAGGAAGGGGGAAGTAAACCTGATCGTGAAGTCAGATAGCTAGTTTTATAAGGGAGAGTAACCGCATTAACTTTGTGGGGAAGAAAGGACATTGGAATGCGCGATAAGAAGCTCGAGGAGATAGACAGATTAATTGGAGATTCTCTAATCGTGCCACGGTCAAGCAGCCCATAGGCATCGGGAGTTTAATGCAGCGTTACGGGCTAGCTTATTATCACGTGCTTTGTTTAATTAAGTAATTATGCGTAAGACTTGAAATTGGTTTCATCGTCGAAAATCTTTTTGAGTAATGTTTAGATTTGATATTATTGTTGATGATGCATAAAAATATTGCACAGAGAAAAATGTTTACAAACATCAAATTATCAATCAGTACTATAAAACTTTAGATACAATAAAAACTTCCGTAATTTCCAGTCATTGAGTAAGATAAGCGTTCGATTTTGTGGCTTTGGCTTCTTTCATTCTACATATAAAGAAGTCAGATAGTACAGGACATGCGCGTTAGATGTGGAGATGGTTTAAAGAGAAACGAAAAAAGTAATAATACTTTTTCTCTTATAACTATAAGTGCCTTAAAGACTAATGCGCATGTGCGCAGATCTCTTTCCATATAGGCGCTACAACAGTGTTAACCTGACATACAGCGCAGTAAGCACAAAAGTCGGGAAGATCCGATTTTTAAAACGGCTCCCCGCCAAGAGCCCGAAGAAGCGCGTTGCAGCACTGAGCCGCTATTAGGCGGCGCATGCGGACCTGCAAGCAGACTAGCTATTTTGAGAGCATAAGAGAGCACAGAACTGAACCTGATCACTTTCAAAATTTCAAAATTGGACAAATTCAAAGGTCAGTAAAAATAATTTTGAAAGGAATTTTTAAATAAATTCACCAGTTTATAAACAACTGAAAATGTATATATACAGTTGTCGTAAGGTAAATTGAAAAACGAAATAAATGAGCTATGCATAACGCGCGAACTAGTGAATGATTAAAATTCTAGTTACAAAATAATAAGAAAATTAGATAAGTTATATTTATAGGAATCAACTGCATTACAAATTTGTGTTAGAAATAAATTGGATAGATTAAGACTAAGTAAGTAAGAGATTACACAAACGCGAGTGAATTTTTTAGTGAATTTGAAAAGCTAATAATAATTGAATTATAAAATGCCGGTGCAGCGGCAAATGAACAAGAAACATTAAGTTATTTATTAAGAACACTACCAAGTTCCTTTATATATCATACCAAATTCCTTTATGTAGCATAGTATCGATATCAACTCTTCAACTTGGATACATTATCTTCAATCTTTATATATCTCAATGTTGGGATTAGATCTTTAGCTTGAAGACTGTCTTTATTTTGAGAACATTTTATCACTACAAGAATATTCGCAATACCATCTGCATTGTAATCGAACCAAGGAGTCCTTTTTGATATAAGCAAGCCCGCTTCTGTCACTTTAATACCTGTCAACTTTTCATATGCTAATTTAGCTTTCGCTTCTGCTTCTTGGCCACGGTATGTATGCATATTGCCTTTAAAAGTAGATTTGTAAATGTCATTTAATTTTTTTTTTACATTCGGATTCACTGTAATCTTTTTGATTATATGTATATAAAGCATAACATATTGATCCAATGATCCGTCGACTTCTCTCTTCGTAAGTTTTAGTGTTCCGCTTGACAGTACATAAAAAAATGTATTCGGTCTTTTCTAATGTTAAAGCTACTTTATTATTGTAATAAAGAGCTTGCTTTCGACTAGTAAGTCCTATTCTAAAATTTGGTAAGTACGTTGACCAAATACAATTATTGAGTAGATTTAATAATTCCTGAGGACCTTGTTTGTGAAAACCATACGTAGCATATTTAGATTACATATCACAGACGAATGTTGCACATTACTTTTTAATATGTTTTTTAAAATGTTTGGTGGAAGTGTAATATTAATTGTACTCTTCACACTTTTTACAGATAATCTGTAGCATTTTGTATATTGTTCAAGTTCTGATTCAACAATGGATTCACTCTGGTGAATAAATAAATAAATAATCTCTTGAAATGAAAAAACAAATTTTTAAACTATTATGCGAAAGCAATGTTGCGTTAGAACTTGGACAATATACAAGATGCTACAGATCATCTGTAAACCGTCTGAAGAGTACGTGAAGAGTACTTCGTGGATTGATTTTCGGCTTGGCTACCATGCCAAACTTATGAAAAGGTTCTGTTGCATATGCATCAGAAAATTTTTGCTTCACGGTTCCACACTGTTAACGCAAGTCTGTACAACCTATTTCTTCTACACTTTCTTTAGTTATTCTAGTAATGCAGCCACTATGTGCTTGCATCGGCCTGAATTTCCAGCTTGACAGGTACAGTGACCTTTAATTAATTTTAAACTGTTTTTTAAAGAAATTTCAATATTAATTTCATGTGGATAACACAGGCCAACAAAAAATTTTCCCAGAAACCAGAGTATACTTCCTCGAAGGATTTTGTGCGCTGAATCAAAATCCGGCCCCAGAATCGCGCTATCACATCAGGTTTTTGAGATATTCAAACCTAAATGTGCCAAAAAGCCGTTTTTACCCATTTTTGAGGTTATGTAATCCTTCAGATTTTATTATGCTTAAACGAACTATCTTAAAGTGTACTTTAAGATAGTTGTAAGTCCTCCTCTTTCAAATGCCGTTGAGTTTGCTCAAATATCTTTTTTTCGCTGACATCGCATTTTGAAGTTTTCATTATTATGAAGTTTGCTTCATTCTGCCTATCCCGTGATCAGTCAAGTAAACCTTAAAATAAACCGCAAGCTTTGAAGCCGACTGAAACCTGCTCAACTCGAGTTCGATCGAGTAAACCCTCAACCGAATCGCAAGCCTCCAAACCCACTATACTATGCCTAATACGAGCCTAATTTAGGGATTTTTTAACCGAACTACAAGCCTCCAAACCAACCAAACCCTGCCTTTGCGAGTTCCATCAAGTAAATCGTTGCTATATCTCAAATTTCCAAAACCAACACACCCTGTTTATTGCGTGTTCAAACAAGTAAACCTTCAAGCAAACGTAAGCCTCAAAACCAACCAAAACTTGCATTTCACAGGGCGAATGGTCGAATTCTCTCATCAACATATTTTATCAATTCAAAAATTTCAAAAATTGTACATCTCATTATTATGAAAACTTACTAACCATTCACTAATTTGTTGAATATGATCAAACTAGTTTAAACTTGCCTCCATTCCTCACGTGACCTTATTCTACTTTTCGATGCGATTACAGCGCCACCAAGCAGAACTTGGACTTGCCAATAGGAATTGCGTTTGGCGGTTAAAACTTGTAAAAAAAATAATTCGAAAGATTAGCGGATAACTAAACTCTAAATAAGTACATTATGTAATATAAGTAAAATAATAAAGTTTAAAAAAGTATAACAAATTTTTGCAGTTAAGATAATTATTTATTATAACCACAAAATCATGCGCGCTTTGGGTCGAGCGCTATACAAATTACTGCAGAATTATTTAAAATTAAAAAGAATGATCCTTTAAATGAAAATAAATTTACTTGTCAAATCTTAGGTCAGGTTGTTGAGCAAATATTTAAGAAAAAATTATTCAAAGTTCGGTATTTTAACATACGTTCTTATGGAAGTCACTCCTATATTACCTCCTCCGACGCTCCTATCTATAAATTGCCTACACATGTGTGTTCATTATAATAAGATACATAAGTGTGCAGAATTTCAAATCATTCTAAAGGTCCAAAATTGAGATATTGAGCTCTAAAGTTATAAGGTGTAACGAGTGATTTCCATTCTCAACATGGTAAAAATAGACGTTTTTGTGTATAACAAAAAACGGTTTTATCATTTGGATTGTTGATATGTTTTTAGAAAGTTAGCAATGTTTACATGTTTGAACAGCACAAATACAGTTGGAGGGGAAAGAGATGCGAATACGTGTCTACTAATATTATGCAGCGTTGTCAAATTGTTTTGCTCTCGCGTAAATAATACAAAAATAAATAATTAATTAAACATAGAATAGTTGGAAATTATGTTGTTGAAATCTTTTTTTTTTTTAATGAATCTCGAAGATGATATTGGAACGATAAATTAGTTAGGAGGTAGCTAAGTGCCCATGAATTGGTAGCGGCTTTTTATGTTCACATAATACAAAATGCAATGCCATTTAAATGCTTGAAAAAAACTCTTAATTTAATATTATGATATGAAAATCTTGAAATAAAACATAGTTTTACAATATTTTGTTGCCACAGACATATATGTGATAAGTGCTGAACTCCTTCCAAACTTACAAAACTATACCTTATTTTTTACTACTCACTTACATTAAAAACTAATCATTTTGAGCTACGTACAATTAAAAATTGAAAAACGAGGCCAATCAGCACAGACCCGGCTCGGTCGGTTGTGGGAACAGCGGGGCCGCACAAATACGCAAGACCGACGTCCTCTCAGAAACCAGTTCCAAACGCAGCTTGCTGAGGCTCGTTCCGCGAGCTGCAGCAGCTCGAGGTCGTCTCCGACCTTTTAGAGCTGCCAGTGAAAAAAGGCGCCCGGGCAAAAGAGGGAGAGAGAGAGAGAGAGAGAGAGAGGGAGAGAGGGAGAGACAATGAAGAGAACGACGACCGATATGTACGAGCGCTTGCGTTTAGGTGTGCATTCTCCCAGTCTCTCTTCTGCCCCGATCGTTGCGCCCGAGCCTCGAACTGAATCAGGTCAATCGAGACGGTGCGCATCCCAGTGAAAGAGGCAAGCAGATGTTTCAGCTGAATTATAAAAAGAGGCCGACTTTAATCTTTTAATTATCAGAGATTAAATGATATTTCGACGCCCGAGAAGGGAGTGGATTTCGACACATTTGGCTTCGGATAATCCGGATGAGGGCTGTTGTTTCTTATACGTTGAGATTTTCGTTTTTTCGGAAAATTTTGCCTGGAAAATATTTATGAGTATCATTAATTAATTAGTTGATGGTAATTAAAATCCTAAGATCAATAATAAAAGTGCATGAGATTACTACTGGAGGTAAAAAAAAATGCCTTCTAGGAAAGTCAAATATTATTCTTAAGCTTATTAACTCGATGTAAAGAGAATGAAAATTTCACTTTAAAAACGGAAGAGTATTCCGAGATTTGTTTTCTCGCTTTTGGCAAGAACGAGTCACGAGAATAATTCCAAACATTTTTTAATGTAATCCAAACCTCTAAAACCGACGCGAAAATTAAATTCTGGTAAATTATTTACGAGAAAACTATATATCTTGAGTAATTCGTGAATTTTGTAGCCAATGATAACATAAAGTCAACAAGCGTTTGCATCGAACCGCGATTTTCTCGGAGCGAACTCTGCTTGAAAATTTTTCATGCGAAATTCTACCCGAAATATTCCCTTAAAATTGAAACGTCGCGAGTCCCCGATTTTACATGCAAATTGTGCAAAACGTGATGCCGACTTCCCCTACCCACTGTGTATTATTCACGTATTATTCAAAGAAGATGTCAAGTGGTTTTAGCCTCAAAAGTACACGAGGCCTCTTCTAACTAACGTAATCTGGATGGAGCATTAAAAGGAAAACACGATTTTCAGAAAATGATTGAATGAACTTGTCGTCGTATAGAATGCCGTAACGAGTATATATGTAGGGCAAGCAGATACAGCCGCGACTCGGCAGATACGCTTCAATATGAATACCCCGCGTGAACTGCAGCTGGTTAGTTTTGCGTACTTCAAATGCAAGTTTTTTGCACAAATATGCCTTCGTTCCCTTTTAAAAGCATTTTCGGTCGGGAAAATGCGCTCGCATTTTTTAATAATTATTCGCGACGTGACCTGATTTTCGGTTTTTACGCTTCTGAATTTGTTAAGTGTGTGCACTTTTTGCGGGCCCGTAATTAAATTAAAATGTACAAACAGTATTAGGTAGGAGAGACGATGTTAAACGTGTATTTCCAGCGCTTAGAGCGAAAATAAACGAAGGAAAAAGCGAGAAAATAGCAGAAATGAAAAAGGTTTAGATTGATTTATTCAGATTCTTTTATTCTCCGTTTCGGCGAGTTCTTTTAAGCTTTGCAGTAAAACCTTGCGAAAGAAAGGCCCAAGAACTTAATCAAAACTTAATCTCAGCCAAGCCAATTAGAAGAAATTGCTTCCGTTATACAAATGTGTAACCTGCCCGATGTCGAATCGAGCATCCCTCCCCGATAAAATCCGATACGCCCCTGCTTACGAAGATTGAAAGTTTTGTTTATACTCCCGGCGCAAAAGCCGCATTTCCGCCCGGAGATCTGGGTCAGAATAATTCTATTTTATGATTAGAAAGAAATAAACGTCGCCGGGGAGAAAGGAAGCCGGGACAAAAGGGCGCGTATATATATAATAAAAGGAGGGGGAAAATAGCAGCGCCATTCGGTAAGTAAGATGCATAGATTGGGTTTATGCTCGCCCTCTCCTTTTTTCGTCGGGAGCAGCTTCCTGATGAGATATACGTTTATCGCGCGAGGAGTGAGCGCAATAAATGCTCCGAGGCTTCATTTTGCCTTTCGCACATGTTGCCGAGCTCTTTCTCTCTCTCTCTCTCTCTTTCACTCTTTTTTTTTACTTGGTCTTTTTATAATGCGAAATTTGCATCTTGCTGAGCGGAGAATATTAGCTCGACTGCAGATGAGGTCGTAATTTTTTCGGATTGAATTTAGAGCACTTTTTGCGATCGAGCTTTTTCTTCGGGGGTTCCGTTGCAGGGAAAAATGAGGAGGTGGATGGAGGACCGAATGAGAGTTTTTAATTTGGGAGCAGTGCCGAGGAGGGAGATGAAATTTCGTGCGTTGCCGCGTGATTGTTGGAAAACCAAAGAAGAATTATACAGTAAATTTATGTTGATTGTGAATTTTTAAGAAAAATTGATAGAATAAGATATAGCTATTGGAATTTATTTAATAATTTATTAAAACAAAAAGCTGTTCTATTAGGGTAAAATCCAACAGTAACTTAATAATTTCAGTCGTAAATGGATCATTTATTTATTATTACACTCTGTTTAGGAATAAATGATAACTCGCTTTACAGTTTTATCGAATTAATTTACTAATTCTTTCAGACGCATAAAGTACTAATTAAATTTACTTTTATTTCAGGTAAGCAACATAAATGTTTCTCTTCCTCGCCAGCAACGTAAGTTTTTGCACCTCTTTGCAACACTGCGATTATCTATTATTATACAATCTTCCCGAATCAACCTTTCAAACAACTCGAAAATCACAGAATCCAAACAAAGCATTCCCCAGCCGCAGTTAAATGCTATAAGCACTTACAACCCTCTCTCTCTCAAGCCGCGATTCCCCAACCTTGAGAGCCCTGACGTCCTAAGCTCAGGCCAACCTCGAAAAGCAGCCTCCGCTTCTCGTTTTCAAGAGCAGCTCGCGATAAAAAGCGGCGCGAGCCTCCCACGCCCGCTGGAATTCCCAAAACACGTGCACTGCTATCCGTTAATTTTGATAAGTCGCTCGTTAACGGCACCGCCGGACGGAGGATGAATTATGCCGCTCCCCCGTGGCTTTATGATAGAGGGACGCCCTGGGAGGATAAGTAGCCGGGAAAGAGGGGAGGGGGATGATTTTTTTTTCTCGCCGACGGTGGAGTCTCGAGAGTTTAGAGTGACTAGACGCATTTTTTCTTTTTTGCGAGGTGGTGGGGGATTGAATGAAGGACATTTGCGCGGTGCTTTGTATTCTTTTTGAACACAAAGGAAAAATACATTTGTTTTTTTTTTTTGAGTTCGTTTATTTTCTAGAATTTCTCTCGGAAACTTGATTTTTCTAAAATATTAATTCCAGAGATAAGCTTTGAAGTCTTTTTGCAAATTTGAAATCAGCTAATATACGTAGCATCTTTCAAAGGGGTAAGTGAGGTATTAAAGGGTTAAGTCATTAGATAGCCAAAGTTGCTTAAGGACACTTGTTTACACTCGGATAAGTATAATTAATGGCTCTCTACTTAAACACTTTAAAATACTTTCTCTAGTATCTTCTTGTAGTATCCTTTAATTTTCTTGTTTGAATTAAACATACTATTTACTTGATAAATAAAATTTATTAATTATTGAATATTTTTATACATAAATTTCATGCAAGTGTACGTTAACCTCTATTAAAAAATAAAACTACTAAATTCATTATTCCATCTGAGCGACTTTGTATCAAACTTTATTTCAATATATGTTCCGAAGGCAACATTCCATTACGATCGAAGACGTAATAAACCTATTGAACTCCTTCTAAAATAAGGAATCAGCAACAAGGTTTAAGGCCACAAAGAACGAAGAGGGACTCCTTTTATCCTGGAAATACCGACTTCGTCCATTTTCATATACCTACCATGCAGCTATAAATCAGTTAGCGGCGCAGGTTTCGATCGCTTCTCGGTCTACACGGAATCTCCGCTACCTATATTCTTTCTCCTTTGCCGCGGTGAAAAAAATTATCATAAATTCGCATACATTTTCGTGTAACCGCTTGTATTTACGCCTTGGCTGAAGGGACTGAACGAGATTCGAAAAAATTGTAAACTCGTGTGACTCATGTTTTATTAAACAAATCGATCGTGATTTTTTACTTGAGGCATACCGCACTGTACACACGGGATTGTTTAACGAAAATTTAGAGAAATTCATTTTTCACTCTCACCAGGAGAGTATCAATTGTGGAATATGTTTTTTAATGTTAAAATATGAAGAAACCCGCGTACGTTCGACCTAACGCTCGATTTTTCAAAAGCTATGAGCTCTTTTAGTGAAAAGCTAAGAAAAATCGATTTTTGTACTATGTACAACGTTTCAATTATTATTAATTGAAGAGTATTTTAACACACGGCATTTGAAAGGTGAGATCATATCCTATCGATTAAAAAAAAAGACATCCAAAAATCTTTATTTGTTCAAAAGTTATAGTCCAATAAAAAATGACCATTAAAGTAGCATTAAAAAATCCACAAAAAATCATTGACCTAATTTTAACTTCTTCTGTTAAAAAGTGCGAACAAAATTTGTGATTCAAACAAGTGATACTTTTATGGTCAGTGAAAATGTTTTTACTATAACGAAAGATACTTAATTAACTGTGATAAGTGGTTTTTAAACAGATATATTTAACTTACATAAACAAGTATTATCAACAAAAGTACTTTGATTATTTATTATCGCTTCTAAAGTGCACTAAATAAAAGTTCTGAAATCTTTGTCAGTTAAATTATTGCACTTACAGTAAGAACATTATAAATTTGAAAACCGTAAACTAAGCGTCTCTGTAAAGCAGCGCATTTAATGCTATAAAGATCTTATTGCAATTTGTACTTTCTCAATCTTCTTTACAACCTTAAAAAAAAAAAAAAAAAATGAAAACCGAGAAACCCGGTCAAGAATTGTTCATAAAATGTAAGTGCGATTCCGCGGTCGTACAGGAAAGCTAAAATACAAAAACTTAAAAAAGACGATAATTAATGTTCGCGAAGGGCCGAGGTATAAAGGACGAGAAAGTAAATGATAAAAACGTGAAAAAGAGTACGGCGGAAGCAGGAAAAAGCGGAGGAGAAGTTCGCAAAGCTCCTGAAATCCCGACAGCGACTCGCGGTGCAGCGTCGGAGCTCAGAAGCTCGGCTTGCCCGTAAAAGGGCCTCCTCGTTTATATACGAGCGAAGGAGAGAAAAGAGAAAAGAGTTGGAAAACTGATACGACAAAGAGGACGGTTATAACTACAAAAATGGATTGCGCCCATAAATATTTTTCAGTTTCAGAATTTTATAGTTTTTCTTTTTGGTTTTGGCTCTGATTTAGTTACGAAGGGAATTCTGTAAAAATTCAGAGCTTTAATAAATTTTGGGCCTTCCGAGATTTTCAGTAATCGAAGAGCTGGAATATTGCTTGAAAATTTAGTAATTTGAAAAGGTAAATTTTGTATTTTTTATTTTATTGTAAAAATTAACGAGCAGAATATCTTTGTAGCCTCTAAATTAGATAGTACATCAAGAAGAATTACATTAAATAGATAAAGATAAACGTGCATAATAAATTACTAAAGACACGCGCCTAAACTATAAAGATAAGGAAGAAAATATATTTGAGTAATCTAATTTATATGGCACTCTTCGGGAAAGATAACATATAGTACCAAGTATATCATACTTAATCTACAAACCCAACTATTATACCTAATATTCAATTTTCCTTATTATTTGATTATTTCATTTTAAGGTTTTAAGTACAATTTCGCAAAATTGAAAAATAACAATTGTCGACTACCTTTTCACCGCATTTCCACCTCCTACGTTTCAATGCACAAGACGCAATGATTAAGTAGACACGCGCAATTCATTCTCCGAGCGCGCCCTCCAGATTTATGTCTCTGATTTCGCAATAAAAACCGGCCAAGATTCATCCCGAGCCGCGATAGAAACCTCACTCGCCGAAGGAGAAAGTTAGCTCGAGAGAACGAGGCAAGACACACACAGTTCATTCGGCCGGGAGGAAGTTCGATTCGCCGGAGGGCGTGTTTGCAGCTTAAATACGCGGCAGCGCCGATATAATAAATTTCTCAAAATCTCGAGTTTCAACAGTTTTCGCGCCCCGCGGAATGTAAATTATAAACTTCGAGTCAACTTCCCGGGCCCGAATGGAAATGCGGAGAGCGTAATTACTGCTACGCACGACGACGACGACGCCGCTCGGAAATTTTAATTAATTTCGAGAAAATCCCGAAGAAATTCAAAAGGCAGCGCGTTTCGCGAACCGCCGAGCACGAATAATAACGAGTATGTTTATTGGGCAAAGTTTTCTTGAGGGATTACGAGTTCTTCTTGGACGTTAAATGTTATCCCGCTGAAATGGCGCGATGAGATAAAGCCGAAGCTGTAAATTATAAATAAAAAGTTAGATTAAAACTTGTAATACAATAAGCTACGTAAGCACGGCGTGTATTATAAATTTCTTGAAGCTCGCGTATAGCAGAGGAGTCGTTCTGTTTTGTTAATGCAAACGGTTTACGCGAATTTCAGTACTTCATCGTTCATGCGGAAATTGAGTATTTGACTTAGTTAAGCCACGTATCATGTTTTCTAATTCTGCGTAATTGACGAAGTTTCGGTAAAGGTGTAATATTCGAATAAAATTATCCTTGTAAAATATAATTTTTCCCGAACAGATATACGTATTTATGAATTAAATACGTGTTTTATTTTAATTTTCGTCAAAATTTAGGTTAAGCGGATAATCCTCTCCGTGATTCCGTACGTTTATTATATCAGCCGTTATTTCACTTCCAGTATAAAATTGAAATTAAAACAATATTAAAACTTCTCGAACGCTTTAAAAAAAAAAGAAAGAAAAACATCGCGCTCCATCCTCCCGCGCGAAAAAATATATGAAATCCCAGTTAAAAGAAACACGCGTTCGAAAAATAAAAAAAAAAGAAGAAACAACGAGGCATGAAGGCATCGCAATAGCTTTATTAATACAGAAGCACGTCGGGACGTATCAATCAGTCATCTCTCAGCCGGCATTGTCCGCGGCTGCCTTCGTCAAATGAACTTGCCGTTTTTTCCCTCTTCTTTTAGTGTTCCATCCAGTCGGGGAGATGAAAGAGCGAACATTTGCAATACGCGAAAATGACTGGAGGAGCATCGGTGTTTTTTCTTTGCCTCGTTTTAGAGGAGTCTTGTTTATTCTGATTGACCTGCGAATGATCGCCGCGAGGGGGTTTTCAAATTCAACGTGGAAATCAGTAGATTTTTTAATTACTTCGGGAAACAATGACTGGTTATTGTTTTAAATGTAGGTCGGAGAAGTTGGGCTGTTTTATTGGAGGTGTTGTATATAAAATAATATCATAGGTTGCAATGTATATTTAAGTTATTGAATTTTGTTTCATTGATGCAGAATGACATTTCTTGTTTATGTACGAAATTAAATTTATATTTTCAATTTTCGAAAAAATAGAGCTCTCACCCCAGTTATTTGATATTTTGTATTACGTTTCGTTGCGGATAGACATAAGCAATTTTGTATAGGTTCGAATTTTCAAATTGAATTTTATAAAAAAAGAATCTAACCGTTGAAATATATCGAGAAAAAAAAAGTAGGTCGATATGATATTCAAAACTGTTATATTTTTATTCAGATTTTGATATTTCACCTTCAATTTCCAGCATGATCGCAAACACGCCAAAAATTCGAAAAACATAAGCTCGAACCTCAATTACAACCGCATTATCTCGCGGCATCACCTCCTACCCTCCTTCACCTCTTAGCACCCTTTTCAAAGTCCTAAAACCCCATACCGAAAAATCACGGCGTAAATTTTCTAAAAAGCAGCAAAACACGTCTTAAATAATTCCGTCGACACTCCCCGAGCAGTCGTTTCAGCGGCGAAAATTCCGCCTCCGCACTTGCACTACTTTCTCCGGCAGCGCCTCACCCACATTCGCGCTCGCTCGCGTATACGTGTTCGTTCGCGCGCGTGCGTCCGTGTGCACGAAGACTCGCAGGCACGAGAGTCGCTCGGTTCTTTTGTTCCTTTCGGGACGTCGTCGTCGGCGTCGTCGACGAAGCGGAAAGAAAATGACAATTTGTCGCGGCGCTACCGAGGCCTTTATACTTTTACTCTATACGCCACATCGGCCGAATTTCCTCTCCTCTCGGAGTGGTGGTGCCGCCGCTCGGAGTAGTCGACCCCCTTTTTTTTTTTCGCGGATCACAGTCGAGGCTGGAATACAGCCGCACTGGGAGATATTGAGGAAATAGTTTAATACGGATGCGGATGAGGGCGTGCACTATTTTCGGCCGCTGCATCGGCGTTATACTCGTGTCATTGAAACGAACAAAGGGACGCGTTTTAATTCAAGATTTTACGAGGTTGTTTCGCGGAGAAAAGTATTGTTTAGAAAGTTTAATTGATATCGTCGTGGTTGGCTTTAGAACAGTCGTTAAAAAAGTAAGACAAAGCTTACTTTCTATAAATTTTATTTGTAAAATGAATTAAAATGACTTGTCCTTGTTTAAATAAAACATTTTTTAAAGAAATATCTGTTCACTCTCAAACATTTTTTAACATTGTTAATAAATTTTGAATACTACGTTTTTCATCTATTCCCTTTTAAACTTTCATTACAGAGACACGCTGCAACATTTCGTTAAAATAAAGATTGACACCAAAAGTCTGTCACAAAAAAAAAAAAAAAAAAAACAAGTCATGTTCGTGTCGAAATTTCGCCTTTCACCATATTTCGTACATGCGAACATTCCTCTCCAATCTGTACATCAGCGCCTCCAACGTCTGACCACATCCAGTCTTTTCTACTGTCTGCCACCCCAAGCGTCATTTCACTCGTTTTATACGTAAAATCCTCCGCCTATTCTGTACCCCCGGCCGAAAATAGTCTGCGGTACGTGGCGATAAGAGCATTCCTCGTGTCGTCCGTCGACGCTGTAGAAGAAAAAAAGTAACACTGCCCGAATCTCCCTCTTTTACCTACCCGACGCTATACTTAGCCTTCGCCATTCCACCTCCGTAATACAGGAGCCGATCCGATAGATTCCTCCGGGTGCGGGTGGTAAACAGCTTCGCCGCCGTAAGCGCGCACTTACAAGGCGGTAATTAAATTTGAATAAGAGAGCTGCTTCTGATAGCCCCGGGGATTTTTAAACGCAATCTGGAGCGTTGTTTCGAACCTCAAGGAGTCACGTCTCTGGGAATAACCGTACGCGCGTAAAAGGCCGCGATCCGTGCTTACGGCTTGTTTGTTTATAAATAAAACGTGACCGCTCGGCTTTTCGCGTTGTTGACGTCGAGAGAGAGAGAGAGAGAGCGGAGGTGCGTAGCTCCGGGCGGCGCGCCGAGTTGGCCGGCCATTGTTCGCGAATCACATTAATTTCTATATGTTCGCAGCTGAATCCCCGCGGAGTCCGCGTTGCAGGCGGCTGCGAGATAAGCCGGGGGAATATATAAAGTTTCGCCTTTCTCCGAAAATTCCTGCGCAAACAGTTTTACATCGAATTTTTGGAAAATATATTTCAGGCTGGGACGATCAAGATACGAGGCGTAAATTTTCGGGAGAGGCGTTGAAGGATTTTTAACCCTTTTTTTTAATAGATATCTGTTCGTTTTATTTTGTTAATGGAATAGTAGAGTTAAAGGTAAAGTAATATAGAATATTAATGAAAGTGGTCGTAAATTAATTAATACTGCATATATAGATTAAGTGCAGCCGCAATTAATTAATAAGCAATATCCTAATGAATGATATTATTGGAGCGTTAATAATTTATGTAAAATCCATTTGTAATAAATATAAAAGCTTACTTTTTTTAAATAATATAAATCTTACTTAAAAAATGGTTAAATTATTATTATATCTTATTAAAATAAGGTACACATAATATTATTAAAAAACTGAACATTAAAATTTCATTTACATTTTGAATAGTAAACCTACATTTACATTTCCACCTCAATAAATTACTATTACATCTAATTCAAGCACGTAAACAAGAATATAATAACCAACAAAAAAGAAAAGAATAACATTTCCGTCTAATTATTCTCCCCGCCTAAAAAGCTTCTAAAAACTTCATTCGCCTCCCCGGCAGGCGAGTTCCAGCGAATTCGAGGCGAACGTTAACTCAACAAAGCGCCGAGCAAAAAAAAGCCTAAGCAGGCACGAAGAAGCGCGCGCGCGACGATGAAGGAGGGGACCCCGAGTTTTTTTTCTTCTCGAGCCCAACGCGCGCATCTCCCCGTAATTACATCTTTTTCTCGTTAAGCCCCGCCATCTCCGGCACTATTTACATACTTCTCGTCGGGCGAGTCAGCGCGGCTAAATGACTTTACGGAAGCTCGAGGGCGTCGGCGAAAATTGCGCTCGCAGCCGCACGCACGAGAGTTAATCTCCTTTTGCGGTGGGGTGGGGGGGAAGTCGTTGGGAATTATCGAAAAGCACATTTACGACTCGGACGGTTCCATTAGGTGCGCGAAATATCAGGCGGAAGGAGGTTACTATTATTAGCCCGCCGGAAAATCGTGGCCAGAATTATCTTATTAACGGAGACACCGATGAGTAGTTATCGGATTTAAATCGAGGCGAGTTTTGCGTTTGTTTTTGGCGTGGAGGGGGGAGGGGGAAATGGATTTTAAAGGAGGACGACAGGATTCTTGCGTTTGTATAATGCTAATCACTTATGTTTAGTGCTGCTGATTAATTTTGTTTAATGCAGTTTTGCGGGCGGGAGGAGACGAGTGTTTTCTGTTTCAGGATTCTTCGTTGTGTTTATCGTTGGGAGTTGAATTTAATGAGATTGCTTTGTGCACTGTGTCGAAAAATTATTAGCCTAAAGAGATTATGTACTTAACTAAAAAGTTGAAGATAAGAAGGTACAACGTATACATCATCCGAGTATTTCTAAGAGATTTTTAAAAATAGTTTTTTGTTTTATTATACATAAAAGCAAGGGATTCACAAAATTTTCGCAATTATTATGCTTTTTAAATGATTTTTAACTCTTATTTACCTCTCTAAGGAAGGAAAAAAGATTGTTTATTTAGCAGAATTATTGCATTAATAAAATAGCGTTTAATTAATAAAAATAGAACGTTAAATTTTCAACGAGCACGTAAGAATAATAAACCAACTACAATAAGCTCGCCTCAATTTACGAAATTCCGAAGCTTAGTTATCAAAGCAACATCAGCCCGGCCTAACGAGCTTAAAAAAACACGCGGCATACGAGCATGCAGTGGCCACTGCGCCGCGCGCACCGCCGTACATAAAAAAAAGGAGCGAAATGTCAAGTTCACGGCATGAAACTTGACTCGCTCGTGATGGATATACCCCCGGCAAGACCTCGCCGTCGGCCTCCGCGACAAAGCAGGAGAAAAATAAAAGGCCGCGGGGGTAAAATAAAAGATGGAATCTTAATTCGCCCGCGCGCGCGCGAGAGAGAGAGAGAGAGAGAGAGAAAGAGAGAGAGAGAGTAAATGAAAAATCGAACGGGTGCGCCGGTCGGAGAGCCTTTTAGAATTTTGCATCCGAGCGCAATCCATCATCGTAGCCCGATGAAGTGAACACGCGTCCGCTTATAAGGGAGGAAGTCGCGCGCCGAGAGCTCGATTTGTCGCACGTGTCGATAGGATTTTTCGACCCCTCCCCCCCTGAACTTTTATTTTTCGAGAGCCGCACGCTGATTTCCGATGACTTGAGCTTTTTCGAAGTGCGCTGCCGGGTGAGTGATGCTTCTCGGCTGTGGGTTTAACAGATTTCTGGCGTGAAAATTAGAGTTATCGAATGAGAATTGGTGTATGTAAATTGCAAGTTTGCATATACTTAATAAAATGTCTGAAAAATTTAATTTCACGTAAATTTCCATTATTTGTTTTATTAAAATGTAAGAATATTAATTATTCAATAAACGAATTTCACTGTCTAAAAAGATTTAATTCGAAATATTGGATTTTCAGAAGTGTGATTAAATAATTTGTGGACTTTGATATAGATGCATAAACCCCAGCTCTCACTTTTGAAGAGTTGATGAATAATTATGTGGTATCAATTCTTAGTTTCAAAAATGAGAGATACAATAATTATCGTGATTTTGTTTATATTGTATGCAGATTGTGAACCAACGAATGTATATTTTATTTTATTTTTAGAATTTTTGTTTGCATTAATACACTGAAATATAGTTTGCATGTTTCTTCCCAGGCTTTGCTGATAAACTGAGGTCCGTTGTCAGACAGAATAGCCCATGGAAAACAACCTCAGCGTGAAAACCTCTTCTTCGATTATGCGGATAAATCGACGGAAACTGTGTCCCAGGGCTTCTCTGGCTGATGAGGGCGCTGCTCCGAAGCTGTTGGCGCGTTAGAGCTCTTACAGCAAGCGCAGAGGAAGCATCGTCGAACGTAGTCCAGGACCTCGTTGCGCATCTTCGGCCAGCGGTGATTCTCTAAGATGGCCCTAAGAGTTTCTTCGGCTCTTGGATGCCCTGCGTATTTAGAGTCGTGAAACTCGTACAGGATCCTTGCTACGGCCGTTTGCGGGACCAGGACCTTGAATGAGCTGTCGATATCGTCGCGCTTCCATAGCGCTCCATCGACGATCCTGTATGTATCAATGATCCATCGTTCTTCGTCTGTGAGCTCTTCGTACCGAGCGACTTCTAGGTGGCGTCTAGCTACTTTTCTCAGGTCAAGGTCCTCCTGTTGTGCGGTCCTATCTCGTCGGTGAGGGTGTGAGAGTCGATGGTACAGATCGCTCTCTCTGGCTCCGCTCTGTGGTTGGGCTCTGGTGGAAGAAGTCGCTCTTGATCGTCCAATGCCTGTAACCTCTTCTACAGGGTTACGGGATAGGAGGTCGGCCAGTTGATTCACCTTCCCTGGACAATATTCAATCTTCATGTTGAATTCCTGAAGGAGCAGAACCCATCGTTTGAGCTTGTCCCTCGTCTCCTTGAAACGGTGGAGCCAGGTAAGACCTTTATTGTCAGTCCTTAAGGTAAAAGGCTGATCTTCAAGAAGATGGCGGTATTTCTTAACCCCCCAGACGACGCCAAGACACTCCTGCTTGTTGTTGTGGTAGCGGGTCTCAGCTGGCTTAAATTTAGCGCTGGAGTAGCTAATGATGTTCTTTCCTCCGTCTGGTAGAGGTTAATAGTGCGCTGCTCCCATTCCGGAGGCGTTGGCATCTGTCTGTAGAACGTAGGGTAGACTAGGATCAGGCCACGAGAGCTTAAGCGGCTGGTTGGAAGCTTCCTTTAGCCTTTCAAAGGCTTCTTGATCTCCTGTGCTCCAGCGAAGGCCTTGTTTCTTCGTGATCAGATCGGTTAAAGGTGCGGGAAGGGACGAATAATGCGGAATATATTCCCGTAACCAGTTGCACGTTCCCAGGAATGATTGAAGTTGGCGCATTGTTTTGGGAGCGGGCGCTTCGATGATTGCCCGGACATAGTCTGGATGGGCTTCGTTTCCATTCGTAGTGACGATATGCTCTAGGTACTCCAAGCGCTCTTTTCCAAATCGGCATTTCTCCAAAGACACAGTCAGATTATGGATACTGAGTCCCTCTAGCACGAACGCTAGATGATGGAGATGGTCTGTGACGTCCTGGGAATATATAATAATATCGTCTAGGTAGACGATTTAGAACTTCCTGATGTAGCCGGTGAGTACCTCTTGGCTCATCAAACATTGGAAGGTTCCTGGTGCTCCCTTGAGTCCAAACGGCATGACCCGGAATTGGTAAAATCCACCTGAGGGAGTAGCGAAGGCAGTGTACTTCTTTGATGTTGGCTTCATGGGGATCTGCCCATAACTGCTCTTGAATAACCAACTGCAACACGTACTTCTAAATGAAGCCACTGTCGGAAATGTTTAAACCTCCAGAAGGATCTTGGGAGAGCAAGGAATGTTACACGCGTAATACTCAGTCTAATACCAGTTTTAGAAATGGCTTTTTTGAGTTTCGGGAGGCTTCCTTGCGGTGTCGGAGTCCTTTTTGATCTACCCGGGTGCACGTGATTATTATGGAAAAATGGCCGCTCCAGAACTGTCTTGAAATAATTCTGAATTTGTGTAGCGCTCTTTGCGCTTCATCTCGTTCTTTAGTTTGATAGGATTCTACAAAAAAGACTGCTTTGATTCGGTAAGGATAAAAGCGAATTTTCTTTTGTGACTTGGTTTCGCCTGTAGCCTTTCTCACATGTTTTCGAGGTCTTTGAATTCTGACCATAAATGGAAATGATATCGCGTCAATGCAATCTCGAAATATTTTTGGTTTTTAAACGATTTTTTTAATTAAAAAAATATATTTCTTATGTTTAAATTGATGTATGCTGATACTTTATTTAATTGTTTAAAGTTTTTTAATTTTGGTATTGTAAAGTCCATGATTATACATAAAATAGATTGCTTCTGATTAGTAATTGGGATATAATTTATTTTATTTAATTTTTATTAAATTTGAAACTAAATTTCTACATTTTTCTTTAAAATTAAAACGATATAATGAATTATTATAATTTGTAAAGTAAATGTTAATTTATGTTTCTGGCTAGTCAAAATTTACAATAATTGGACAATATCATATCAGTAAACTATATAATAAGAGTTCCATTAGTATAAATTTTAGTTCCAGTAACACAAATTTTACCCACTGATGAAAGGAGTGAAGATGAAAAGGTATAGTGCTGTAAACTTGATTTATCTTATTATTGAGAACTTCTGTTGTAAAACAATGATTGGCCATTATTGTTTTAGAGCTTAAAGTTCTGTTAATGTTTTATTTCGAGGGTATAGCATGATCTGCCAATACCAACTGATTAATGCTTGCAATCCTGAGGGTATTTGTATCAACTTCACCAATTGTATTGTATCTTTAAAACATTTTCTATGAAATTTTAGTCTTATCTAAGGGAAAGTTTTAAAATTTTATACATATTTTTATCAGCATGTAGATTGTAAAATTTTCCAAATTTAATTTAATTTATATCTGATACAGTCACACGTCGCTGCTGCAAGAAGTATTGCTAACACATTGAAAACCTCTTTGGGACCAAAGGGCTTGGAATATAATATATGTTTATATTCTATATCCTCGAAAAATACCAGGAGTTACCTGGAATTATTTAATGATCGATTTATCATTGTATACTCATGCGGTGTGTGTTTATTTTTTTGTAAGCTACCTGACGGAAATAATTGCGTGCTTTAATAATTAACATGACTTTATTGATTTCGCTCTGTTATCAGAATGTAATTATGCCTCGGTAAAAAAATCATTGAGCAAATAACCTTATTATTGCTAAATCAAGCAGATAAATACGCCACGTTTTCAAAATTCAAAAGAAAAATAAGAAATTTATTTAACTTTCCTGTAAATTTATTTATTTACCAAACACTTTGTCCCTTACATTTGAAAAGTGTTGTTATTTATGGTGAAGATATTTTTAGATTTCTAAATATAACTTTGTCATTAAATTCTGAAGACATAAAACTTGTTTAATCAATTTAATTTGAGTATAAAACGAAATACGTGTTATTTCGTTTTATTTCAATTAATTAAATATTTTGTTTTTATAAATTCTTTAATTTTTTAAATCGCCATTTTCATTATTTCAATTACAAAATAATACTTTATTAAATTACCTTTATTGAATGTTGGAAAGCCAGTCAGCACTAGCTGAAAATGTATTTATTATCGATCAAATTTCAAGAGTTTTCATTAAAAGCTGCCGTGTCTGAATACTCTGTTGACGTTCGCATTCGTCGATCTCTTTATAAAAGCATTAATTCTCCTCATATTACGTTGCGATTGAATGAAGAAAATGAAACCACAAATTTTACAAATTAAAGAAAACAAAGGGTACAAAATTAATTCCCTGCTTCGGTTGAATTTTGAATAACTTCTATAAAAATGTTATGTAGTACATGATCGAAATCAAACTTTTTGTAACAAAATCGACTTTCAAACAACGCTTACGTTAAAACTATTTATTTAGAGATTAATTTTATTATTCGAATCAAATACCAACTCCAGCATTCACGCCACTATAAAAACATGCATTCATTTTACTTTTCTTGCACCAAAAGCTTCAAAAAGAAAAAAAAACGGGACCCTCTGAAATTCGAAAAGCGATAAACGTAAAACGCAAAATAACAAACGTTTGTGAAAACAAAGCAGCGACTGGACAAACGGGCAGCAAAGATTAAAAAAAAAGCGCAGCCAAGGTGTCCGAACTATTTGCGACTCGATATTCTCGTTGTCTCGTTTGCGTGCATATAAGGTTAAAATACGAGTATAGGAATTTTTTGCACAAATTTCGTGGATCACGTAACCAAACAAAGAGTGTGTGTAGAGAGAGAGAGAGAGAGAGAGTAAAAATTTTATACTCCGCATGTATTGTTCACCTTTCTAGCTTTTTGTTCTCGTGTTCCCTTCTTTTTTTTGGGTCGTCGGCCTTCGTACAGTACCTGAGTCTGACATTCTCGTTGACTGTTACTTCTTGAATTTATCGATTTATTTTTGTTTTTTATCTTTTTGGTGCTTTTTGTTTTGCTTGCCTTTGTTTGCGCATAGCAAGATATAAATCGCTCGGTATCCTGTTTTTTTGCCACTTTTTTTGAGAAAATTTCTTATATCTATTATTTATATTATTATTTGTTTTATCAAAATTAAATTCTATTACACTTTATCAGTTTGTAAACAGAATTATATTGCGTGTCTCGGTTTCCATGATAGTATAATTGTAATCATGCTTGCCTGCCTAACGTCTACTAACGTCACAACATTTAAAGCTTAATCCGAAAAATAAGAACTAGGTGGCGTTTCACCGCCGCTATTCTAGTTTTCTTCCGACTCTCATGATTCATATTGTTTCGTTGTGCCCAACCGTCATAACGTTTTTTTTTGCATAGCCAAGTAAAAAATTGAAAATAATTAAGAATTTACGATGTCAAAGGATAGGAGGAGAAGTCGTTCCTGGTCAAGATCCAGAAGTCATCGAAAGAGAAGTAGGCGTGATGAAAAATTTGATGAATTGTCAAAAAGACTTGACAACCTAACAAAGGTTGTTGAGACGTTCGGAGATAATCGAAGGGAGCAGGCTTTATCAAAAGCCTCTGAGGCACTGATTACTACTATTGAGGCAACTGGTAAGTAATTACAAAAAGTGATTACTAACCCTCAAAATTATTCTTGTCTTTCCATACGAAAGAGCGAGCGACAAACCCATACATTTTTTCTGGTCAATAAGACCCTAATGAATTGCTTGTGTAAAGTTCTATAGAATAAAAACTTCACAGAAAATAAGTGTATTTTTAACCGTTTTCTTTTTTCTATTTGTTTACACTTGTAGAGGCCAATGGGAGAGAAAATCAGTCTCCGCCTGAAAAATCGCTAGACGTTAATAATATTAAAAAAATCCAAGAAAATAACTCAGGAAGTACTTCAAAACAAAAAGTTAACGACGAAGCATTGAAGGTTTTGAAGGCTGACCCTAGTAAATGTAAGTTCAAAACGATAAAATTTCACCCTGAATTGAAGAACACTAGGTTGAAGTGGAAGAAGGACGGTCTTCCTGAGAAAAATAAAAAAGAAATCATTGAGAGGTGTAATAGAAAAGGAGATTTTTACATGGAAACCCCTCAGCTAAACGAAGACATTGGCCCGTTATGCGCAGGCATTTGCAAACAGAGAGATGACCATTTTGTAGAAACATAGAACTGCGTTGGTACAGCAGTAATTGATTTGGGCGCTGCGATCTCCTTACTTCTGTAGCAACCGGAAGAGGGCGTAGATCAAGATGAACTCATTGAGTATATTAGCGGGGAGTCTCGATAGAACCTCTGGAGCGAGCGGTTGATTTTCTATCGAACGCGCCCGTTTGAATTTGAAGATCGGGTCAAGCG
>JAWWML010000025.1:96325-108245 GCA_035047165.1 Ormyrus rosae | reverse complement strand
CCCTATAAAGACCCCGAATTTTCCATGGGCTTTTCTTAGTCTCTCTCCGGACCTTTACCTCTGTGCATCCCTGTGCAACTCACACCGAGTTCCGTGCCTGATAGCATCTCGTTCTCGTGATCGTGCTTCCGTAGAAGTTATTTAGATTCGGTGAACATCCGGTAACTACCCTAGGTTTCGTGTGTGTCTTCTAAGGCCCCTTCGGTTCAACTTGCGAATTAATTCTCACGTCGCGACAGTCAACCATCAGAAGTAAGTTTGTTTATTAATAGAAGATATACATTTTTCCCCGGCAAAGGTTCTCGAGCCTGGCCGAGTACTCCAACACCTTTCCCGCCACCTCGAAGCCACGCTTTTCCGTCTGAAAGCGCAAGCCGCTCGGCGCGAACAGATAGTTATTACAAGAAATTGTAATAACTAATTAAATAAACGGGCGTTACGTTCTCAGACTGTAACAATTCATCTAACTTCTTGATGCCGGCATAATTCTCACGCAAATCCATAATTATATTTGCTTGAGGCCCGGCTTCTCTAAATTTTAGTCTCCAACGATAAACCGTTTGGTAAAAAACATTTAACTGCTCGCATATTTGGGGATGGGAACATTAGCTTCTAAAAGATTTCGTAGTGCCGCTAAATTTTCTCGCCTTTGTTGGAACGACACGTTTACAGTGCCGATAAACTACTGCTTTTACTATTGCACTATTTTATCGCTTCAATGATAATTAACCAATCAAAATTTAAAACAATCAAAATCAAAATATTATTTACAAAAGACAAGTAGTAAAATACAAGTAGTAAAGGAAATAGATTTATTATGGCCCAGTTTTAGATCGAAGTAGAAGAGCTTGCCATTGTCAGATTTCTGCGTAGGAAGGAATTTATGTATAATCCTATACATAGATTATAGAGATGTCGACAAGCAAGAGCTGCCTTGTACCGAGAATTGCAAATCTTCGTGTATATGGAAGAGTAAGAATAATTTACAAATGCATTCATTGATATTTTTTTCCGTTCTCAATAATTTGAAAAACTATTTTATGCTGTTTTTAATTATAGTCTAATATATTGTAATTGGTCATTTATGGCAGTAGCTAAATTAATTTACATAACTACTTATTACAACTACATTTCTGAAGAAGGAGTGGACAAGATTAAGAGCAAAGTATGTCTCTATAACCAGGAAAATCGTGCGAGGCCAAGTTCAAAAAGAAAATCTAAACTTTATTGAACTACTGGTTCATTAGGTACATGCATTTTTTATCGTCATACCTATGTCGGGTAAACGGTGAGAGACGATATTTTCCTGACGGAGATTATTAAAAGGAAATGTTTAATATGACTTAAAATAATTAATTTCTTTATTAAATAATGTTTTATGTAAAGAAAAAAATTAATTTATTATAATAAGAGTATGTGAGACGTTTGAATTTATTTATTTATTATTTTTTTTTTTTTTATTTAGTTATTTAATGTTGCATTCCCCTTTCGGGTATTAGCGACATATTTAACTATAGTTAGCAGGTTTGGAACACGTATTTTTACTTTTTGGTTTTTCTATAGGGGTTATTGTGGTCGACGAGCTCGACTCCCGCTACCAAAAAATTCGGCAAACATGTTTTCGAAAATTTCGGACTGACGGGAGGATTCGAACCCGCGCCCTCGAGCAGCCTTGTCTTGGGAAGCTAAGTCCGGTGTTATATCAGATAAACAAACCGAAGCCTTAACCGCCTGAGCCAAGACCGCTCTAATTGATTTTTAAGTAATATTATTTTTTGTATATTTTTTAAATTTAAAAACATCATCTACTCGATCATCTGTATGTAAGACAATTCTTTGTCTTAAGAGTTAAGGTAACTACGTTACTAATAATAAGTACTGCGGTTGATGCTTGTAATAACTACACCATATACAAATGTTCCGAACGATTCAATAATTATAATATAAGATTGTTCATAGGTTTAGCTGAATCAACAACAAGTACAGCTTGACTTTATTATAATTATAAAATTTACTTAATTATAATGCATTGCGACAAGCGCCATGAGTCTCACACGTATATCAGCGTGTTATTGCTCGTATCATGCAATTACTACTGGCGAACGCAAGCGCCGCGTGTTTTGAGCTTTCTGTGAGTGTCGAGCGGGCGACCTCTGACGGTCGCGCTATAGTTTGGACTAGTCTCAAACTTACATATATATCTGTTCTGGAAAAAGAAATTATCGTTCCGTTATTCCGTCGTTCAATCATGGAATATGCAATTATGTAAAGCGAGCTCGATACAAAAAACCGATCGCACCGCACCAATTTCAGTTCACTAAAATTTGAGAAGGTTCTTCTCAGTTTACGTTGTTAATGAGTGTACATAGAATATGACCACGTGCAAGAACACCGGAACATACGTGCCAAGATACAGAGACAAGGCTACGAGCCAGCAAGTGCAATGGCCAGAAGAGTCATCATCCAGGACGGTTCGGATGACAGGATAACAGCGCCACCCCGAAGTAATGCCTAGCGGCGGTTTCCGGGTTGGCTCAACCGTGGAGAAAAGGGTTAGAATCCCACACTATCAGAAAGTGCGGTCCCTTCCTGGTGTCTATTGACGGCAGGGGTCGTCAACCGACCCGACGCGGTCATTCTATGACCACACGGGTTGATGTAAGATTTTTCATCCCTCTCGTAAAAAAACACACCGACCCATGGGATCAGTTAATCTTCCACGGCTATGTTGTTGATCCTGGGTAACGCCAAGAAAAGGTACTTTAATTTACAATTTACTAAAAGAATAACCAAACTCAACCCCAACCATAAGAAATATGAAAAGTCCAGCTCAATATTTTCAATATTTCTGGAGTTAAATGCAAAAATTACGATTTTTATGGTTTTTTTATAATTTTCACTGCGATATTCGTATTCAGCGCATCAAAACACATAGGAATACGCTTTTTTGGGTGAATTTTATCAGTATCCATTTGGAAAGTACATCCCCTTACAAATTTTAGGATTACTTGTAGCATACATCATTTAATTGTCTAAACAAAATTCTAAAAATTATATAAAGTTTAGAAACTAAACAAAAAATAAGTAAAATAAGTTAGACATGTATATAGTTGCGTTATAAACCATTTAATTCATTTTTTTGTTTTAGTACTCGCCTGATGGAAAAACTGTACAACTAATGAATATAACTTTCGAGGCTTCTGGGAAGTATTGGTGTGACGTATCTACAATAACTCCAATTTTTTCAAAAGAGTCAAATTCAGTAGAAATACGAGTTATCGGTAAGACACTCAATCCGTATTTAAATTAGTACATTATGCAACAACGGAGTAAAATCGATGTTTCCTTCCATAGTCTGGTTTGACGCCCGAGCGAAGCGAGAACGGCAAGACAAGGGCAAAGAATACCTTTACTCCCGTGTTGCACATACTACTTTTTTACATGAAGGGTGCTAAACTCAATTTTTATCGGTTATTAGGAGGGAATAAAATGCCCTAAGGAGAAAAAGAAAAACATTTTACACGAGTCTGTTAAGCCGCACTATCCATTCCAGGTTAATTGAAACAATTCTCCTTGATAAATTTTAAATAATTTCTAACTAATTTATTACTGTAATAAAAAATTTATAATCACATCCGTCTATTAAAAAACACGAGTTGGGCTAGCTTAATATTTAAGTCAACCTGCACTCGCTGTAACTCACGTTCTATTGAGGCTACAAAAAGCAGCAACAGCCCATCATTTTTAACTCGGAAAATGCTTTCAGAGCTACTTGCTGCTATGACAAAGCAGCAAGTAGCTCTGCACACACATTAGAAAATTTAAATTATTTAATTGTAATAGCTAAGCCATTAACTCAGAGGTGAGCGAACCCGGAGAGTCCCCACTCCGCGTTCGTTCCCTTCTTTTGATAAACTAATAATTCCGGGTAGAGGGGTTGTTAGCGCGAAATCCCCTCTCCCCGAAATTGTATAAATTAGCGCGTTTTCGCGAGTCCGGCAGAGTTTTCGGTGAACTCTTGCCGAACTAGAACTAGTGGGAAACCACCCAGGTGTAGATGCGCTCGGGTCGTTTCGCAGACTCCATCGGTCTCGCGGACTTTTTTAGAGAGCGTTTGATCTAGCCTTTAATTTTCCGATTATTATTCTTTGTTACAGATCGATCTCGAAAAGCGAACGAGTAGTTAATTGTAGTAATAAAGTATTTATTCTTTTGCAAAACCCGAGTTAAACTTCTTTGCCGAACAGCTGAGTGTAAATACGCTCAGCTGTATTTCTAATTAAAAGGGCGATATCAAATTGCCGTTCTTCTCGCGCAGCAAAAATTCGGTGTAGGCTGCGCCGAATTATTGCACACTAATTAATTGTATTCCATTACACAAAAAAAAACAAAAAAAAAAACGTTAAAAAGCATAAAATACTATAATTTCCGGAATTTGACCACCAGGTTCGGTAACATACAGAAACTGGGAATTTATTACCACCTGAAATCGTTTCCCCTCCTCGGCCAGATTTTCAACCCTTGAGCAAGCCAGCTTAAGAGAGCTCTCACAGGCGATTGGTGTGCCACCAAACACTCAAAGTGTATTGTTGTAATTTATATTATAGAACGATAATAAAAAAATAATTACATAGCTTTTCCCACTAAGGGTAATATCAGATTATACTTTAAAAAGTTTCACAAAGAAAGAATTGAAAATGAAGACGTAATCTGGAGGAAACATTTCAAGCTGCAACAGTAGATTGGTTATATTCGTTTGCTGTATCTTAAAATTGTTTCCTTGAGATTACGTTTTTATTTTCATTCCTTTCTTTGTGAAATTTTGTTTAAATAAACTTTGATATTACCTATACGTGCGGGAAAGCTTTATTTACTGGATTTAGAGTTGTCAATTACTTATAAATTAATAATTAAAATTTTCATAGTGGAAGGAGACGCCACAGTGACTTTGGACTTGGGAAATTTCGGTGGATTACTCTAAAGATTTAAGGGGATTATATACTGATTTTTCCCTCCTATAAAAAGACATGAAAAAAAATCTATAAGATTATGGTTTCTTTTTAAAATATCTATTAAAAATATAGTATATTTTGATCAAATGGGCCAAAACTGTACTTTGTCGGCCCATTTGATCCAGAGATATTACTATTTAAAATTTTTGCTTTGGCGTAAACTCCTGAATGAATCGATAAATGAATTTTCATCTAACATGGCTTAAAATCTTTGTTCTTTAGCTCTTTCTGCCTTGACGCTAATTTCTTATTAAATTTTTTTAGTTTAGTGTTTTACAATTTTTCTTAATTTAAAAATACTGAGACAAAAAAATTTGAATATTAAATTAGCATCAAGGCAGAAAGAAATAAACAACAAAAACGAGACCTGTTAGATTACAATTCATCTATCAGTTCAGTCTGGAGTTTACGCCAAACTCTTAAACACCAAACTTTAAACA
The DNA here is from genome assembly GCA_035047165.1 of Ormyrus rosae. Classification (NCBI taxonomy): domain Eukaryota; kingdom Metazoa; phylum Arthropoda; class Insecta; order Hymenoptera; family Ormyridae; genus Ormyrus; species Ormyrus rosae. The sequence goes on along the minus strand of JAWWML010000025.1, from coordinate 102,793 downwards.
ACAAAAATTTTGAGACCTGTTAGATGACAATTCATCTATTGGTTCAGTCTGGAGTTTACGCCAAACTCTTAAACACCAAAGTTTTCATAAAACACTCATAGAAGAATTTGTCATATTATTCTGAAAACATCAAACTCACTACAGCACGTATTTTTTAAACTATAATAATTACTACTTGTCTGGAAAAGTTAAAGATGACTAAAGATGGTTTTGCATTAAAAATACAAAAAATAAAGCCTGATGATGGTTAAAGAGGACCTGAAACAGAAAAATGAAAGTTCTTTTTAGCTTGACAGCTGGAAATAATAATGGAACTTAAAATTGACCTGCTTTGAAATAGTAGTACTGTGCCCAGGAGTATTTTCTTTGAAGACATTGAATGATTGTAAACTTTACTACAAAGAATAAACACATATGTTTAACGTCAACGTATGCTTCAGGAAAAACATTAGGACTAAAAAACGATCAGCTGACAAAGTCTCCGGCGACTGTGGCAACACGACTTAGACGCGAAAATTGATATTCTTTTATCAAATTATCAAAAATCAATAAAGCATAATATATAATGTATAAAAAAATGTTTAATATTGTTAAAATAATAACTAAAATATTTTTAGAGTGATTTCTTTAGCAAACGTAAATTTTAGTATTTTTAGAAAATTACATTTTAAGCCGTAACATTTAAATTTTCTAAATATGTGCCTGAAAATTTTTTTCTAAGTTTTAGATAAAGTATAGAATCAAATAATGAAATTAAAAAAAAATTGACTTTTGGAACTTTTTTCAATATATAACCACCTTAAGCTAGTCTGCACTCGCTGTGACGCACGTTCTATCGAATCTATAAAATCCAGCAACAGCCCATAATTAATTATGAGCGAAATCACCCACTGATAGTCTGACATGATTTTCCAAGATAAAAATTATGGGCTGCTGCTGGATTTTGTAGTTTCAATAGAACGTGAGTTACAGGGAGTGCAGGCTGGCTTAAATCTGAATAAGTTAGTCTGCTCAAGGGTTGAAAATCTGGCGAAAGAGGGTTGGAAGTGATCTGAGGTGGTGATAAATTCGTATTTTCTGTATTTTATTGTGCCGGGGTGCCAAATTCTGGGAATTATAACTTTTTAACGTTTTGTTTGCTGCACGAAACCTTTAAATGGCCCAGGGATGGGAAAATAAATTATGAGCAAAACACCCGTTGGTGAAGTCTGAAAGCATTTTTCGAGCTAAAAATTAAGGGCTGTTGTTGATTTTGTAGCTTCAATAGAACGTGAGTTACAGCGAGAGCAAGCTGGCTTAAATCTTAAGTTACCCCAACACGTATTCAATAACAGACTAATGCGGTTATAAATTGCTTCCTCCTAGAGGAAGCTTTGACATAGTAATTTTTGGAGTTGTGCTAAAAATCTGTTATAATTGTATTTTAAGGCGTCAGGAATAAGAATAAATGGTTTTTGAAAATGGCTATATGGATGTGTGTGTTTTTTTTAATTTATTTTTTTTTTTTTTTTTATTTTACGAGGGAGTATGGGAAATCTTCATCAACCGGCGCGGCAATAGGCAGACCGTGCCGGCCGGTTGACGACTCCTTGCCGCCAGCAGACACCAGGAAGGGTCCGCACTTCCTGGTAGTGTGAGATTCTTACTCACTAAAACCCATGACCCTTTTCTCTATAGCTGAGCCACCCCGGAAACCGCCGTTAGGCATTGCTTCGGGGTGGGTCCGTTGTCCTGTTGACCCTCCTAGATGATGGCTCTTCTGGCCACTCTACTTGTTGGCTCGTAGCCTCGTCCGTGTATTTTGACGTGTATTTTCCAGTGTGTATGTGTGTGTGTGTAAGTTTTTGTTTGTGTCTGTGTGTATGTGAGTTTTTGTATGTGCGTGAGCTTGTGTGTGTGTGTGAGTGTTTGTTTTTTCCTTTAATGGAGAAAGAGCATCATCGACATAACTCCAGAGCCAATGGTACCGTGTGTTGGATTCACACCAAAAAAACCCCTTCGTTTTACAGTCCGATTAGCTCATCCAATTGTAACCCAAATCCTCTCCGTTATTTTTATCAACCCTCCGTAAAGATCCCCGTGCTCCGGCATTTGAGTCCTTTATCCTCGCGGTACTGCTGCCAAGCATTGCTTCGCGGGAGTACGTAGGGCTTTCCTTCTGATATGGTCGTCATCTCCTTTAGACGTCAACTGTGGTCAGTCATTCACATCCACACATCCCCACCTCTCACGCATCCACAAGCTCACCCCCTACATCCCCTTCCTCGCTAAACAAGCACTCACACATCTATAACATACTCTTTCATACCAGAAACTCACACATCCCCACTCGCATTCGCACCTAAGTATACATACAAACACCTATTTTCTTCTTCTCCTTTGTTCATCGTCCTTTCGAAGTTTTTTCAGGATGTCTGCTGCATAATTGCTGGTTGCAGACCATCCGTCCTCTAAGGTCAGCATCGTCATCATAATTGACTCAGGGGTTACTCTAGCCTCAAGATAGCACTCCAATTCTTCTCTCTTTTTCCAGTATCTTGGGCAGTCGCAAAAGACATGCTCAGAATCTTTTTTTACTTCGAAACATACTGGGCAGTACAGGCAATCTTCTAATTTAAATCAGTGCAGGTACGCCCGGAAGCATCCGTGCCTGGTCAAAAACTGTGTTATATAGTAATTAACCACATCGTGTCTTCTATCAATTCAATCTTGTATTCTTGGAATAAGGCGATGTGTCCATCGCCCATTGTTGCTGGCATCCCATCTTCTTTGCCACGCATCCATTGTTTGCTTTCTCGCTAAGTCCTAGATTTCCTTTGGCGTGCTATCGTTTAGCCGTTTCTTCCTCTCAAAAATATCCTTCCTCTCTATCGCCAGAAGGTCAATTGGCGGCATGCCTGCTATAATATATGCAGCCTCCTCTGATACCGTACGGTAAGCAGAAGCAACCCTCAATGCACTTCTCCTATGCACTGTCGATAGCTTAAGTGAGTAGAATTTCACCAACGTTGCATCCGCCCATATTGGGGCACCGTACAGCATAGTCGACGTAGTTACACTGGCTAAGAGTAACCACCGTTTTTGAGTCGGCCCTCCAACGTTCGGCATCAATCGTGATAGAGCAGCGTCAACCTTTGCTTCTTTCTCACCCACTGTGGCAAGATGTTGCTTAATTTCGTACCCATCCACTGTCAGTGTTACCGTCTCCATCTTCTTTCTGCTGGATATGCGGATAACTTCTGTTTTATGGCTAGCAAGCTCCAAGCCTGTCTCGGTTAGCTTCTTTCTTCTGTTTCGCAACCACGATGCTGCAATATCATCAGCGAATCTTACGATAGCTGCCCCTTTTGGTAAATCTAACCTTTATACTCCGTCGTACATGACGTTCCATATTGGCGGGCCAAGCACTGACCCTTGGGGGACACCTCCTGTGACATCGTAGGCTTCAGTGCCGTTCTCAGTATCGTATAGTAGGATTCTGTCCTTCAAATTGTCAGCCATCATCCTTCTTATATACCCAGGCACTTTTTGTTTTTGCAGTGCTTCATGTATTTTTCTCCAATTCGCTGAGTTAAATGCATTTTTGACGTCCAGCGTGACAATTGCGCAGTATTTCTTTGTACCTCTTTTCCATCTTTTCCATCCCTTCAATCGCTTTCTTTGTAGTTTCGATTGTTAGACCAATCGCATCAAGGGTGGAACGCTTCTTCCTAAATCCGTATTCGTGTTCCGCAAGTCCACAGGATACCTCGATAGTCTGCTCCATTCTAGAGCAGATTATGCGCTCAAGGATCTTTCCCGAGGTGTCCAACATGCAAAGTGGTCTGTATGATGCAGCATCTCCGGGTGGTTTATTACCTTTTGGTAGCAGTACGAGACGTTTTTTCCAGTTGGTGGGCAATATTCCTTCCCTGAGACATGAATTATACAGGTCAACGAATACTTCGGGGTGGCCGTGGATAGCATGTTTCAATGCGATATTGGGTATGCCATCCAGACCTGGAGCCTTGTTATTCCCCACTTTTCTGCATGCAAGTAGCAGTTCCTCCCATAGTTCATGCCGTTGCCTGGGGAACAGTGTAGTAACGACCCGACGCAACAATACAGGGCATTGGGGAGGGGGAGCGTAGCTTCCCTTTATCTTCTTCATTACTACTCTATCGACCTCAAGGATCTTGATTGACCTTGTCCTGTAATTTCAGTATGCACTGCCGTTTGTTGTCGCGGGTTGTCTTCTTCAGCTTTCTTTTAGCGTCCTTCATTTACCGATTGCAAGCTTCCATTATTCCCTGTCCTCTTCCAGTCTTCTAATATTTCTTTCTTGCTCGTTGTTCTTGTCTCCTAGTTCGGTGGCACTCGTTTCGAGCATTCTCGACCTCCTTGTTCCACCAGTATAATGGTGTTCGTTTTTGACTCGCTACTCTCCTTGGCATGGCTGCATCGCAAGCTCGAGCGATGTCATCGATTACCTGCTCAACTTTGTTGTTTGCCGATCCAACCAATTGTGTTTCTTCCAGTATCTGCAAAAACATCCCCTTATTAAACTCCTTTGCTTTCCAGCCCGCTCTATTATCTCTTGTAATCACGTTCGGTTTTCGCCATGTTTTAAATAACTTTATTGTTATGGCCTGATGATCACTATTTGTATAGTTTTCACTTACGGCCCATGAGTCAACCTGTTTAATAAGGCATCTGCTAACGAAAGTTAGATCTACAACGAATCCTGCATTTCCTCTTTTAAAGGTGATGGTGTTTCCTTGATTAACAAGAACCAGGTCCAAGAGGGCAAATACGCCTGCAGTAGCACCTGTCCTCTTTTATTGGTTCTTTGGCTGTCCCATTCAACTGCCCAAGCATTAAAACCTCCGGCTATCAGTACCGGCTTTTTTCCTTCGACATCCTGTACTAGTCGGTCGAGCAACCTTTAAAACTGCTCGATTGATGCATTAGGCGAAACGTAGCAGCTGTATACGTATATACCTTTTATTTTCACCCGTACAAACCCTTCCTCCTTAGAGATCATTTTTTCCTGAACTGCAAAGTTCCCGCAGTCCCAGATTGCGGCTTTCCCACAATGATTCATCCAGGTTTTTGTAACGCTCACACAGAATAGCCACGTCGACCTTCTGCTCCCATACATGCTCGCAAAGAAGATCCTGAGCTGTCTCACAGTGATTTAAATTTAGCTGCACTTTTCCATTTTGTCTTTTTCGCTATTCTTACTGCTGCTTGGTAGGCTGAGCAAGTGTAACTACCCGTAGTATGGTCACTTTTCTCATTTCCGTCTTTCCCACATCAGAGCATACAGTTTGGTTTATTTGTGCAGCCTTTCACTACATGCCCCGCCTTACCTCATTTATAGCAGCAATCTCATCAGTTTCCCTTTCCAGCGTATTCCCTTGCGAGGATATTCTTCATGTACTTAGGCCGGGAATTTCTTCCTGGTTTGTCCTCTTTTTCTTAGAATTTCGGTCGTTTTTTTCCTCTGGCACGGTGACGAAGCCCTACGCTTACTTGGTGTACGTGCCTTCACCGACTTATGTACGCCTGTCTGTGTAGACTGTGTAAAAATAAAAAGGTCGCAAGGAGCCGATATAAATTCGATTCAAATTAAGTATAAAAATCCATATTGAAATCCATGTGTGAATGTATAAATCTACATAAAAATCCATATAGAAATCTGTATGGAAATCCACATGAAAATACATATGGAAATCTATACGAAAATCTATATAGAAATCTATAAGAAAATCCATCTAAATTTCTGTATGGATTTTTATATAGATTTTTGCATACCCTATTAAAAAAATCTATAGATTCTATGTAGAAATCTATATGGAATCGATATAGAATCTATATAGATATCTATCTAGATATCTATGTAGAAATCTGTTCTAATTCGTTATATAGAAATCTATGTAGAAATTTATATGGATTCTATATGGATTTCTATTAAAAAATCTATGTGAAAAGTCACACAATACATTGTTTAGAAATTATGTAGAAATCTGTGGATATCTATGTAGAAATCTATATGGATTCTATATGGATTTATGTTAATAAATCTATGTAGAAAGTCACACCTTTCATCTATTAAAAGCAATTAATAAGTAAGTAAATAAGGAAAATGAATGTACAAAAATTAATTATAAATTTAACTTACTTCGCTACTGTGTAATTTCAAAATGTACTTTTAGTCTTAAAGTTTGGAGAGTGCACAGGATTCTTCTCTTACTTCATCGAACACTTTTGAAGTGTTCGATGAGAAACCAACTCCAAATATTAAAATTAACCTTTTCCCTCGTCTCACTATTCCCTGGAAATTTAGCTTTATTCCACCTAAATAAACTTTACCTGCTTCCTGCAACCAAAATAAATATATTTTATATACTACTGGGTACATTTAAGCCTAACAGGCTTGATATTAAAGGTACCCAGCCCATTAGAAATACACTGAAAAATTAATTT
>JAWWML010000025.1:34914-73030 GCA_035047165.1 Ormyrus rosae | reverse complement strand
ACTATCACACTACGAGTCGGCAACTATGAGTTCACGTCCCAACCATCTCTCCGGTACCTGGGAGTGATAATAGACGCTAGGCTCAGCTTCAAGCAGCACACGCTGCACGCCGAAACTAAAGCGTCAAATGTTAGGACCATCCTGGCGGCGGTCTCCGGGGTGGCTCAGCTATACAGAAAAGGGTTATGGATTTTAGTGAGTAAGAATCTCACACTACCAGGAAGTGCAGTTCCTTCCTGGTGTCTGCTGGCGGCAAGGAGTCGTCAGCCGGCCGGCGCGGTCTGCTTATAGCCGCGCCGGTTGATGAAGATTTCCCATACTCCCTCGTAAAAAAAAAAAACACATCCAAACACGAATTTTTCTTTTGTTGCTAGATGTCTGATTCTGAACATTTAAAAGCTTCTCCATACGAAACTTCAAAACATTTTAGAAGCTACGAGTTAAACTATTATTTACAAAAAGCAACAACTTTATGTTTTTGAAAAAAACATTTTAATACTACACAAATGTTTATATTATGGTTTATCGATTTTAGCTGATTTAATAATAAAATTTAATTTGAAATCATTGAATATGGTGCACGCCTTTTCGCGGGCAGTTAACGATTCTAAGAAAGTTGTTGGAACTTCTTCGCACAATTCGTTCTCTGCTTCCACAGATTTTGCAGCATTAAAATTTGGTACAAATAACAACCGGTGATAGCCGGCCAATTGGGTCGTACTGCTTTGCAATCTCTGACAACATGGACCGCTTCGTAATCTTCTCTGTAGTATCGAGTCCCGATACTTCGAAGCAGAATTCATCTTCAGCTGACAGTTAGCGTAATCCGATTGTTGACACGACCTCATGTTTCTGTACGGCCGCGCCCCTAGGTTGAAGCTCTCGATTATTCACGTTTGAAGTAACTTGATTTGATTAGCAGTCCATTTTCCCATAATCATTCCGGCAGTCTGAAAAATTTAAATGAGCTGAGTTTTGGTATTCAGTGCCTCTTCGGCAGAATCTCCGCCCACAAAAAAATCGTCAGTATATCGGTTTTTTCGCAGTGCTTCCGCAGCTTCTGGGAAGTGATGTTGTTCATCTTCGGCGAGTTTTAAGAGGCAAGCGTTGGCCAAAAAGGGTGCGCTCGCAGTACCGTATGTAACGGTTGTTCGACTGTGTGCGAAGATAAAGGCCAGCGCACCATAAGGATTAGTACATCTTCTTGCAGTTTAGGTTCGATGTACATAAAGTGATTCAGATATAATCCAGCGACATTCTTTTGAGAAGCGTTGAAAACCACTCTTGTTTCCATCTCTCTTCCATGCTACGTGGTATGATCGAGCATGAATTCCATATGCCCCAGATCTTCACATTCTGCCATAAAGCACAGTAAGCGGATACTAAATTTAGATGCATCCAAAATCTTTCGATTCTGTAGATTTCGATTTCCGTAGCAGTAATCGCTGACCCCATCAATATCTATCCCAATGCTGAATTCAGAACGACTGGTTGAGCAGGTGAGCCTTTTTTCATCTCGGGTTACACAGACCAAACTATTCAGAAACAGTCGCTGCTAGCCGGTTTGTGGAAGTGGGGGTCTGCCAACACCACGTCTTTCAGATAGGCTCGGTCCGGCATTGTAACAGCTGTGTGAGGAAAGATGAATGTTAACCTTTGAAGTGGGAGTGCTAAAACTTGGAGTTTAAATTTAATATCGCAATTTGACCTAAGGACCGCATTTACGCTTGATTGAGCAACAGTTGCAGTAATTTCTCCAATTCCAGAGACAGCTACGCTCGTAGCATGCTTAGGTAGGTGTAACAGTACACTATTCGTTTCAAAATAAAGGATTCTTCGGCACATGAGTCCAGCAGGAATCTGACCGTGACCGCCTGTCCGTTGGCTGCTTAGAGTATTGAGCAGGGTGTGGAGATGAGCAAGCTGCCGCTGGAGCTTTGCGACGTGGTAGTCTCCTTTGCTGCAATATGAATTTTAGTTGTTTGTTGATCTTCTGTCTCCTCGGCAATAGCGATGACTGTAATCGGCCCCTCTTGCTTAGTATGGTGCTTACCATTACAAACAAGAGAGTGAAAGTTAGAGACGTATTGACTTACCGCATAACTCGTTCTTAAACAGTTAAAGCATAATTGTGCCGGCTGAGCAAGATGCAAACTTTTTACAGAACCCAATGAATTCCTCGCGGCATAATGAGCACACGTTGCGCTTTTCACTTTTCGGACTTCTTACCTCAATACTGTAACCATACATAATTTCAAAATCTCATATTTTTCCGGAACCAATTAACGTCTTTGAAAAACGAGGGGGTGATAAACATCAAGATAATTTGATTTGTGCATTGTTCCTACACTTCTAATTTTTTCATTATATGAACTTCCTAACAAATCGTGATTTTTGTATTTTAGTGGTGTTTTTAGTGATTGAGAAAATCGAGGGAATGATTGCAGGTCTGTGGAAGTATAGTATGCGAAGTACAGTGATATTTCTATTTTCGTTCGCCATCTTAGATACGCCATTTTGAATTTAAAAAATCTGAGAAAAATTTTTCTTTAGAAAATGTATGCCGCAAAGGGTCAACAGCTGTTGCAGCACATGCTCTTCAACTGAATGCGTCCTCTTAAAATGATCATAACTCTCGAAGGAAAAATCGTAGATGACCATTCTAAAATGGATTTCAAAGGGAAAGAGTAGTACTAGACGAAACAATTATAAAAATAAAGCTAAACAATTTTCGAGAGATTGTATATAATCTTGAGTGGCCCAAAATGCCATCTTTTGAATACGCACACAAATATTTCAAAATCATAACGTGATGGTTCGATTCTCAGCTGGGATTCGGGTTCGGCGTCAAAAATTACTTCGGAAATGATTTTCAGCTTTTCAAGAACAACCACAATCATTTTTTTTTGAGACCTGTGTTATCATAGAATTTCTCTAATAAAGAATTTGTTTTTAAATATGGCCGATTCAAAACGGCGGTTTGGAAACTCAAAAAAAGAACAAAAAAAATCGTAAGGCAATAAGTGTCAATAATACACTTCTTATGTTTTTGGGTATGCTGAATCGATTTTCATTTTTTCAAAGGGTATTCCGCATTAAGATAGGTAAAATGCCCTCAATTTTTTTTTCTTTTTAATAGCTTGAATTTTTCAGTTTGAGTCTTGGGTAATAAAAGAGTGGGTAACACCGTTTACTTGCCCCAAAATGCTATCCCTCCTGTAGAGGGCCGAAAACTTGTTTTTTTGCAATTTGCCTTTTTCTTGACGGTTTTTGATTTAATCCTTTTGAAAAAAATCATGTATATTGACATGAGATTATCAGAGCCTATTATCCTTCAGAAAAAAATTCTTAAAATTTTTAAACTGGATTTTAACCTCAAAATAAAAACAGTACATCAAATTTTATATTTTTAGTTTTTTTGTTGTATTAAATACTATTTTCATGAATTTTTTTAGATTTTTTGATTTGGTGCGCCGTGCAGAAAAAAATATTTTTTTTATTTTTTCGTCAATTTTGAATTATTTTTCCGTGTACAAGCATCATTAATATATTTAAAACCTTTTTTATATTTTCAGATACATGTACTTTTAGTGATTTTGCAGTAAAAATACATGCTTTTTATTTTAATTTTGAGTTATTTTTTAATTATTTTTCTCTATATATTTATTTATTAATTTATCATTTCTGTCTTTTTTTTAGTTCAGATAAGTTGTTCATTTTATTGATCTTAGAGAATAAAATTAAATGAAATAAGATAAAAATATTCAAGCAAGTAACAAATTTGTCATATTAGATTTTTGCTTAATTTTATTAAATTGAAAAATGCCTGATGATTCGTAGTCCGATTGTTTTCTTTTTAAAATATGTATAAAATGTATGTTTATCAATGATAAATATGGTTAAAATAATAATTGGTTTAAAGATTAATTTGTTTTTTATTGAATTTGAAAATATTTTTATTATTATATTAATATTTATGTAAATATAGAATTTCTTAATTTTAATATTACATAACCATTTGTTATATTTACACTACTAATTAACCATTTTAAAGTGTAATAAATATAATTCTATAAAATCATTCTACACGCAGAACTAATCACTTAAAATGTTATCATTTATTTATTATTTTTCTTATGATTTGATGGTTATATAAAAAATACTATTTAGTCCTCGTCGGTATCGTCATCAATTAGAGGGACAATATTATTGATATCTAAAAAATTCGTTAGTATTTCAGCAGGTCGAATGATTTTCGATAAATATCTTCCGCCAGATAAATGGTATGTAAAAGATGCTATGTGGGAGCAACATCCAACAGCCATTTGCGCAGTTGCAGCAATAACCCTTTATTGCATCGATTCCCACATCATTTATGTAGAATTTGTATGTTTTCCGGTTAATATGTCTAGATTTTATTTCAAATCTTATAACATTTGGTTCTTTCCTTAAGTAACTAATCAAGAGAGAGTTATTATCTTCAAGCATTTCACCTAGATAAGAAATAGATTGCGAAAGTTGATAAGATCCGGTAAAAAAAAGTTCTAAGTCTTCTAATGTGAATTCTAAAAAATCAAGCAATTCATCTGAAGACATTTCTTTGAATGGAACGGACTTTAGGCTGTAATTAGCATTTGCAACTCTTTCAACTAAGTTTTCCTGTTAAGTTAAGAAGAAAGCATGCCGTTTTACAATACGTCGCAGCATTAGGTAAAAGTTTATTTCTAAACTGATTATGTAATAATCGATATTTTTGTGAAATCATTCCATGTACAGCTTCTTCACACCAACGAATTTTAGTAACAAACCGTGACTCATTAGATTCTCACGTTGTCAATTGATCTCGTTTTCTTTTTACAGCAGGCATTAAAACTTTAAATCCTTGTTGTTCTATGAAATCTTTAACCTCTCTAAATCCACGATCAAAAATAAAAACATCTCTTTTTTTAATATGCTGCGTATTCCATGTGGATCTTTCAATACTTGTTGAAGAATTTGAGCATCATTAAGCTTTCCTTCAAATGGCCCAGCTAGTTCAATTACATAACCATTTGTCGCACAAATCGTAAAGGGCTTACATAATGGACTTTTTTCTGCCCAGAATAAGATTTCCGTTGGTAAGCAACAGCCATACTAGTTGTGCAACCTATATTAATAAAAACTAATATATAAATAAAAATAGTTGAAAAATAATCTAAAAGTTGTCAAAAAATTACCAGAAGAAGTACATTTATTAGAATATAAAAAAAGTTATTAAATATAATAATTATACCAAAATCTGAAAAAATTCATGAAAATAGTATTTAATACAACAAAAAAACTAAAAATATAAAATTTGATGTACTGTTCTTATTTTGAGGTTAAAATCCAATTTAAAAATTTTAAGAATTTTTTTCTGAAGGATAATAGGCTCTGATAATCTTCAAAAAAATTACTAAAAAAGGTATATATCATGTCAATATACATACAGGAGGGGGAGCATTTTGGGGCAAATAAACGGTGTTACCCACTCTTTTATTACCCAACACGTATATTCAAACTACCAAAAAGAAAAAATTGAGGGCAGTTTACCTATCTTAATGCGAAATACCCGATATGTAGAAAAAATAATAAATTTTGGATTTTTGCTCCTTTGCTATTGCAAATTTATTTACATTTTCTCTAAATATGTATTATTTGTATAAGGAAACTCTTGACGACAGCTTGCAAGTTTTTACAAATGGAACAACGAGATTAAAGGTCACTGCTGTCCAAATATGGGCATACCCGTGAAACTTTTCATTTTTGTGTCACTTGGACTTTTTCTATGATAATGCGGTTGGAAGCTTGTACCGAATGTGCTTTTCTGTAGAGTATCTATAACTGAAAAAAACTCGTTGATAAAAATCTACGTCATTAACACGGGACAAGCCTGTAGAAGAGTATAAAACGTAAAAAATGCACTAATTCGACATTTTCTATCGTACCTTTGAAAAAAAATTTTTTATGAATTGGTGCAATTTTATTTCGAACCCTTCAAAACATGATGAACACCGTAAATTAGTGTTCTTGAAACTTACTACAAAAATGCTTAATCATCAAAATTAATAATTACTTATTTTGGAGCTTTTCTCGAACAAACAATTTAATAGATTATTTTGAAATATTTTGAATTTCCCATAATAATTTATAAAATTACGAATATATAGCCTACTACGTACAAATTTGACAGATAGGTGTAATTATCACTATATATTGAACAAGGTGTCCAAAAAGTACTTGGATGGTTAAATAACTCGCCGGGAAAGCATTGTCGCTGAAATCTCTAAATGGGGAAAATTTAGGTTTTTGAAAAAACTATTTGGCGGAATTGCCATTTTTGGATCTTGTGAGTCCCAAGTTAAATTTTTAAAATAGGAACCCCTGTTTTTTCCTCCAAATTTGTTTTCAGCAGCAAATTTTACGTTCAGATAAGTATTTTTTATGGCATCCTAGGTCAATTTTGGGTCTTTTTAGCTTAATGTATGTTTTCTTCCTATAAAAATTGTGTTATTTTACGCGGATAGTGGTTTTACAGCATATTCTCATGCTTTATTCAAAATCATTAAAATTAAGGCCCTAAAACTTTTTTTGGACCTTATGGGACTAATATCGATTTCTTCTCCGGTAATAAGTGGTTTAGGGTGTATTCCCACTTCATAATTCGAAATATCAAAGTTTGAGACCCAAAACCTGATTTGAATCTTATCAGCCTAATATCTTATATTTTAAGAAGTAGCTATAGGAAGCAACGATAGGTCCAAAAATCACTTATCACATAAAATGACAAATTTGCGTGAGATAAAGAAGATATTGGGCCTGTAAGGCCCAAAATAGGTTTTGGGACTTCAATCTCGAATGTCTCTGACTGATTCTTCATCCAAGAATATCATGTAAAATCACTATCCACTTTAAATAACACATTTTTTGAGGAAAACATATACATTGGGCCCAAAAGGTCCAAGAACTGACCCAAGATGCTATTAAAAATACCTATCTGAATGTAAAAATTGCTGAAAACGAATTTGGAAGAAAAAATAGGGGTTCCTATTTAAAAAATTTAGCTTGGGACTCACAAGACCCAAAATGATAGTAGATCTCAAAAAATGGTAATTCTACCAGATTTTCCCCTTTTAATGTTTTCAGCGAAAATACTTTCCCGGCGAGTTATTTCACTGTCCCAGTACTTTTTAGACACCCTGTAGAATAATTCTATATTTGAGAGATTTTTACTCCTATATTAATCCAAATATTACCTAAAATAATATATAAGTAACTGTTCACATGAAACCGAAAAAGTTAAATTATGAACTTAATTACTTTAATAATAATATAATAATACTGATTAGTGTACATGAAAAATAATTTCGTAATCACCAAAGCTATGTTTCCCTGGTTCAAATAAATGTAAATTTGTATTATTTCAAAATTGGAATTATTAGGAATTGAAATTTAAATACGTAGATTCCAAGAATTTCAAAATAACAGTAAGTCCGAAATAAAATTGATTTAAATGTAACTGCGGTAAAAACAACTTGTCTGCGTATTGAGAGTATTGTCGATTCGTAATGGAAGTATCATCGAAGCTTAAATTAGACGTTTCCCAAGGAGCTGCCGTAAATGAAAAATCGGACTTTCCAAACTGCACTTTGCCCCCGTACTACAAACCAGCGTTTTAATTTTTTTTTTTTTTTTTTTTTTTTACTGAAGACTTTAAACGCTTAATATTGGAGAATGTATACAAAGCGCAGGACGGCTTAGCATAAGAATAAGACTTTGACTCAAGATACGTGCTGCGACATCGACGACATTCTTCGAGTATTCATATTTTCTAATACAATAGAGTTTCTTTAACCCATTAACGGGAAAATTGACCAAAATTTTTCTAATTTTGAGCCTATTAGATTCTATTGAAAAAGCAATCGAATATCCTAAGGTTTTTGGGGTCGGTCTTTCCGAATCCGTGGTCAGATTTATGAAAAAATCTGTTATAACACAAAATTTCTAATTTTTTTTAGAAAAAAATGCAATTTTTAATGGTCTTTTTTTTTAATCGTAAATCTCGTCTCGATAACGGTGTAAAATGAAGCTCCAAAGTATTTCAATGTGGTCATTAATACATTTCCTTAAAGTTCATATGAAAAAAAAAAGTTTTTCATGCGGATCTTATTAATTATTAAGGATATAGTAGCTATAATTGTATGACGCCACGAGTACAATGAATCTATACTTGCAGCTCACTCTAATTGCATTTTTATAAAAATTACAGAAGAACACAAGTTTATAATATAAGTCTCAAAATTAATTTTTGAGAGAAGGTATTCAAACGTTAGAATGTCTATAAATTTCAACTTCGTGTTTGAAAATATGGATTTCCATATAAAAGTAGTTTTGGGGCCATGACACCCCAAAAATCACGTCAGGTTCAAACTATCGTTTCAAAGATTTTCGTTATCAAAAAAACTTTTGTTCTTCTGTAATTTTTATGAAAATACACTTGAAATGAGCTGCAAATATATATTCATTGTACTCATGGCGTCATACAATTATAGCTACCATATCATTAATAATTAATAAAATTCGCATTTTTTTTTATATGCACTTTAAGAAAAAGTATTAATAACCACATTGAAATACTTTGAAGCTTCATTTTACACTGTTATCGAGACGAAACTCACGATTCAAAAAAAAAAAAAATGACCATTAAAAATTGCATTTTTTTTTTAAAAACATTACAAATTTTATGTTATAACAGATTTTTTCGTAAATCTGACCACGGATTCAGAAAGAGCGACCCCAAAAACCTTAGGATATGGACTTCGCAATAATATTCGATTGCTTTTTCAATAGAATCTAATAGGCTCAAAAAATACAAAAATTTTGGTCAATTTGCCCGTTAATGGATTAATGTCATCTATAAAAGACCTGAATTCCAATAATGGGAGTCTAATAATTCAAGCGATGTCGGAGCTTTCGCATTATGAAATATTTTTTCCGTATATAAACAAAACCATTCTGGCTCCAATTTTAACAATAATGCAAGTGGTACGCGAGTGCCAACATAGGAAAGAAACTTATGTAAATAATAATTTACAGGGAAAAAGTGATGTGAAAATTAGGTGATTCAAACCATACAAAATATGAAAATTCGAATTTCCCTAAATTTATAAATGTTAACCGATTCTATTCTTTTAGGAGATATAAAAGTTAACTGATTATCCTGGTAGAAACTTAAGAGGCCTAACTAGATGTTAACTGGTTAACAAATGCAACAATCAAATTTAATTATCAGTATTTGTATACTAATCTCTATGGATTTAGATAAGTACAGTTAACCTTCTGACCGCCAGCACTTTTTACAAAATAAAGAGGAACTTTGGGTACATATTTTCAAATAAGTATCTCTCAATTATTCATAAAGGCATCATAGCAGCGGACGATGGTAGGGAAAATGTTCTAATTGTTTAAAAATCGTAACAATGGTTTCCTGGGAGTTTGCAGGGTGGCGTCCAGAGATGTTCTGCGGCGGTCAGCAGGTTAATACCCGTTACTATTAAGAAAAAGTAAGGAAGCTTGTAAATAAAAAATTAATAGTTGCAAAACGAAAAATAAACTCCAAACATTGTAATAATTCAGAAATGTCTATATTTAGTTTTAATTTAACAATAATGGTTTATTCCAAAACGGGACCTACTGTGCGTTCATATGCGAGTTTTCATGAATAGATTGATATAACTAGTTATCAGTTAATTGATTAAATAAAAGCATGTTGTTTTTAAAGCAAATTTCTATTATTTATTAAAAAACAAAATCTAGTTAACCGATGTCTTGGATAAATATTACTTAAAATTTCTACCAAAGTATAATCTAATATTAATGAAAATAAATAAATTAAAAAACAGAAGCGGTCAACGATTGGAATATAATATAAAATAATTCAGGTTTATATTAGAAAATTATTACTGATAAGAAAAGTAAAAAATAAAACTGATAAAAAAGTTTTTCTACGGTAAATGTTTTGCAATCGCGACTTATTTTGTATGAAAATGTATATTCATATTCATATTAATAAATATGAAAAATCTATAAGTGCTGATTAAAGTTAGTCAATTTATTATTAATTTAATAAATTAAATTGATTTTCAATATAAAGGGAAAAACAAATGAGAAAGAAGAACGATGGAATAAAAATTTACGTGTACCTCGTGAAAGAGCGAGCAGTGCGAATTATTATTTTACTTGACTTTTAAATATTTTTTTATTTGGTTTGCCTTCTATTTTTCTTACCTTAGAGTATATATGCGAGGCTTTTATTTTTGGAGATGTCGTTCTTAGAATCCATCTATTATCTGTTTTGCTCTCGCATTCAATCGCTCATTGATCAGGACGCAACAGAGAATACGCATTTATCGACGAACCTGGGAGTCGCTTACTTTCTTTTGATTTTTCTTTTCGCTCTCTTTCTCTTTCCCTCCCTTTCTCTTTTTTCTTTTTTATATCTTATATCTATATCTATTTCTCTTTTTATGTTTGATTTCGCTTTTCTCATCTTTTATGGTCTGTATTACATTAGCTCGCAATATGCTTTGCGAGATGCTCTACGGGACAAGAACAACAGAGGCATATTGTTTAAAAACTGATATTCAGAATGGATAGACTATGGCTCATTAAAAATACAAATTAAAGTATTTCAAATCAATTTAATGCCTTATTTGTCACATTAATTCATATTTGGATACATTATTAATCTATAAATAAATAATTATACTTTTCGAAAATCCTAAGTGAGAAATTGTTGTTCTTATAAAAATGTATGGTTAGGTGTAACTAACATCGTAGATAATTAGATTATGCAAATTTCTGTTTTATATTTTACATTAATAATCATCAAGACCTTGCCTTACATTTTTATAAGAGTTCTTGATATGATTTTGCATTGGCATTAAAAGTAAGATACATAATATTTTTGTTAATGAAAAAGCAAAGTTTAAATGTGAAACTACAATATAAACTTTATTATTTTATGCGTAATCACTTTGAATGCCAAAGTTCTATGTAACTAAAATATTGTAAGACTTAAGAAGCTATATCCATCATTATTTTAATATCACTAAAACTGATTTACAGCAAGTGCTTATCCTTAAGTGTATTTTTACATGATTATACATTGCACTTTTTCTTTAATGCTCAAAGAACTTAATTGTTTTTCTAAAATTCAAACAGAACAAAATTTTATTTTTAGAAAAAAAAAATGGTTAATGCTCTTAAATTTAATAAATAAAGAATTTTATTGGCGTATGAATTTATGGATAGAAATATCTTAGAAATATCTTATAAATTAATCTTACAAACTAAATGAATAATCTTTATAGTAGTGGATCGACACAAGCATATGAAATTCAGATTTGAATATTGTTTTGTAATTTTAATATTGAAGGAATATTTACGCTCAAATCCAAAAGAATCTTGGATTTGCGCGCTTACTCGTAAGGCCTGTAAAAAAATATTTTTAGTAAGCTTATAATTAAAATATGTTATGGTACACAATTATTATCATAAAAATAATGAATATATACATACATGCATAAGCATATGGATGTATGTATATTATCAAAGTAAATATAAATATAAATATTAATATATATATATATATATGTATAAGTATAAGAAAGTCATGCACACCTCAATCTTTCTGCCCTCAACCACGGTGCCGTGTAGCCTCTCACGTGCCCGGTCCGCGTCAGCACTATTTGCGAATGTTACAAAACCGAATCCCTGCATGCAAGGACAGACAAAACAACATGCATTAAACTCAACTTACAGATTCTGCGCTCTGCATTCACTTGCACATCAACATTCTTTTTAATTTTATTTGTTTTTTCTAACTCTATTGAATGTTTAATACTACACACAAAGACTTTATTATACTTAGAATGAAACATAATAAGCTATTTTTTAAATATATTTATTGAACATAAATATTAAAAATGACTTGAATTAAGTTTATGCTTCAGACTAACGAATTATATTTAGAAGAATTTTATAACTATTACTTAAGCATTGTAGTAAAAAAGCAGATCATCAAACAATCCAGATTTTAAAGCATTAATGTGTTTTAGAGGTAATTTTATTTCTTACAGAAATTAAGATTTATATATTGCAGGGGTAACTACCCTATGAAAAAGTCTATTTTCATATAAAAATAATACTCTAAAATAATTTTTAATACGCAAAACATACAGGTTCTTAAAGGACTCTTATCCCAATCCACGTATGACCACAAAATTATCTGAAAAAATAAAGTACATCTTGCCATAAAATAAGCGAAAATAGAAAATCATAGGTCCATTTTTAAAATTTTGACTTTGCCACAACGTACAGGTTGAAGTAATGGATAGATTTCGATCAAGTTTGGCTTATATTATTGGAAATTGATGTAAATATGGGCTAAAGAGTTGTATCTTTAAAATTATTTAATTAAGAATAATTTTTAAAATATAAAAACTGTTTAAATAATTGTCCTTGTGCAAATTTATGCAAAATGAGTTATAAAAATTAGTTAGTCAAATAATTTTAAAGCGTGCAACATTTCAGCCCATAAATGACAAATTTTTAACAATTTAAGTCAAACTAGTTCCAAATTCATTAATGGGTTCACCCTGTAAGTTACGACAAAACCAAAATTTTACATATTGCATCTCTGGTTAAAATAGACCTGGGACCCTTTATTTTGATTTATTTTATCACAAATTATACAATATATTAAAGATGTTATATATATATATATAACATTTTCTATATATATCTATATATATTTTAATTTATTTTTCAGGTATTTTTTGTTATCAGAAGAAATTTGGGATAAACCCCCCTTAAATATATTACATTTATTTAATTGTCTTTAGTTCTAACGTGTACACGTGAACCATGCCATAAATCTAGATATTTTAGCATGTTTTTCATTCAAGAAAGATTTTTTGAACGGGTTGATAAATGTTGACCTTGAGCGTGTTAAGTCTGGTTTTTCTCTGACAGGTCATTTGTGAAGATACTTTTTTTTTTATTTAAGCATTCTAAGCATTAATAAAAAAAATCGTAAAATTTGTAAAATAATGAAATAATAAATAAAAACCGACGTAAAAATTGGAAAACGGTTTTTTAAACATTATATGTTTTACGGATTAACCATCTTATGCAACGACTGATATCGTCATAATAGATTTTATTATGAATGAGTTGTTCTGAAGTTCACAATGGCATTTCAGCATAACATTTTCGTTATAAACTTAAGTGAAAAAAATTTAAGAGGGCCTAAATTCACAAAAATTGAAGCTTAAGAGTTGAGCAGTAATATGACATTAACCTTTACAGGGCTGGCCTGTCCGGTTTAGTATAGTTTAGAATAGTTCACCTGGCCATGTTGAGTCTATTTATAAATAAATGAGCTACATCTGCGATATCAATTTTAATTGAAACATGCCGGCCCCGGAAAGGTTAATCCGATTGCAAATTAATAATTAGCAATTTTCAAATCTTTGAAAATGGCATTTTTTACTCCGCATTCATACAAAATATATATTTGGGGATAATGTAGTGATTTTTTCGCAGAGAGGCGACGTATCACTCCAAAAAATCGTAATACAATTTTGGGTGATTGGAAACCAAAAAAGGTACTTCGTTCAATTTTTTCAGATTTTTGGTGAATATATAATTCCCGTAAAAAATTGAATCTCAAAAAAAAAAAAAAAAAAAACACGGAATTTTTGTCGATTTACTAGGATATCGAAATTATAAAATATATTTTATGACACAAAAACATTTTTAGTTTTTTAAACACAGTATTAAATATCTATATAATCCTGCATCACTCTGTAGTATTCAAATTTAAAAGTCAAATTAATGTCTAATTTTTTTTTTAATGGACGAAACCCACGTTTTGCTTACTCGTGATAATCACCTAGCTCACATTTACCATCTCAGGATGATAGTCGGACGGAATGCCGCGCGACAGTTGTTAATTGTATGAACTATCACGGAGCATGGCTGAAGTCGTAATTAAAGCCTTCATGCAAGTGCTTCCGTAATAAAATTCGCGGGTACTCATTATCATCTGCGCTGAGCTGGTTTCAATTGCAAAAGAGAAATGAGTAGGCTCTACTCATGCCAATCGACTCCCGTTGATGCGGTAGCTTTGGAGGAAATGTCCGTGTATATGTCGCCATAGATTTGTCTTTCTGAAAGAACTCGATGCAACAATCGGTTACGTCGTTTTCCGCACCTATCGGAAGACCTGAAATAGTATGTTCTCATGTGATGGTGATTTGAATATATAAAGCAAATACCGCTGTCCTTGAGCAATTTGTATCTCTGAGGTACGTTAAAACCCAAAAAAGTCAGGCATTGATCAATCAGGTGCGTCTCGACAATTTACACAATGCATTTTAATCCTCTCAACGTAATAATCATAATGGCCGAATTAACTGAGGTTATAAACGAGTGCGTATAAGTGTCATCTCTTCGCCGCTAAACACCGTTATTTGATTTATCAGGTGCTTGTTAGTTGAAGGTTTCGATTGCACAGGGCTTTATATTGCGGTCAAGTACATTTAATCGGTGGACTGCATTTGTGGGCATCTCATCAAGTCCAATATCTCTTTTTATTTAAATTGGAGATTGCTTAGAAGAGCCCTTTCTAGAAGACGCATGGCGACGTAGAAACCAAGACGAATTTCAAGGAGCTCGAGCATCCTTAAATGTTGACAAACTTGATCTTAAAGTGCCTCTAGTTCTTTCGGGCTTGCATATACCCGCGCACCGAGCTGAAAAATCGCGTCGATGTAGCGCGTAGCGATAGCGCATTTCTTTTCGTCGCTTGCGTTAAATAATGCAATTTTATTCTTTGCTACGCCATCGAGCGAACTATGTAAATATATGTAAATTTGACGGTAGAAGAAATATCATCGCGACTGTTTAATATAGTGGCGTCCAACTTTAGTAAGTGCAATAATTGTGCTGAGTGCATGAGTAATAAAAGGTTGGCTGTTGCGGGTCTCACTCATTGATTTCAAAAAAACGTAGTTTGAAACATATTTTTGTCAGTTAACCAATTATCGAAATCACGATCGAAACGCGGAACCTCAACGGTGTCGTTCGATAAATGTGGAATTGGCGAAAGGCCGCGGAGTCGCCGCTACGTTGGAAAATGTCTCAGACCCGCCTACTGTTTGAATTGCTCGAATACGCGAGCCTACATTATAATATTCTTCTTGAATATGTTCAAGTTCACCGGCCCTTTCATGTTCAGGGTCGAGCTTCAGTAGGAGTTGATTTTGGTCCTCGTATGCATTTAAAAGCGTTTGGATTCACTCTAACCTAAACGTCGCATTTTCTTTTGAAAGTTTATTTTCGTGTACAGTGTCACATAAATTATCAACTTATAATCGTAACGTATTAAGTTTCCGCAAAATGGGCTTCATAACCTTGTCCATTTTGTTCGCGGTTAGATGAATCGTTTATACACGGAGAAAAATTTTCTAGGAAAAATTTCAAATCCTTGAAAGAAATGTTACTATGTTTTGTAGTAATCCAGTCACAGATGAACCAAATTGTAAATTTTTATATTCACAATAGTAATATATATTAAAATTTTATTATTTGAAAAAAATTATTTTCTTTATTCAGAGCTACTTTTAATGTTGATGATATATTTTGCAATTTATTATCATTTACGAATTTCTTGGAATTGAACTTCCCACAACTCATTTAATAATTAACGCCCAGAGAAACCCAATTTTTTCCTAATTTTGAAGCATCATTCTTAATCAACAAAATTAGTAATTTTGCAAGCAAAACCACTTATATTATCCTATTAGGGTGTGGTCTTTCATTTTCCGAAGTCAGATTTTCATTTTTGCGACATAGGAAATCATTAATTCCGCCATATTGATTTCCTATAGCACGGAAATGAAAATCTGGTCTCGGAAATTGAAAGAACACACTCGAAAAGGGTAAAACAAGTGGTTTTAGTCGCAAAATTTCTGATTTTGTTGATTGAGAATGATGCTCCAAAATGATAAAAAGATAGGGTTTTTCTGGGAATTAATAGGTTAAAAAATATACTATTTGAAGACCAACATATTATCAGTGGGCAATATGGTATTCTTACATCTTACGTATAAAAATTCAAAATTGGTCATTTACGAACATAATAGTACATCGTGTACGAAAGACGCAAAATAAACAATGGCTTAACACCCGTGGTGACAAATTTTTTGACTCTCTGGGAGCAAAAATTGGGTTTTCATGCTTATTAAGCTGTGATGACATAGTAAATTTTGTCCATAGAGTAGAACTTGGTGTATGCGTACAATCTCGACCAGTATGTTGCGACCCAAGACAAAAATGTACTATTTCGCACCTGCAAAGCTGACATGAAAAATCGAATTTGGCGTTAGGTAACTAAAAAAAAAAAAAACTCAAAATGAACCGCAAACAAAATATGTCTTTTATTTTTCGATATAAAAGTCGAGTGAAAGGTTCATAAGAAGCGGTGAGTGGCACTTTCGTAGTGTTACTTGTAAGCAATACCACATAATACAAACTAATAAAATAATGTAGTGTAAAATAAAGTAGAATTTTAGTGATCTTCGACTTAAAAGATTCTTTATTGAACTCACATTGTGGGCTCACGTGGCCATTTTAAAAATTTCAAAATGGCGTCCGGAAACAAGAAAAAATCGAGTGTTCGAATCAAAAAGCTTGTAAAAAAAAAATAAAATAGGCAACCGATTCGACTTTTAGCTTAAATTCATGGTAATTGATGGCGCTAACAAGTTGATAAGGTAGATTGGCTAAATCTAACCGAAAATCAATCGATTTACGCCCAAATTGGTTTACGGAGGTTTTTGGGGTCACGAATCTGTAATCAAATTTACACACTTCAAAATAGTGCATCCAATATGGCTTATTGGGCTTTTCTTTTGGGGTTTTTCAGAATTCTAAAATTTTTTTAGAAAAAATAAACTGAAACAAAAATTTTTCAAAAATTTATGCAATAGTATTGAGTATAGAAAATATGTACAAAAATGTTCAGAGCTCTAGTTCTGTTCATTTACCGATAGCCGATATTTTCATGAAAAAATTGATTTTCAATTTATTGTTTCAAACTACCAAAATAGTATTTTTCATCACAAGTCGGCAAAATGCGATTGTGCGAGGCCGAAAAATCTCTCGCAGACGTGTTATGAACATTATTTTTCAGTATAATTAGCCGCGTAATTCGGTTTTGTGTGCTGGTATTGGGGACGTAGAATGCCATTTTCGCGTATACGTGTCCGAAAATGGCAATGTTTCGGCCAACAGGCCGAAAAAATGCAATTTCGGATATGCGGTTTTGCGTCCGCAAAACCAGGGTGCAAAAGTGAATTTTGCGGCTATGTATACTGAAAAAATATTCATCTTTATTATTTAAGTCTAAAAAAACGCCTAGTGCAGGTTCGCATCAAATCGCAAAACTGCGAAACATTGAAGAAATGAAGAAAAAATGAATGTTAAATAGGTGAGAACTATAGTTCCCATCGCTCCACAACGGATTAATTAGGATGGATATTTAATTTGAATTCACCATCTTGAATTCTGCAAATTTGACTTCGGATTCGTAAGCAGCAACCCCAAAAGCCCTTGTAAATCAAATATGACGAAGATCTGTTGAGTTTTGATATCCTCGTGCACGATATTGGATTCTTGTCCGCCATCTTGGACCTGCCATGTTGCATTTCGCGAATCTATTTTTACCAATTTCATGGGGCCGTCAATTACAAATAATTTGAGCTAAAAATCAATCGGATCTGTTGCAATTTTTTTTTAATTTTTTAATTTTTACAAGTATTTTGATCCGAACACTCGATTTTTCTCTGGTTTCCGGTCGCCATTTTGAGCCGCCTTTTTGAAATTTTCAAAAAAGCCACATGTGCCTACAAAACGGATCCAAAAAGAAAAATTTAAGCCGATAATCACTAAAATCCATCAACTTTTTAAACAATCATTTGCAAACTTACCAACCGATATTTACAAAATAATCAATAAATCAGAAGTTAAAAGTAGTTATATATACATAAATTTATTAAATTGTAGTACCAACCCATATATTAATCATTTTAGAAATCATGCTTTATACATTTGTAGATAATGTTTCGGAAGCGAAATGAGCAGTTGAATTTTTAAATTGATTTATTCTTACAAGGAGAACACACGACATTCGGGTCATGGATTCACCTAAAACTCACAGAGACTCATCGTAGGCACATCTAGAGATGATATGTGCAGCCACAGGGTCTAACGCTTTCTTGATCCTGAGATATGTCCTCGTCGCTCTGGTTCTCGACTGCATCTCCATAATCCTGAATTTGACCTACCGTCTCTGTCAAATTCTATTTTTGAACCTCCGGAGTAACTCCGAAAACTACATAATATTAAAACATATTATAATTAATGCACATATGCATCAAAATAAAGAAATTTTAATTGTTACTGCAAATATTCACAACATTTTTAGGAAAATTAATGTTATTTCTAAAACTAACTTTAATTTACTCAACTTTTCATAAACTATTTCTACTTTATCGTACAAAATACGTTTAATATTTATAGTAACATGTGTATATAAATAATACACTTAAGAAGAACTAATTTTATCCTAAAAATTTTGTTTATTAATCAGTAAGAACACGCAGTCCCCCATAATCAGTAAGAATGTGGCTAAATTTTTGTACTTACTGCTCTGATACACAATTATGTTGCTCGATTCTTATGAAATTATGTAAAGCTGTCCTGTACCCGCTGAATCTGTCAGCTACTCGAAAAATTGATACAAACACAAAGAATCAACAACTTTTATTAAAAAAGCTAATTATTATTATATTAACTATTTTAAATTTCAATAACTTGTTAAATATTTATGCTGAAGTATGCATGACTACAAAATTGAAAAGTTTACTGAATTTTTGTTAATCTTGGCGCCACTGTGTGGTCGAAAATTAAAGCAAGACATATATATAGTCAACTGTTCAGTTTTATAGTCATGCATGTGACTACTTCATCTAGTGCCAGCCTAACCAAAAAGAAGAAGAAACAGAATGCTTCATCATAAATATTTAACAAGTTATTGAAATTTAAAATAGTTAATATAATAATAATTAGCAAATAAATGGAAAACTTGGAAATTGCATAGGAATGATGAAATTCAATTTCAGATAAGTATATACTTTTAAATATAATCTATTTAAAAAAAAGTTTCTTAATAAAAGTTGTTGATTCTTTGTGTTTATATCAATTTTTCAGGTAGCTAACACATTCAGCGGATACAGGACAGCTTCACATAATTTCATAAGAATGGAGCAACATAATTGTAATATCAGAGCAGTAAGTACAAAAAATTTAGCCGCATTCTTACTGATTATGCGGAACTGTGTGTTCTTACTGATTAATAAACAAATTTTTTAGGATAAAATTAGCTATTCTTAAGTATATAATTTATACACACATGGTACTATAAATATTAAACATATTTTGTGCGATAAAGTACAAATAGTTTATGAAAAGTTGAGTAAATTAAAGTTAATTTTAGAAATAACATTAATTTTTATAAAAATTTTGTGAATATTTGTGTTAACAATTAAAATTATTTATATAGACATATTGCTACAAATATTAAACATATTTTGTACGATAAAGTACAAATAGTTTATGAAAAGTTAAGTAAATTAAAGTTATTTTTAGAAATAACATTAATTTTCCTAGAAATGTTGTGAATATTTGCAGTAACAGTTAAAATTTTTTTATTTTGATGCATATGTGCATTAATTATAATATGTTTTAATATTATGTAGGTTTGGGAGACACTTCGGAGGTTCAAAATGGAATTTGACAGAGACGGAAGGTCAAATTCAGGATTATTGAGATGCAGTCAAGAAGCAAAGCGAGGAGGACATATCTCAGGATTAAGACAGCGTTAGACCCTGTGGCTGCACATATCTTCTCTAGATGTGCCAACGATGAGTCTCTGTGAGTTTTAGGTGAATCCATGACCCGAATGTCCTGTGTTCTCTTTGCTAGGCATTTAATGTCTCCTACGCCTTTCGAATATTAGCGACAAGATCAACTACAAAATCATTGGTTTGGGACACTTTTTTTTTCTGTAGGGTAATTGCGGTCAACGAGTAGGATTCGCGGGAAACATTTCGCGCAGCCTTGTCTTGGGAAGCAAACTTCGGTGTTTACCTTGGAATAAACAAACCGATACCTGATCGCCTGAGCCAAGAACTGCTCATAACTTATACTTTTATCTAAGCGTTTTCTTTAGTGAAAAATATCTATGTTTTTATAACAATTTCTGCTTGAAATATGTTTGTCATTGTTTATGTTATGGATCTGATACCTTTTTATATCAATGTACAAAATTGAAATGTTAAGAACGTATTTGAACATAAAATTGATTCGAATGCCAAGTTCATTACGGAGATAGGTGAACTGCGCTATGAAGTTGCTGCGTTTAGGTTAGATAACAAATTTGAGTTTTGTTTTCGTTTTCTTTTTGGTTTTTATTAGAAAAATTATGGGTTCTTCGAACACGCTTCAAATCACACTTCGAACACGATCAAAATAAAAAGTCATAAAAAAAGAATTGTGTTTCTGTTTCTCCTTTTCTTGCATGGATTCCTGACTCTGTTGCGAACATTTTTGGTGCCGAAACCCGGGAATAATAAGTTCCGGATTTTCACAAAGAAGGAATCACATGTGCATCTGCTGATTACCGATTTTCTTCGTCATTATTTTCAGGAAGTGCCTTTTTGATGCAATGAGGGCTGCTGAGGAATCAAGAGTTGCGGAGAGATTGTTCTAATTATAAATGAGAATGAGTATCGAAATAAGTTTGAATTTGCATTTTATAGTTTCTTGTGACTTTCATTCCTTATCTCGTTCTTAACTATTTTTTTCGGGGTCTGCTACTCATTTGATTTTTCTTCAATTTTTATGATTGCGGTTAAGTTTTACATTTTAACCTTAAGAAAATAAATTTATAGTTGAAATTTCAGCAGTGAATATTTGTAGTCTTTATACACTGAATAATTCATTGATATTTCTTTTGAGTTCGATTTAACTTCGGCACATGCGAGCTATCATCATTTTGAGATGGACAACTACGAAAGCAGTTCAAAGCATCGTAGATCAGCGACTTCTGTTCCTGCTCCTGTGTCATCACGGCAATCGCAGGCAGTGCGAGGCTCGTGCTCTGCCGCGACCGCCTCTCATCTCAACGTGCTGCTTTCGAAGGAGACTGTTCCTGGAACGTCATCCCGGTATCCACAGGCTACGCGAGGATCGCGCTCTGCAGCGACCGTGTTTTAGAGCAACTTCTCACCAAAGAAAGAGGTTACCTCGCCGATCATTCCAACCCTACTCTCCGAACGTGCAAGGGATGCGCACAGGGGTGTGTGCACTTCATCGAGAAGCATGCAGTATGCAGCAGCGGTAACACTTTCTTGAGCCCCGCAACATCGGTGACTGGCGGAATCGACTGTGTATCAGTACGCAGTTCGACATGAAGACCTGGCGACGATGGCGACGCATCCGTGCACAGCTGAACTTTGACTGCGGTAGCACTTCCTCGCACACCGCGACTTCAAGACCCATCGACAGCAGCAGCGTACTCTTATGGCGATCTTCTATAGTAATATATGGGTGTCATCACGCATAAACCCATCAGTATTTATCAGTAGCGTGTTCTGACACACTACGACTCCGGGATTTTGCGATAAAAGAACAATTTCGCGGTGCGATTTACATTAGCTCTTCTTCCGATTTCACAACATTATTACCAGCGCGTATAAATGTAGATGAGTTGCGGACGTAAATCCATATTGCGAAGCACCTGATAACAGGAACGGTAGTAAGATAAATTTATTGCAGTTTGTAACTAACACTAAGAAATTAAGACGCGTCCTAAAGTTTAACGAATAAGCATTTTTTTCAAAATAATTCGAGATTGTGATGAGAGCGTAAGCTAAAGTGATATTGCAGTTTGCACGAATTTTATGGTTTGAATAGAGAACTTAGTAGTTTCTAGTTTTTCATCGTTTGAAATGGTTATACGCAAAAAAAAATGGTACTTTCGTATTGAGATTTAGGGATAAATAATCGGAACATTTCGGCGAAATTTAGATGAGCGATTTATATAAAATTTGAATGAACGAGTATAACTGAATAATTTTTGAGAAGTAGGGTATTGACAATTTTACGGATTGTTATTTGACGATTGGCGACATCTTTATTGCTTAAAAGAAAACTTAATTATAATAGTATTTATGATAGTATTACCGCGAAATTAAATAATTGACAAAACAATACTACCGATTTTGGTATATTAAATTAAAATCAATGTTTGAAGTATCACGCGTTCTAATAAAAAATGACTGAATTTGTAACACAAAGTTCGGTTGGAAATTTTAATTCATCAGATGCTACGCATATAAAAGGTGCATGGGAGTCAGGTCTTTCTAAATGTAGGTGACACTGTATTCTATGTGAGCGGGTGTGCAACATAGGTGATCAGCAACGTAGTTGCTAAAATATTAAATTTGTTTAAAGTTGCTTGAAAAGAAAAGAGCCTCATAAACATCCTGCGCTACGTCACCTTTTTTGTCCCACTGCCGTTATGAAAAGTTTTTTTTTCCGATAGATAATATTTTAGACTAGTATAGGAAGTAAAACCTTAAATTTCGTCTTAATCATTTCGCTTAATTAGTTTGCTTGTAAGAGTGAAAGTTTTTTCACAAACTGATATGAAACCTGCAAGTACAGTAAAGATAATAGTGCAAATCTTTGTATGTTTTCTTATACAATCTGATCGAATTGTGAATGATTAATTAATTAGAGAAATACATACAAATCGGTCAGAAACAGTTCTCTATGATTTCATAGTTTGATTCGTCAAAATTCATCCTTGCCCTTTAAGAAGCTCAGAATAACGAAACAAATTTTGTACAATGTTTGAGAGTTTTGAATTTGCCTATCCAATGATCAATTACATACTTCTGTTTATTCCAATGGAAGTAGTGGTGTATTCCAACTAGAAAGGACACGATACGTTGGATTTTTTTTTCGTTAATCAGGATCATTTAACACCGTTGAAACCCTGTAATGACAGCATTACTCCAACTGATCTCATTTTCGTACAGTTTTTTCATGTTTGTCTAGAAGAATTAGAATTGGGGTTCTTGTACAACCTCATTACATCAAAGAAAGGAGAGCAGTGTTTGGCTCAGGCGGTAAGGTTCTTGCCTATTAAGACAAACATCGCTTAAGTCGTGAGTTCGAATCTCCGTCAGTCTGAAATTTTCTGAGGCATTTTTAAAGAAACGTCTACCGGATTTTTCGGTGATCGGGTGGAGCTCATACCCGCCGATCGTGCTGAATAATCACGATGCACCCGATCTGCACACACTTTAGTAAATATGATGAGTGCATGAGCATTAGTAAGGTTGACTGTTGCGAGTCTCGCTCGTGGACCTCTATCGGTGGGGTCTTCCGTGGTTTGATCGGTAAGAGCAAAGGGAATCGATTCGGACTACGATCTCAAAGGCCCTAGTTTCTACCGATCAAAACAAGCACCACTGTGGTAAAACGAGGACCCCCGTTGCTGTTAAGCACCGCATACGAGTCCAAATAGAGCAACGTTAAATGAGATCTAAAGACAGAAAAAAGAAAAACAAAAAAAAAAAAAATACATCAAAGAAAGGATCATCCGTCGAAGAATTAGAGATGTACGCTCAGCAGATATCATTGCATCCACAGCCGTTGAACCTCCTGAGTCCGTAAGAGGGCAGGAAAGAGATTCTGGCATAATTAAATTTTCAACGTTAACTGTGATGTATAACCAATATTCTTTAAAGATAATCTAGATCGCGGCAGATACGGAGATCTCATAAAACGGAAAATACGTATTTTATAAGCAAATTTCAATCTTCAATGAAGTTGTGACATCTGATTTCAGCAAAATGCATGTCTTGCGCATACAGCACATATCATCTAAACAAGGCCAAACAAATCATTTGTTTCCTAACAGGTGGTTTGGAAAATATGATCCCATCAATAATCCACCTCGATCTCCGGATCTCAGAGTGCTAGATATGATTCGTACACGGAAAAACTTTTCGGGCAGCAGCCCCACTGCGGTGGACACTAAGAAAGCCATATGCGAGATAGCACGTATCCTTTGTTTGCAAGTGCTGCTTTCTCATTTTGTGAACGCTACTATACTCTTGTCGTAGATTCGCAGTGCAACAGTGTCGGTAAAGCAACAGTTTTTTTTATCAAAGCTAAACGTAGAAGAGGACAGCATCGCTCCCCGTCGAGCGAGATTTCCGCTCTTCCAGAAATCGAGAACGCTCAGTCATTGTATGACGTTCAACCCAAAGTTTTTCTGTGCAGAAGTATGAAATCAATTCAGTCTCTCGATAATTTTCAAGCAAGAATGCAGATGTATATTTTGTAAGGCAAACTACAATTTGGACTCTAAAACATTCGATTCAAAGTTTTTATTGCATATTTTTGCATTTTAATATTTTTAAAAAAAGTGTAAATGTAATATTCTCTCAGATAAAAAATTTCATGACATTTGTTTATTTTCATTAAAATTTTTCTCCATTTTCTTTAGAGTGCTATTTATTATTTGTTTTACGAATTCGGCAATAAAGCTATCAAATTACAGAGAACTGTTAGATAGCATTGCTATTTTTTCAGCTATCCGATTCTGAAATTTAAAATGCGCTTCTTGTGAACCAAATTAGAGCTCAAATGTAAAGATCATTCCACGGTCAAAAATGACGTAATTCTAACAAATTTTCGCGCGAAAATATTACTACGTTTCCTGCTTGTAATTCGGATCGGCTACAAAAATATGCATGCGGTATTAAAGAAATTAATTTCAAATCAAATAATTCACTTTTCAGATCCTTGAAAAAATTAATTTTCTAGATTTGAATGTAGGATGGACTGGTCCTGGACAAACGGTATATTTAAGATGAGGAACATTGTAAATACTTAACAGGCCTTTTTAATAATATGGATTTAATACTATATATAATAAGTTTTTTTTATTTAAACTTTGTAACGAACGCTACAGTCCTCTCTCTCATTTAGCCAATTATAATTACACATTTTCTAACCGATATTACAGTTTTACAGGTGCCGAGGAGAGCAGACGACGCGGGGGGCGCTGAGGTAAGAGAGAGAGAGAGGGTTGGAGAGAGAAAGCGGGGTTGTGAGAGCGCGGTGTCGCGCTGATTGCCTCGTGCCTTTGACCAAATCTTACCGGTCCTTTGCATAGCCCGTTTGCCTTTTGCTTCGTGTGTGAGATTTTCGGATTGCGGCTGTGCGTGAGCGTCCCGTTCAGCGCCCGATTATTTTCCGAGCTGCAACGAGAGAGCAGACTTCCCGGCGGAGAGATTCGCAGCGTCGTCGCGTCGGAATTGTAAGTGCCCGCTCTGGGCGATTTTTCAATTTACTTTCTATCTCTCTCAATCTCCCTCGCATCGTGCCGCTCATCTGGCCGCCTCGCGCCTGCTACTTGCGATTCGCGTTATTAAAGCTATTTTCGTTTTCTTTATGTTTTATTATTTTGTCATTAAACCACGTTCTATATTTTAATTACGTTGTTGTTTTAATTACGTGTTGCTCATTTCTTAGCTAACTTTCCCGAGAGTACCGTTTTGAGCCTCTTAGCGGCAGCAGCGCAACAGAGGAGAGCTGGCGATTACGCGAGAAGAAAAGAACCACTACCACGTTGTCGAGAGTGTCCGGCACTCGTTCCCTTTTGTATCGTTTTTGAGTGTCGATTTTTCATTTACTAAATTTATGCAACGGCTGAGCAGCCGACCGTTACAGGTTTGTAATTCTAAAGATAATAGATCACCAAAAGTAACTAAAACGTTACCAAAATATCCAAACAATCAAAACAACCAACTGCACATCTGATTGACAATCCATAATTTTACAAAAAAAAGAATTTTCGTTATCTTCATTGATTTAACTACATATATCAATCAAAATTTTCCATAAGAATATAAAAAATTTATTTTTAAGCTCAAACTGAGAAGCATTTATTATTTTATTTTTTTCACTCTTTTTAATTAAAATTTTTTTTCATAAGTTAAGTAATAATAATTAAGGAGTCATATAAAATAAAAGCAAATATTTTTCAATTAGAACATTTTTTAAGTAAAATATAAAATAAATTTTTGGCTTCAAATGAAGAATGATACGTTTAAAATATTTTTCTATTTAAGACATTAAGAGTGCTCCTCGGAAAGAACCCAAGTCAGAATTGATAGTGGCTCCTCCTATAACATTATGCAACTTACTATTTATTTAAAATTATTTCCTGGCTCGAAAACCCAAAAAGCGAAGATTTCCCATGTGTCCAAAAAGTTCAAGAATCTTATGAAAATGGTTTTGCAAAGAAAACAAAAGAATTAGAGTATAATTTGTAGAACAAACTTGAAGGTACATAACCTCTATGCTTTTGTACTTCTTAATTTTGTCCTAAAAATTACATTTTCATTTCTTTTTGTTTTTTCATAAAACGTTTTATAAGACATTCTTGAATAATTTCAACACGTGGAAAAACTAAGTTTGTAGTATTTTATTGTCTCAAATAATCAAAAATAAAAAAATAAACTTCGAACGTTTGGTGGCATTCCAGTCGCTGTGAGGAGTACTCTTAAGTTAATAAATTAATGAATTATTATTCCTTTTCAGCCTAGATTAGAATTACTTTTTCTATATAATTAATTCAATTGAGTTTATAATGTTTTTCCACTTTTACTACTACATTGAAAAATATTCAATAATATTCAATAATACTTTCAAACAATAATCTATTCATAATTATATTTTATTAAGTTAAATGTATAATTATTTAATTCTAATTTTAAATTTAGAAAAACTTACATATTAATAATAAAAAGAAATTTCTTTGGGTCATAAATAAATTTTGTACCCTAATCTTTTTTCTTTCTACTAAAATTTTATGGAGGCTCAGGGGTTAATCGAAACCATAAGAAAGACTTCAAATTTGTTTATGTTATTCCTTAGTTAAAAATAAGACTACATGATTTTTTTCAGAATTTTTTATCTTACGGTTTGCGAGAAAAAAATTCTTGAAAATTGAAGTTTTAACATGGACTCTTATAGAAAAGACGCGTTATAAAGCGCATACACGTAAAAATTCGCGATAAAACGCGTAGAGATTTAGTTAAAACAGCGATAGTTTTATAGAAAAACAATCAAGGAATCAAAATATGCCCGGCTATCACTCGCTTACCAGGAATTTGACAAAGAGCTAAGGGAAAACATAAACAAAATTTCGAGTTCGTAGGCTGCGGAGGGAGTGCGCGGTGAACGGGGAGCTGTTCGCGGGGACAGAGTCGGCCCTGCTTTTCTGTCTTCCCGCATGAAACCACTGAACCACCTTATGATGTATAATTTTATTTTTTATTTTTTTTATAAAAACATTTAGTCATTATATTATTGTTGAAAATAAGCTATACATACTACAGTTAGTCAGAAAATAAGAACTAGCCTAATGGAATCCATTATTTAATAATAAATTATTTTATTTATAAAATTTATTAAATTCTATATTGCATATTAAATGTCGATGTACAGTGATGCAAACGCGTCATACTGCTTACAATACGCACCAAACAACGTGCAACAATAAAGTAAATATAAATTATGATAAGAGGTCATGGTCATATTCACATTAATCATTTAATTATCATATCATAACATATCATATACTATATCATATACGATACAATATGTGGAGCATATCTTATAAATTATTGTCACATCATTGGGACTACATAAAAATATTCCTTTTATAATTTCCTCGAAAATTGTAAAAATCTGAATAAAAAGGGAATCATACTTAGAACTTGTATAATATGTGCTTTCGACTAAAATATTTAAATTATTCTTATATCGATTTAAAACAGTTAGAAAGTTATGAACTAGAAACCCAGTAAAAAACAATCTTGAAATTTCAATAACAAGTTAATCTTTCCAGAAATTTCAATTTTTGTTGTATTAGAAAGTGCAATATTAGCACAACCATTTTACTTCCAATGATGTTTTTTAATTATCTTATGTATCAATGAAAAATAAATAATAAAAATTAAATAGTTGAAAATAACATTTTTTTTATGTTGAATATATTTCTTGTTAATTTAAATATGTTATAAAATATTATTTCACAATGATTGCAACAGATAAAATCAAGCTGATAAGAAATTTCAATTGATTGAATGTTAAAGAAAAAAAAAATTTTTTATTACGATATGGAAGTTTAGGATAAAATGCATATCAATTTAAATCAAATTACTATCAACTAAAAAACTGTACTTTGTAAACTTGGTTTTCAGATTTTCAACTCGGCAAATAATGCAACTAATTGAAGTAGGAAATAAGGTAAAATGAATAAATACCATTTTACTTAATATTTCAACGAAGACAACGATATTTTTAACAGTGAATCTTGTAAACTAATTAATATACACAGTAATGAATTATCATTGCACCAAAAAAGTACCGTTGCATAGAAGAGAAAATTCTAGGACAAACATCTGTTCGAGTTTTTCAGGTCCGGTAATTAGATACAGAGCCGAAGCGGCTGGAGGCAGTTGAAGTAGCGGTTGAGTGATGAAAATCGAGAAATTCGCGTCACTTGATTTTTTTTACAGAGTTCCTTAAACATTGTTCTTTAGTATGTCACTGCAGAAAATTTGAAAATAAGTAGAAGAAAAAGTATGAATTTATACATTAATATTTTTAATTATAACTATTAAATCAATAGATTTAAAATGTAGAGTTTATATGTCAAACCCCATAACCTATACAATTAAAATTTTATAAAACCTATAACCTATAAACCCTAAAATCTATAAACCTTAAAATTCACATTCGTTAAAGCCGGAACACCTAAAAACCCAGAATCCCCAGAACCTATAATCCCCAAAACTAAAAAAGTAAAATTTTTAACGCTAAACTTATGAACTCCAAGCTATAAGTACTAGTACATAAACCTATAAATTGTAAAGGGGTTATATACTGAAAAAAGTTCCAAAACTCAATTTGTTTTTTATTTGATTTTTCAATTCTATACTTTCTCCAAAACGTAGAAAAAAATTTTCAGGCACAAATTTAAAATATTTCAAAAGTTACGGCTTAAAATGCAATTTTCTAAAAAGGCTAAAATTTACGTTTGCTAAAAAACTCTCTGTAAAAATATTTTAATTATTATTTTAACATTATCAAACATTTATTTATGCATTATATATTATGCTTTATTGATTTTTAATGATTTTGTAAAAGAATTTCAATCGTGTTTCAGTCGTGTCGCCACAGTCGCGATAGACTGTGCGTTTTGTCAGCTGATCGCATTTTAGTCCTAATGTTTTACCTCAAGCACACGTTGAGGTTAAACATGTTTGTTTATTCTTTGTAGTAAAGTTTGAAATCATTTAATGTCTTCAAAGAAAATACTCCTGGTCACAGAGCTTCTATTTCAAAGCAGGTAAATTTTAAAGTTCCATTATTATTTCCAGCTGTCAAGCTAAAAAGAACTTTCATTTTTCTGTTTCAGGTCCTCTTTAGTCATCATTAGGCTTTACTTGTTGGTGTTTTTTTATACATTATTGTGTTTTAAATGTTATTATAAAGTGTAATTCTGTAAGTGCTGTTATAGATCTGCACTTTCCAGCAGCGTGGTAGGATTACTTCATTTACAGAGATTATGCTGGCTTGCACATCATGCACCTGGACTACAACAAGCTTGCTTTTATTGAAGCAGAAACCATCATGAAGTTCTTGATTTAGGAATGATGCTGATACTACTCGTGTAATGTTGATACAAGCTTTTAATGGTAGTTAGACAAAGAGGTGCTTTAATAGTTTATAGAGGAGTCCTTTTCTTTCTGACAATGGAGTGCGAACATCTTTAGTCATCTTTAACTTTTCAAGACAAGTGGTAATTGTAGTTTAAAAAGTTAGTGCTGTGCGGAGTGATATGTTTTCAAAATAACATAACAAGTTCTTTTATTAGTGTTTTCTGAAAATTTTAGTGTTTAGGAGTTTGGCGTAAACTCCAGACTGAGCCGATAGATGAATTGTCATCTACCAGGGCTTAAAATCTTTGGTTTTTTGTCATTTAGGGCTAATGCATTTTTTTGTTAAATTTTTTTAGTTTAGTATTTCTATATTAAGAAAAATTCAGAAAATTCAGGAAAATTGTTAAAAATATACCAATATTTTGCAGTTTTTCTTAATTTAAAATTACTAAACCAAAATAATTTAATAAAAAAAATGCATCAGCCCTAAATGACATCAAAAACAAAGATTTTAAGCCCTGGTAGATGACAATTCATCTATCGGTTCATTCTGGAGTTTACGCCAATGCAAAAAATTTAAAATAGCAATATCTCTGGATCCAATGGGCCTACAGAGTACAGTTTGGGCCCATTTGATCAAAATATGCTATATTTTTGATGGCTATTTTAAAAAGAAACCATAATCATATAAATTTTTTGTTTCAGGTCTTTTTGGGGAAAAATCAGTATATAACCCCCTTAAGTTTATGATTAAATTAACTTTTAACTTATTAAGTTATAATGATTCTCTATTTTTAAATTAAACCGTTTTTCATTGTAAATCAATAATTCTTTTGCTTCTTTTGTGAGAGGCACTATTTTTTTACTTTATTTTATTCTCATGGAACTTATCAAGGAACCTGGTAGGGATAGCATGTGATGTATTATGTCTTCGTTTGTCATTAATCGACTAAACATTCTGCTATTTTGCGCTCCTGTTTTTCTTAACATCTTGTTATTGGCCTCTTGAGCTTTCTCTGACAACCAATCGATAGGCACTTCGACTAACTTAAAGTAGTTGTGCACCAATATACAAAACTTTAAAAAAAAAATTCTTAGCATACTTCAACTATCATCTGATTACGTAGATGATAAGATATGCTATAAAGTTAACTTTTATGAAATGCAAAAAAAAATAAGAATTCAAAATTTGATATTGTAAAAAAGGACAGGATTTACCAAAGAAAAACTTTTTCAAAGTAATGAATTTTTTTCATTTTTTAATTTATTTCGACTTAAAGAGACTCATTTTACTCGTTAAACAATTATATAGAGATTGGCCATGAAAAAAGTTTGCGATAATTAATTTGCAATTGTTTATATCCAATTACATAAGAGCTTATAAACAATTTGAATTTGCTTTTTGAAAATTATTTAAAAATATTTTTATGGTAAATCTCTAGATAATTGTTTAAGGATTAAAACGAGCCCCTTTACGTCGAAATAAATTAAAAAATGGAAAAAATTTATTACTTTAAAAACCTTTTTCTTTGATAAACCATATCTTTTTTTACAATATCAAATTTTGACTTCTTAATTGTTTTTGTCAGTAAATAAGCTTTCTGTAAGATTGAAATAAATTTTTCAGAAACTTTACACAGATCCTTACAGATACCTTACAAAATCTTACAAAAAAGTTTCCTTCAAACTTACAGTAACCTTGCACAAAAGCTTTCTGAAAAATGGATAAATCTGTCGCAAAGCTTACAATCACTTTCTCAAGAAGTTGCAAAAAAAGTTCCTGAAAGGTTACCGTAAATATTACCAGAACCTTTCATGGAAGCTTTTTATCAGTAAAAAGGCGGACATTTTAACTTTCCTGGAATTTTCCATGTAAGCTTGCGGTAATATTACGAATCTTTCGTGAAAGGTTACAGAAAGCATCCAGAAAGCTTTCCTACTATGTGAGTTAGGAATCTTTCAGCGTTTTTCGAAAGCATTAAAAAATTTTACAGAAAGGTTTCCTGAAAGATTACTGTCATCTTCCAATAAACCTTTCCGCCCGTAATTTGTTCCAGACATTCTGAGCTTACGGGAATATTTCATCAAAGCTTTCTGGAAGGTATCTGCAGCTTACGGAAATATATCATTAAAGCTTTCTGAACGGTTTCCCTATAGGTTACAGTACCCTTTCGTGAAAGCTTCTTGAAAGACGTCAATTTCTTTCATCAACCTTACTGCAAGTTTTTCGCAATCTTAAAAAAATTTACTGAAAGATTTCTTGAAAGATTATAGTAATCTTCCAAGGAATCTTTATGAGATTGATTTGTCCCAGATATTTCCAACTTCCAGGAAGATTCCATGAAAGCTTTCTGGAATATTTCAGCAATCTTTCGTGCTATGTGGGTATGTATTTTGAGGTCTATAGAATTTTGAGTTTGGGGCTGTGGGTTTTAGAATTTATGAGTTTTGGTGGTTTAAGGTTCATGAATTTCTGGGTTACTAGGTTTAGGAGTTGTTAGGTTTTGGGACTTATGGACTTTATTGTTTATGGGTTTTAGCAATAATGAATTTTGGTATTTATGCGTTTAGACGTATAAATTCTACATGTTAGATCTATTGATTTAATAATTATAATTAACATTGTATACATTCATATTTTTTCTTCTACTTATTTCTATTATGTTCAAATTTTCTGCAGTGACACTAAAGTTCAATGTTTAACGAACTCTATAAAAAAAGTCAAGTGATTTGTTTGCTTTCCGTGCAGTCTTTTGAATTTTGACGTGAATTTCCCGATTTTCATTATTGTGCGTTGTTCGTCGTAAAACGCATAAAGAGACGTCAGCCACCCTGATTTCACGCGCACATCAGGTCGCTTCTACGCGATCGAGACAAGGCTTATCGCGTCCAGAAAAGAACAGGACGTCTTTCCGTCCACCTATTTTATAAGCAATTGCGCAACCATGTTCAAGTAACGCGAAATTCAACTATATTAGATGTAAACTCAAAAATTGCGAAGACTCTAAAACACTATGGAGCCACATAAGTACTCTAGACGCTCGTGGATACAATAATCGATTTTTCTCTCTACCCTGTGATGCGGGCACTGTCAAACAATATTTTGTGGGTAATAGCGAGCAGGTAAGGCCTATCAATCTTGATTATGTCACTTTCAACCCAGATAATGCATTTTATTTTTTTTACACCGAGTTCGACGAATTAATTCGTGGTGTTCTTCGCTTGAAGTCAAATGCTGTTGAATCTGGTGGAATTCCGTTATTTCTGTTCAGAACATTCTTCCAACCATCTCTATAGTTTTACTGCACATCTCTGACAGCTCACTGCAGACGAGGATTTTCCGCAGTCTTGGAAAGACGTAATAGTAGAGCCTATTCCAAAAAGGGCGCCAGCTGTCGATATACTTGATCTTAGGTCCATCAGCACACTTTGTTAAATTTCAAAGATTTTTGAGGGGATTTTTTACAGCAAGCTTTCGCACTTTATTGCCGACAGAGCTCTCATTGATGATTACCAATCAGATTTTAGGAAAAATCATAGTACGCATACTGCGCTAATCAACATAGCCGATACATTTAGAGAAGGCGTTGATTACAAAGAAATTACGCTCCTCGTTTTCATCGACTTTTCCAAAGCTTTCGACTGCGTAAACATTAATTTACTAGATCTCAAGCTCCGAAGCCTAGGTTTCTCGGTTACCGCATCAAACTGGGTCATCTCCTTTTTATCAGATCGCACACAATCTGTTACTGATTCACAGCATGGTCATTGGCGCCCTTGCAACTGAGCGGCTGGAGTCCCACAGGGCTCTATTCTTGGCCCTTTATTGTTTGCCTTATTGATTAATGACATGCCCCGCTGCCTATCTCACTGCTTTTACCATCTCTGTGCTGACAACTTTGTGATTTGCATTCTCTGCTGCTTCTCCGATCTTTGCTTAGCAATCCAAAAAGTCAAGGCTGATTTTAGGCACTTTCACTGCTGGTCTAACAAGGAGAGTGCACCAGATTCGGGTGACAGATCTGGCCCAAACTGGTGCACATGCTTCCTCTTACCTTAGCGATGAACTGTGTAGAGTTCTAGAGCCTAACGCTGCCCAGACTCCAGATATGACAATTAATGCGTGTGATCGACTCACTGCTATTTCTTCTTATAAGCCTTAAAAAGTTTCATTATCCGCTTCCTACAATCAAAGTATATATGTTTTAGATAAATCATGCCAATTTCAAGCCTAAATAGCTTGATTCAGAACTCGCTCTACTAATGTTTGAATTCAGTTAGGTTAGAGAGAGGTATAGCCAATGAACAGCTGATTGACAAGACAGTGAACTCTGAAGTTACAAGAGAAGTACAATATAGGTATTAATATAATTTGTGTGCTTCTAATTAATATTTACTGTGTACAGTTTTACTGTGTTTAATAAGCTGTGTTAAAAAAGTGTTTAAAATGCAGTTATAATGTCAATTTTTCAAACCATTGGATGCAGTTTCATAACAAGTTTCAAAACTTTTACAATAGGAATCCATGGAGTATCTAATTGCATAAAAATGTAACATTTTTATACAATTCATAAAGGCTCGAACATGAATAGTATAATTGTATGCTGTGATGGATCAAGAACCGCAATTAGATAAGTATAATTATTATTAAATCAAATATTAAAATTAAAATGTAAAGAATTGATTCTTTGTGGTTATTTATTTTTTTCGGACGTTACTGTTATTAATTCAAGAAGAAAAATACAACTGCAAGACAATTAACAATTGGAAAACAATCAAGTAAAGTAAAGGTACGCATTTATTGAATAATTTATACAAAATTTTTTATTAAATTAGGATAATGCTAAAAATGTAATTTTTTAAGCATATTTCTGATACATTAAATTTCTGAATCAAGCTATTTAGACTTGAAATTGGCATGGTTTATCTAAAACATGTATACTTTGATTGTAGGAAGCGGAGAATGAAACTTGTTAAGGCTTGTAAGAAGAAATAGCAGTGATAGTCAAGCCCAGGGGATAGTGAGTCGATCACACCTATTAATTGTCATATCTGGAGTCTGGGGCAGCGTTAGGCTCTAGAACTCCACACAGTTCATCGCTAAGGTAAGAGGAAGCATGTGCACCAGTTTGGGCCAGATCTGTCACCCAAATCTGGTGCACTCTCCTTGTAAGTTAAACGGCCTCTCTATCAATGCCGCTAAGACTAAAGCTCTTAGGGTTGGTAGTAGAGGCTTCATCAGTCGGCTTCAATTGCTCATTCTACCTCATCATATTAGACGGGCAAACTATCGCATCGGCATGTTCTTTAAAACTGCACGGCGTAACGACAGATTGAAGAGTTGTAGCATCGCCATCCCTAAGCCTATCAAGCTTCAGGTCACTCGTTCTCTAGTCTTATCTTTGACTAGTGCAGCACCATCTACTGTCTTCCGGCGAGAAACTCTTGAAAATGGAGCGTTCCATGAACGTCGGCTTGCGCTTCGTTTCAGGAAAGAAAAAAATGAGACCATATTTCAGCAGACTATGAAATGCTACGTGTCATGTCATTCTTTTAGGAACCGTGTTCAATATCTCTCTCTTGCAGCCCTAGCCAATGTTTTAGAAACTGATGAGCCGTCCTATTTAACCAGCCACTTCGTTTTTAGAGAAACCTCCGGCTCCAAGCGGGGATATCCCCTCGACTTGATGGTGCCTTTTTGTTCGACGTCCTCAGGCCAATCTGCATTCTTTGTTTCCGCTGCGCTTCTCTGGAACCTACCCCCACACGAGATCCGAGTGCTCTACCGCCGGCACGTTTTCAAACCGTCTCGCCCTAGTCACTTTCTAGTCTAACCTCTATTGAATTTTTTACGATTGCAATTTTTATATTTTTATGTTTATATTTCTAGACCTTACTGTTAATTATTTACATGTTTTTACTAATATTTAATACTTTCTTCGAAGCATAGGTGCGTGAAATTCGTTTTTACGCATTGTTTTGGGAGCGTAAAATCCAATTTTACATAATAACGTAAAGTTGAATTTTTTTATTGCCGCGGAACATTCGCGAAAAGTGCGATGTGTTTGTATTCTGCGCCGTTCATTGCTCCAAAATTCGAAATCGATAGTTAGAGCCAAGTTAGATGTTGACCGACGAAGATCAACCTGCGAGGGGCTAGCCCTGGCGCGAAGTATCTCCGAAAAGCGTAGCGAAACAGGAGGTGTTTAGCTGCTGAAGACAGTGATGCGTAAGCGCGGGAATTTGGTGATTTTTTGCGCGTGCGCTCAGTGTTTGTTTTTGCAAGTCTTGCAGCACCACTTCGATAATTCCCTGGACAGAGTTTGCCAGTAATTTTCTCAGCGAGCGAGAGCCATCGGAGAAGAAAATAGCCAGACAAAGCGAGCCGTTGCACGCACCTGGCCCACCTTCGAGTTTGAACGTTCAGTGCGGTTAACGTAAGTTGTATTCTTGTACGAACACATTGGTGACGCAGACAAGCCCCGATTATGCTTATCATTGCGTAAGCGTTTAGACAGAGAGAAAGAGTAGGAATTCGCTGTGTACCACAAGTTTCACGGTAGACTGAGAGAGAGAGAGAGATTGAGAACAAGCTTTATTTGGCTAAGGCTCAATTAAAGTCGTATAGCAATAAACAAAAATACATAGTAAGTAGATAGATTTTTAACAATAGAATGTACATAGATTGTTATTAGTATTATGAAAAATGTATGCAAATAAAATATAACAAAAATAAAACATAAGATATAAACTAAAGTAAAAAATAATACGCAACGATACACAAGTAACCGGGTAAAATCTTCAAAACTAAATGACTTTTCGTATGCCGAAGTCTTTGGAACGGGCAAGTCGAATGATGATGACGCTGCAATTGTAAGTGTTGTGGCAGAGCGTCGAACATCAGGATTTACTGTGGGGAAAAGAGAGAGCAAGTAAGCCGGTCTGTAGTCCTTGAGGATCTTATACGGAATCGCAGCCATGAAATACTTAAGGCGCTTCGCTAATGGAGCCACTGTAACCGCTTGTAGAAGCTGCACAAAGCAGCGTCACGGCGTAATTTAAAAATAAAGCGAACGATGATATTTTGCAAGCGCTGTGAGGACCAAAAATGTCACATGCTCAGGGTACGATCCGTGAGGAATACCACAGATAAATTGGAGGTATTCAGACGTGTGGCCTTGGAGATCGACAATAGCTTGCGATCTTCCAGATAGATAGGAATTGAACCAATGGATAAACTTATCAGAACAATTTAGTTTCCGTAAGGCTCGCAAAAGGGTGGAATGCTTCAATGTATCAAAAGCCTTACGAAAGTTAAAGAGCAGTAGAACGGTGATTTTCCCTTCGTCAATACCTCGCCTTATATCGTCTGTAATTTTTAAGAGAGCAGTTTGCGTGCTATAAAATTTGCGAAATCCTGATTGGCTTGACAATAGCAAATTAGATGATTCGAGATAATCGATAAGTTGCTCAGTAACCAGTTTATCCAAAATCTTGGCGAAATGTGAAAAGTTAACAATGGGTATCCAAGAGGGATATTGGTTTCGGGATCTTGTTAAGTGGTATGACTATAGACTGCTTCCATATATCCGAGTTAACTCCAGTAGATAGTGAAGAGTAACTCCAGTAGATAGTAAGTAATTGGCTACAAGAGGAAGCACGTCCTTGAAATAACTAATAGATAGGTTACCCAGGCCCACAAAATAAAAGTTTTTGGTTCTGGGATGGAGAATAGTTTTTTCTTATGTATTTTTTTCCGCTGAATCCAAATTTGTCATTAAAAATAGGGGTTCGGCCGTAAATTTTGAAGATAACCTCAAAAACTGTCGAAAAGCCGTGTTTTTGTGATAAAAAATTTAGAAGAACAAAAACATTATTTCCTTTATATTAAAAACACTTTGTTTTTACGTACTTT
The DNA here is from genome assembly GCA_035047165.1 of Ormyrus rosae. Classification (NCBI taxonomy): domain Eukaryota; kingdom Metazoa; phylum Arthropoda; class Insecta; order Hymenoptera; family Ormyridae; genus Ormyrus; species Ormyrus rosae. The sequence goes on along the minus strand of JAWWML010000025.1, from coordinate 35,152 downwards.
GGCCTGCTGAACCCGAATTTGCCATAGAAAAAGAGGTTTGACTGACGGGTTTCAGAGACAATCTCAAAAAACTGTTCAAAAATCTCATGCATAAGAACTAAATTGGCTTACGCTTGCGTACACGTTTGTCATCGAACGACCTATGCAAAGAATTTCTACGTCGCTTTTTTTTATTAGATTGTACATCTCTTTTTAGCATCCAGCAATAGTCCGCCATCATGTTCACGCTCCATTTTCC
>JAWWML010000025.1:0-34814 GCA_035047165.1 Ormyrus rosae | reverse complement strand
CATCCATACTGACATTTTTCTAAAACCATTTATTCTTGTTCCTGACATCTTAAAATACAATTATAACCGATTTTTCGGACAACTCCAAAAATTAATATCATAATAGTTCCTGTAGGAGGAAGCAAAAATCATTAACGTTAGAAATACTTTGAGAGTATTTCTAACGAGTTTCTTTGAGAAAGCAATCTGCTAATTCAGTAAGCAGCGGTATTTCTGTAATGTCGCTCCTTTTATATCTTAACATCTTGCGTACAGAGCAAGAAAGAACGTACTAAACTTTTAAATCTATGTCATAAATCGTCAACCACTTCAAAATATTTAGTTCGAAGACATCAAAACGCAGGAGAGGTTAAAAGGAGCAGTAGGGGTACCCGACACAGCTAATTTTGCTCGGTGACTATCTAGAATACAAATTAAGCGTGGAAGTAATAATTAAAGATTCAAAGACCTCGCAGTTAAGAAGCAATCATCTACGTACCTTCTATATAATAAAATGTCACTTTTGTGTGCATTGAGACTGAAAGTTTCTAAAAGTTCTAACGTTAAGTCAGCAAACCAAGGGATTGTACAAAAGCCCATTAATGCTCCTAGAATCTGTTTTTAATATTTATTATTAAATTGGAGGTAAGTAGAATCAAGTAAGATTTTTATTCCTTCTAGAAGAATTTTATTCCTCCTTTATTATATAGAAGGTACGTAGATGATTGCTTCTTAATCACAAAAAAAGACATGACAGAAAATATCCTACAAACATTTAATTCATACAACACAAATTTATAGTTAACAACAGAAAAAGAAACTGATTAACTTTTTAGACTTTCAGTATATTTTTTACTTTATTTACGAAAAACGAAAAGAAACTTCATTAACTTTAGACATTTCTATCATTAAAACACAGAATAATAACACCATCACTAACTGGTGTAGAAAAGAAACAGCGTCAGGAAGATTTATTAATTTTAATTCACACCATCCACACAAACAAAAAATAGCCATCGTATACAATCTCGTAGATAAAGCCATAAAATTATCAGACAACGCTTCCACCATGAAAATATCGAAATAGTAAAGAATTTTTTATAATGTAATGGTTACCCAGTAGATTTTATGAATACACACATCAAAAAAAGAAAAAAACACCTCCTACATTACAATAACAACACAAACACTTCTAACAAAAAACATATAATAGGAAAAAATAAAATAATTTTGCCTTTTATAAAACACCTCACCCCAAAAATAAATAGAATTGTACACCATTACAATTTAAATTCTATAAATGTTCACATTAATAAATATTATAATTTAATAAAAATAGGAAAAGACAAAATCGATGATAATGAAGTTAATAATAAAGTTTATAAAATCAATTGCAAAGATTGCACAGCTACATACATAGGTATGAGCAAACGAAAACTTAAGAAAAGAACTTATGAACACAGTAGGGATGTTACATTGAATACAGAGACTTCAGCATTAGCTACACATATAGATTTTGATAATGTCAAAATAATAGATACAGAGAAAAATTTCTTTAAAAGAAGATTTTCAGAGATGTTAAACATACACTACAATAGAAATACAATTAACAATATTGAAGACGCTATGTTTTTGAATAAAATTTATAAAAAAAACTATAGAGATGGTAAAAAAATACTAGGTGTACTATTTAGTCAATTACATGCAAAATTTCATGTGAAACATTTCTCCTTTTTTTTTTAATATGTTTTCCAAGTGTTTTGATACGAATGTATCAGGACGTTAGGAAGTTAACCTTTTAGCTACGGGGGTGGTCGATATATCGACCAGCAGTCAGGTCGGGGACTCTACTTGAGGTATCCAGTGATTATATGGGTAAATTTTGCATTTTATAGGAGGTCGATTTGTACTGAAATTTCCCCGCAGCTAAAAGGTTAAAAGGATGTTGCGCCTGATAGTTGGCGAATTTTGTGAGGTCTTTGAATCTTTAATTATTACTTCCATGCTTAATTTCTACTCTAGATAGTCACCGAGCAAAATTAGCTGTGTCGGGCATCCTCTACTGCTCCTTTTAGCCTCTCCTGCGGCTTGATGTCTTTGTACTAAATATTTTGAAGTGGTTGACGATTTTTTTATACATTTATTACATAGATTTAAAAGTTTAGTACATTCTTTCTTACTCTGTACGCAAAATGTTAAGATATAAAGGGAGTGACATTACAGAAAAAAGTGAGTGAACTAAGCCCGGTGAGTTATTCTACTTTTTAAAACATTTAGTTTAATTGAAAAAAATTTTTTTAGAATCCTACTTTTTGACAAAACGAAGTTTTTTTAAAGTGATGATCGTGACAACTATCTTAATGATAAGCATTTTCACATAAATGTCCAAGTAGAACCCTGTTTTTAGATTAGGTATTTACACACGAATGATTTTATTTTTTTAAAGAAAAAGACTGTTTTATTTATTATATATTTTAATAATTGTAAGTATCTTTGTGTCGCTTTACAGCTCTGAAAGAAGGGAGTACATTAAAACTTCCGAAAGGTCGGCAACTATATAAAACAGGCTGTTTTTATTTGTTCGTCTGATATCCGTTTCCCATTTAATGTGTCCTTTGAAACTTAGAAACGACAAAGAACAAAGGAGAAGAAAATATATGTGCGTATATGGGTAAAGGTACGAATGCGTGTGTGAATACATGAATACTGTATTTTTAATAAGAATAGCAAATCTTGGATAAAACGTAAAATTAAAAAAAATGCATCAAAAAATTAAAAATTTAATTTAATTTTAAATTTTTGCACATGACTATAAGATGGATAATCAAAATGTTAGAAAGCAGCATTATTAAATCAGAATTAGGACAAATTTGCACTAGCAAGAAGACGACAAGAGGTACATCACAGGAAGGAGTCGCTTTCCTGCTACTGTGGTTAGAAGCAAAGATGATAGCAAGTGTAGATGATGTCGTAATACTGATAATGGGCGTAGATTTGTCAACTATCAGCGATATCATGGAATCTGCCATAAAGAACTGACAAAATGAACGGAGGAAAGTGAACTGGACATAAATCCAGACACAACTGAGCTTATCCTGTTCACGAGGTAGTACAAAATCCCTCATTTCAGACTACCAAGAATGGAGGGAAGGGTACTAACACGTTCAAAGGAGACAAAGTTTCTTGGAATTGTTCTAAACTCTAAACTTTTTAAGAAAAGAAACGTGGGAGAAAGGATAAAGAAAGGCATAAATGTATACAGCAACGCAAGAAAATGATTGGAGGGAATGGGGTCTGCAATCGTACATTATACACTAGATGTACACTGCGATAATAAAATCGATCATCACATATAGACCCCTCTAATACGGTGGGAAGCCATCAACAAAGATAGAAACAGAAAAAGCCCCACAAAAGTACAAAGGCTAGCAGTCCTACAAACCACAGGAGTTAAGAATAACACGGCACAACCAGCGTTAGAAGAAATCTTAAATCTGCAACCACTTGAGTGGTACATAAAAGGGCTGACGGCGAAAGGCGCCCTAAGGTTTAGGAAAGAGCGGAGTTTGACTCAGGCGGTAAGGTTTTTGCTTCCCAAGACAAACATCGCTTAGGGCGTAAGTTCGAATTACTGTCAGTTCGAATTTCGGAGGCATTTTTAAAGAAATCAACTCAGATTAATCCGTAAAGCCGACGAGTTGATTACTTTAGAGAAGTAATCGGCAAGTTATTTTAAATCTCTAAGCCCTTCTTTCTTAGTAAATTTAATATCTTTTTCAGTTTTAAGTTTATAAATAGCTTCATTATCAAGAGTTCCAGAAAAGCGTCAAAAAAGCTACTCAAGCGCGCCCTAAAAATTGTTATCCTTAAATATTGTTTCGTTAAACAATCCATTATCTAGCTAGTTAATTAAAATCCATCGATAAAATACGGCACAAAATACTGTGGCAGCTCGTGAGGATTAGGACACTCAGTACCTTGAGCAGCTGGGGATGGCTGTAGAAAGTAGTCGTTGCCAACATACGAATCGCTTGATAAATTGACTAAGAGATATTACAGCCCTGAAAACTTCTAGGCAGCGGAAGATTCGATGCGTGACGTCGCCAGCCGCAGGACAAAGAGGAGGCAGTAGATAATCATAAATCACATACAGCCTCAACCGAATGCGGAAGGGAAAGAGCAACAAGAAACAAAAAAGCCGATTTCACAATAAGAGAAAACCTTAATCAGACTGTATATATAATTGAAGGAACGATGGAGGAGGCGCTGCCAGTGCATCCCGCAGATCAAATAGGATATGAGGGAAGGAATTCATGAACTCCAAATAGTGAACATGATAGTAGTCCTGGAGATGTTAATGTATACCTAAATGAAATGAGGGGGTGTAAAAACAGACTGCAATCTGAACTTCAGGACCTGCGAGCTGAAAGGATTATTCTAATAAGCGTTACATAAGGGTTATGATCAAGTAGAGAATTGATAAACACCGAAGGCCGCCTGCGCAGATACAATTTCAGGACACTTTCGCTATCCACGCAAGCGGATTCCAAATCTCAAAATCCATGGTCGTCGTTACCGGTCGACATGCGCGAGTCATGATGACTCATGGTAGAGCTGTCTGCTTCAGACGGCTCTAGGTATCAGATTCCTAAGAATTTCAGCTTGTATTTGGCTCAAATGATCTCAGAAATGGGAAGCCTATGGCAAATGTTGAAGCAGCTTCAAAACATAAGCAATGCTACCTAGCAAATCAATAATTTCGGGAAGCGACGCATACTTATCTGGAATAGCTCGCTGATATACAGGCATCAGTCCAGACAAGCCGACCGACGGTAAGTTCAGTCTCGGAGGGGAGTAGCTGTCAGAGATCTTACTCTGACTTAGCAGCACACAGCGAGTTTTTGTTGCACTCATATCCATCCCAAACTTGGATGCGTGGCTCCAACAGAGACAGACTAGCTATCAGAAACTGGGACATATATCCGGGAATAAGGGGAATGAAACCCAGAGTATTAATGCCTTCTTGGCAAGATTTAAGGAGTGTCGTCAGCTGACGAAGCTAAACAAGGAGGAAGTTCTTTACTTTTTGTCAGAACTCTTCACTAGAATGACAGTCACCTAGTTCAGGAATGAGCGTGCCAAGTGACGGAATTGTAAAGACTTCGAACGTTTGTCGAGCCGGCAAGGAATTACTTAACTAATCTCTTAGCGAAAATGCAGAAGTAATCGACTGTCTTTTCGCGTTTTGTGGGCCGGGGGAACTACTACAGATATTGTATTCTCAAAGAGCGTCCTTAAGGCAGGTATTTAATAATATATATTTACAGAAATGTAACTATGTTTTAGTTATATAAAAGTAGAGAAAGAAACAAATTTTCAGCCTATTTCAATCAAATTTGAAAGAGTTTTACTTTAAAAAGTAATCAAAAAGGGTGCTTATTCGAAATGCCTTTTACGGGGCAAAGTTTGAGATATCACCAAAATCTATACTTTTTTAATACTTAGTGCCAAGACCTACAACTTTAAACAGGCTTTTGTTCGCATAGTCAAAAATGTAAGTTAAAGACCTTTTTATGTCACCGAAACATTAAAAAAGAGAAAAAGTGCTCTACTTTTAACAATACAATTACCAATAAAAAACTGAAGAATTATTTGAAAGACAAAAGCCTGTGCAACTTTTTTATAAATATAATAACCAATCTTTGTTCAACAGTTTTAGCTGGATCCAAAGAAAAAAGCCCTGTAAGGAAAATTTGAAAGATTGAAAAAGTTGATTTTGAAAAAAACAATTTTAATGTTTCTCACAAAAATCATTTCATGGTTTTATTAGTTGGGCAGTTCCAAATTTTCCAGCACCGTACACCAATTCTTCCTGCTTTTTTAGTGAAGTTTCTGATGACTGCTGATATATTTTTTTAACTTTGTGCACTTATCAAGGCTAAGAGATTCGTTTACAGCTAATATCTGCTTGGACTACTTCCATGGCACTTGAAGATTTAGAAAATATATCTGATTCTTCACATTCTTCTTGATTTCTTTTCTCTCGTTGAGTACATTGTCAATCTCGTCAAAATTTTTGTACTCATTGATGCCATGTGCAATTATTAAATTTTATTATTAAAAGATACACTGATATATAAAATTTCATTCATGATATATAATTGTGTCACATGACAAATTTATAAGCGATTCACTCACTCACTGTATTCAATGTTTTTAAGCAGGTTCTTCCTTGCTGAATAATTAACAAACAAAATTTGCCTATTCTTACTTAAATCCACAGGTTCTTCTGGATTAGTAAACGCAATAGAAAAAAATCGCTGCCATTGGAATTTACTTTCCTCTTTGCTGGTTGAGCTTTCCAGTGCTCATCTACGCAAACAAATGTTAACTGCAAAATCTAAAATAATAGGCTTCAGCTCTAGGGATCTTGATTCTAAGCGCTTCAGCTGGGTTTCTACTCTGCTTGCAGGCTCCATTTATTTAAATGAATACTTAATCAAAGAAGATTATATTTCTTTTAAAAAACTTAGATATTAAGGAAAAACCTTAGGCTTTAAATTTGTTTGGCACAGGCAGGGTAGATTCCTCGTGAGAACAAATGAAGGCAGTGAAACCCATGCTTTCAAAACTAGCCAGGACCTGCAGTCGATAGCTGCACTCTATTTTAAAGACGTAAATAAGTATTCGAGAACGACAGAAACAACAGGAAAAGCCGATCAAGTGAAATCTCCCGGCAAAAATTCCAAGAAGTGCCCCACAGAAGAACCTAATGAAGCTAGGCTAGAGTCACTTACCTCCGGCGTGGACACCGTAAAACAGTCAAAGGCTGCGAAAACTAAAACTAAAAATAAAACTAATAAGAATAGCAAAAATAGTCCTTCCGACCAAATCGCAAATAGTGGCTCTATATGACTAGAAGCAGCCGCTGGAAGGCCAGAGGGCACCAGGAGTGGGTTAAGTGTGGGTTTTCTTAACGTCAACTCTCTGAGAGCTCACGTTGAGCAAATCAGGCTTCTTTTTGATGGTTTTTCCTATGACCTTTTTGGAGTTGCTGAGACTTGGTTGGGCCCTGTAGTTTCAGATGAAGTCGTGCAGATAAAAGGTTTTACAATAATTAGACAAGATCGCAACGTTAACTAAGGCGGTGTAGCTTTATAGGTACGTACATCATTAAAATGCAAGATTCTGGCAAGCTCAAACACGGGGGGAAAAGGAAAACCCGGGGCTCCGGAATTCATCTTCTGCGAGATTCAGGATGGAAACTCTCCTCCTGTGTTCGTAGCTGTGATTTATAGACCACCAAAAGTAGCTTTCACCAAAGATCCAGACTTCCTCGATAAGTTACGTACGTTTACATTCGACTATAGTCATAAAGTAATAATGGGCGATCTAAATGCCGATCTTCTGAAAGAGAGTGATGATGCCAAATTTGTTCGCAAATTATCGGCTGAACTTTCGCTACAGTTGGTTCAGCACGGTCCCACGCATTTTACTCCCACGTCTCGCACCTGGATTGACATAGTGTTCGTTGATGATAACGACGTCATACTTGAGCACTGTAGCACCCCGGCGACTTTTCATAGCAAACACAATGTCATAAGTATGTCAATGGCCTACAAAACATGCTCTTATTCAGTCAAATCTTTTGAATATCGTGATTTTAAAAATATTTCAGCTACTTCTTTGACTGAATACTTAAACCAAAGGGATTGGTCGCCCGTTAATGCTTCAGTTATAAACGCAGAATCGGCTCTGAGTTGTCTCCGGGATAATCTTACGGCGCACTAGATAGCTTGGCATCACCAAAACAAATAACTCCAAAAAAGAGTAGAGGGAGAGACCCGCTCAACCAGTTGCGCTAGTTGTAATAGGTTTAGATCAGAATACGTATGCTAACATTCTGAAAAAAAGAATGCGAATCCTAAATTATAGGTTCTAGAAAATAGCGTAAATAAAAAAGCCCAGACCGAAGAGCTACGACAAGCATTTAAAGCGGACTTGTGGACGGTGCAAACAATAAAATTACTCCAACATCAGCTGCTCTTTGAAATAAAGGACCTTGACATGCTTACCTCTAAGAGGGATATCTTAGAAGCCTTGCGAAGAGAGTTTGCAAAAGAGAATAAAGCGGCGTAAGGGACGACCATATTAAAGATCCGAAATACCTATGGAGACGGACGGCCGTCATACGGATGTCGGCGCAGAGAGCCCAGCAAGCGATCTCATGGGGAAAGATCAAGGTAGGTCGGGTAAACTGCAGAATAAGGGATATTAACCGTGAGAGGATGCCACTCAGGTGCTACAAGTGTCTTGGTTTTGGCCATATCGCCAGAATGTGCACAGACGCATAGGACCGAAGAGATTGCTGCTATAAATGCGGTAACGCGGGGCATGTAGCGAAAAGCTGCACAAATAAACCAAATTGTATTCTCTGTCGTGGGAAAGATGGAAACGAGAAAAGTGACCATGCTACGGGTAGTTACACTTGCCCAGCCTACCAAGCAGCAGTAAGAGTAGCGAAAAAGACAAAATAGAAATAGTGTAGCTAAATTTAAATCACTGTGAGACAGCTCAGAACCTTCTTTGCCAGCGTGTTCCGGAGCAGAAGTTCGGCGTGGCTATCCTGTGTGAGCAGTACAAAACCTGGATGAACCAGCGTGGGAATCTGATGGAAAATTACATTTTAAGCCGTAACTTTTTAAATTTTTTAAATTTGTGCCTGAAAATTTTTTTTCTAAGTTTTAGATAAAATATAGAATCAAATAATAAAAAAAGAATGAGTTTTGGAACTTTTTTCAGTATATAACCACCTTAAGCAACACCTTGCTACAGTGGATGAGAAAGCAGAAAAAGTTGGCGCTACTTTATCACGATGAATGCCGAACGTAGGAGGGCCAACTCAAAAAGAAAGATTACTCTTAGCCAGTGTAATGACGTCGATTATGCTGTACGGAGCCCCAATATGGGCCAATGCCATGTTGGTGAAATCCTACTCACTTAAGCTATCGACAATGCATAGGAGAAATGCATTGAGGGTCGCTTCTGCTTACCGCACGGTATCAGAGGCGGCCGCATATATTATAGCAGGCATGACCTTCTGGTGATAGAGAGGAAGGATATTTTTGACAGGAAGAAACAGCTAAACGATAGCACCCCAAAGGAAATCTGGGACTCAGCAAGGAAGCAGATAATCGATGCGTGGCAAAGAAGATGAGATGCCAGCAACAAGGGGCGATGGACACATCGCCTTATTCCAAGAATACAAGATTGAGTTGGCAGAAGACACGGTGAGATTAATTACTGCATAACACGTTTTTAGACCGAGCTCGGATGCTTCCGGGCGTACCTGCGCCGATTTAAATTAGAAGATTGTCCATACTGCCCAGTATATTTGGAAGTAAAAGAAGATGCTGAGCATGTCTTTTGTGACTGCCCAGGATACCGGAAAGAGAGGAAAGAATTGGAGTGCTATCATCAGGCCAGAGTAACTCCTGAGTCAATTATGATGGCTGTGCTGACTTTAGAGGACGGGTGGTCTGCAACCAGCAACTATGTAGCAGACATTCTGAAGAAACTTAGAAAGGACGAAAAACAAAAAAGAAGAAAATAGGTGTGCGTATGTGGGTAAAGGTACGAATGAGTGTGCGTGAATAAGCCCGGTTAAGTATGTTTGGATGCTGGTGAATGCGTGTGGGGGGGGGGGGGGTGCCTTGGGAGTCAGAATGGTTTAGAATGGATGCCATAAATACTCAGCGAGGAAATAGAGTGAGATGTTGCACTGGACTCTTAATGGTGATAGCTTGTTTGTCGAACGACACTTGCAAATTAGTACACCTTCACGAAGAAAAGGACAATAAACACTTCGCCATTATATTTCCACGACTATTCAACAAATGACGAAGCAGAATCTTCACCAAGTGACAACACCGAGAAGATCGAAGAAAATACTGACTTCGTCAATGCGCCGATATTAGTCAATTGACCGAAAAGAGATGAAAAATGCCCGATAGGCTCAACTACGGCCAGTAATCAGTAATACTATCGGCTGATTTCCAGGTACACCAATGATCACTTCAGAACCTCGCTCTTATTTAATTGGGTGATCGAAGATCGAGTACGATCTATCGCATTAGGATAGGCGTGCTAGAGCCCAGCTAGGGTCAGATTAAATTGTCATGTTTAGGAAAGAAATTCCTCGAAAGAAATAGCCGAGTAGGACCCACGATCGCTCTCTCGTTTAACGACCGCGGTCGGGTCTCCCGGTACAAAAAAATAGTAAGTGTGATCCAGTCGCGTCGGCGCACAGTGGTGCAAAATCGCCGATCAGGTGACCAAAATGCAATTTTTTAAATTTCCTTTCTTTCTAACACAATAATCATTTTTGTATTCTTAATACATTTGTGAATGATAATCCGCATTAGTTTAGATGGAAATTTCGATGTACAATTCAAATTTAAACTATGAAGTTAAGAAAATCGTAAATTTGTACGTTTTTTTAATTACTTTACACCTAAAATACTATTAAAATTCGTAGATGCTTAATCTGCTTAATTAGTATATATTATTGAAATTCTGCACTATCATTTATGCAACCGAGCACTCAAGATTACCCCAGATACAATTAAGTGTAAGAAAATACGAATTTTTCCCTTCTTTTTTAATAAATTAATAAAATTAATAATGTTTGTCACGCCTTGACTCTTTAGGTTGAAGTGTACTTTTCAAGTTGAAGGGTTATCTAACTGAAATCTTCACAGTACAGCCGCTCATATCCGCTTGCTTTTTTTTAAAATGTATTTGAAAATAAAAATATTAAAATAAAATTAAAATAAAAAGATAATATTTATTTATTTTCTTTCTATTCTGAATCTGAGGGTTCAGAATCTGTTAATAGATTTTGCTATTCTCTATAAGTAAATCTATTCACATAGATAATACTTCTAATGGAAATCTTTTTTTACTAACTTTTTTTACAAAATTGCTTATTACTGCTTTTTTGATTTATTTGTTATTTCTTCACTTTTTCTAATGGTATTATGTAAGTTTAAAAGAGTTATTTCAATCATTTTGTCTAAAAAGTATTAAATACAATGTCACTGTATTAAAGAAGAGAATTAAGTAATTAGTTTAATATATCAAGTACTTACTATAATTACATATAAATAATATTTATATTATTATAAATGAACAACGTACACTGTGAATAATACAGAAGCTCAATGCATCCTTTTCTTTTTCATTGTTGATGAGTTCATCACAGTTAACAAGCGGTAGCGGTTTGTGGTTTATATTAAAAACGTCTGTTTAGATTTTATTCTCCCTTGTTCAGTTTGAATTTTTCAATACAGAATAAAACTACTTTTTATGACGCTCACTTCATTTTTGTTTTAATTTCTTATAAATAATAATAATAATAATAATTCATTCTCAAATAAATAGAAATTCTTAATAATTAAGTATTTTTTAAACTTATGAAAACAGTACAAAAGAATTGAAGGCGCGAAGCGTGTTAGATTTTGCGCTAATTATTTTGAAAAATTGATACACTCAAATAAATTTTTAAAAAAGCGAGTGGATATGAGTGGCTGTACTGTGAAGATTTCAGTTGGATAACCCTTCAACTTGAAAAGTACGCTTCAACGTAAAGGGTCAAGACATGACAAACATTATTAATTTTATCAATTTATTAAAAAAGAAAGGAATTTTTTTTGTATTTTCTTACACTTAAATGTATCTGGGGTAATCTTGAGTGCTCTGTTGCATAAATAATAGTGCAGAATTTCAAGAATATATACTAATTAAGTAGATTAAGCATCTACGAATTGTAAAAGTATTTTAGTTTTATTTGCGCATGACATATTGCAAAGGGTGTAAAATAATTAAAAGAACTTACAAATTTACGATTTTCTGAACTTTATAGTTTAAATGTGAATTGTACATCGAAATTTCCATCTAAACTAATGCGGATTATGATGCACAAATGTATTAAGAATACAAAAATGATTATTATGTTAGAAAGAAAGGCAATTAAAAATATTGCATTTTGGCCGCCTAATCGGCGATTTTGCACCACTGTGCGGCGAGTCTTGCGAACGTCTTAGTTATTGAGCTTTTTGTACTCCGAATTAGTTATTCTAACAGTGTATTCAATAAACGTAACTCGTTATTATTATTATTTCACTCTATGTGTAGTTATTGAGTGTACGTTTTTTAAAAAATCACTCCAACAAAAATCCCTACAACCAGTCCCATTATAAGCTATTGATATAGAGAATATATTACAAGCGTATTAACAAAAGTGCCAAAGTTGACTAAAGTAAATTTTTAACAATTTTTATAAAAACTATTGGATGACCAAAAAATGTTTAGCATGAAAAATGTACATCTTGAAAAGATTTAAAAGGCTGTATTATTGGTGCTAATCGAATTATTAGTTTTCTTGCTAATTGACAAAAACTATCGAAATTAGCAATTTTTCATTTATTTATATTTTTTTTAAATTTAGTTGCAATAAATTCGAAAGCTACATTAAATGTAGTAGTAGTAGTCCTTGACATGACAGAAAATTCTGAAAAAATTGTAAATGAAAGTAAAAAAGTACTTCTAAAAAGCTTTCTAAGAAAGTTTTGAAACAAGATAGACTGTTTTCAAAGATCCATTTACTTGTTAAGTTTTACTATATGTGCAATTAATTACAAAACAAGTTTGTAAAATCAAATTGTTGAAAAAGGTCTGAAACGTACGGTACAGTTTTCTGTTATCATCAAATGAAATAACTTTAGCAATTGTTATCCGATTTAGCCGAAATACAATTGATTCAATAGCTGCTTTTTTCAAATTTAAGAGTTGACTTTTTTAAAATCTTTTGTAAAAGGAAAAATTGAGTCAACTTTTATTTATTTGAAATTCGCTGTAGCCTTACAAGCAAGATATTTCGGAACTACCTCGTGGATTTTGTTTGTTTTGTGATAGAGCATCAAAAAATATTCAATAAGTGTTTTTTTTTATTGGACCATGCACACCGGGCCTTTATAATTTTTAATTGCCGCGATAATTTTTAAAGTGGAGCACGCCTTGAACACAATATAAAGAAGATAAAATACTCAAAAATAACCGGAATCAAATAAATTTTTTTACGTTATTGAAATCAACGTTATTGAAACAACTCTTTAGTCCAAAATGGTATAAAATACCAAAATTTCAAGCTCCGCTGAATCAAAATTCATCAATTTTTGAAAGCTGTAGGCTACGGTAGGGCAAAAATGTTTAAATCTGAATATTTTGGTATCGAAGTCTTAAAGAGCTCTGGCTTGGATTATTTGGTCAATAATTGAATACATTATTGTAAAAACATTGTATGAATATATTATTAATTTAATTTAGTTTTTTTCTGGTTATTTTAAAAAGTGACATTTTTAGGTATAAGACCCCTTAATATAAAATTTTTAACGGTTTTCAACTTTTAGAGAAAAAAGCATGGAACGTGTATTTATTAAATAATTCGAATAAATATAAATAAGTCGATCTGAAATTGTTTACAGTAATAATTATACAGTAGTGTTTTATACAGTGTAGCTTTATGATATAGCTATACACGGTGTTTCGAAAAGATATACATATCTAAGAAAAATTACTATATTTTGTAGTAACGATGGAACATACTCGAGTTATAACAAATTTTATTATACTAATAGAAAAAATTAATATATTTGAAATAATTTTTCTAACACTCAGTTTAGAAAAATTATTATAATTACTTTAAAAATTACTATTTTAAGTAGTAAAAATTTTGATGCAGTCTACGTTGTCATCAATCATAAGAAATTTTGCTACATAAAATTAAAAATTACTATCGATCCAAAGAAAATTTGTGATATAATGTAGTAAAAATTCTACACAATATATAGTAAATCAGGGGAGCCACGTACTTTCATGGAGGTTATGTTTCGAGCAATTTTATTTTGTATTGCTTTTAAGTTAACAAAAGATCAAAACTCTCGATTTAATTATTATTTTATGCGAATGAATTATATTTTTTTTTCGTATTATCATATTTATTTATTATCATTAAATATTATCATTGAAGTTCTCTCGTGATCGATGGTTCCATTTGTATAAGTTGTGACGGAATTCAAACCTCCGCGTTTTTCGCGGGATACTTTCGATAACGAGAGTTGAACAATTCCGTTGCGACTCGCGTGAGGGTAGAGCGGGCACTGCCGCTCTCCCAGCCGGTCAGCGCGCATAGACAGACAGGTTAGGACCACGAGAGCCGTAGAACCATTGTGCGCCTGAAACTGATTTTTTCTTGTAAGCGAGAGGACCCGTCCGATTCCTCGGGAACAACGACTTTGCAGAGTGCAGAGAAGCCGTCATAGAATCGTCACCTGTGAAACTTAAAGTAAGTGGGCCCACTACCCGCGTGACATTTGTACGTGCATGCGTTCATGCGAGAAGTGCCGATGCAATTCCGGGTCGCAAGCTCCTTTTGCCTGTCGTCGCGTGAGATTTTCATAAGAGCATACACCCGGAGTGTATGCTCTCGAACTTTTAGCATTTATTATTGCGTGTCGTGTGTCACCGAAGTGACACACCTGTTGTGTTCTTTTTGTTTCTTTTTTTTTATAATAAAAGTGACATAAAAATTACTTCCCGCGTCAATTTTCTTTTCGTTTCTTCGCTCTACCCGATCCTTGCGTCGGCCGAATACCGTTAACTCCGCGGGCGCGCTGTCAATTTACGTACAGCGCGCATCCTGAGCAACCGGCACTGACTGCGCCGAGGGTGTACCTGCCAGGCAGTCACACGCACTCCATCTTCCAGGAGAACAAGCAGGTTCGCAAGGAGCGAACTCGCGTTTGTATTGGTTCAGGTGTGAGCGCATTGCAGTCGCGCTCACACCTAACCTTTATTTTTCAGTGATGGGAAAATAACCGTTACAACTGACGCCCATAACGTGTGGACTGCGACGTTAAGACTGTCTCGGCGTCCGCGCAAGCAGACAGCCACACATATAGGTGCGCAAAAAGGCATAGGCCTTTCGCTGTAAGTCGCGGCAAGCCACGCGCGTACCGATACACGACAGGCGAGCGCGAAGTAAATAAGGCGCGCTTGTTTACGAATACGTTTCTCACTCAAGAAATATTATTTCGGAAAGAATATTCCGAAATTCGAATTTTAAAATTTTTGGGAGAACCAAGCTCTACTATCGCCGATCCGAACGTGACAGAGGATGAGGAATACCCTCTCGTAAAACTGCAGAGCGATGAGTTGGTCAAGGCCAACTTAGAGAGAAGCCAGTCGGCTCTCCCTCAACCTTCCACCGATGAGAGTCGACAAGACGTCACTTGATTACAGGCTTCAGACCTTAATCAACCAACGGGTGGTTCCGAGGAGATGAAAGAACCAACAGAACACCCGTCGGCATCAACACTGTCAACCGCACACGCGAACGTCAACGCAGTCGTAAGCGCAACATTGATGAGGCCATGGGCCGAGACCTGCAGGGCCGTGAGAGAGCTCACTAGAAAAGTTGAGGAGCTCTCAAACACCATAAACATACGCCCAGCTTCGAGCACACGATTGGGCCTTGATACTACCCAACCGGCTCACGTCGAAAACCAGCACGTGAACCTCCAAGACAAGTTCACGTCCCATTACTTCAACTGAAGCAGCCCAACGAATGAGTTGCAACAGAACCATTCACAAAGTCACCAGGCGTTAGCCGATCAACAACGCAGTATTGGACCGCCTGCCCCCCCCCCCCCCCACCCCTGGTACGGCCTGGGAGAGGGGGGACTCCTCAAGCCGAAGCGCACTCGGAGTGAAAGCATCGCAATATTCGGCCGATCGCTCCAATACTATATCGACGCGAGACGTAAATCACATCGTGAGCAAATGGGGCTTACGCTTTACTGGCGAAAGAGGCGATAATGTCGATCTCTTTCTTACCATCGTCGAGGAGAGGCGCGACATGGCTAAATTAAGCGAAGACGTGGTCTTCGCAGCGATCCCCATGCTCTTGACCGGCGTCGCAGCAGCCTGGTTCCGGAATAATAAGGAACATTGGAAAGGATGGGTAGACTTTTGCCAAGCGGCACGGCGTTGGTACGGTCCCAGCTGTCGATTTCAGCAAAGGCTGGCAGCCGAAGCAAACGCTCGCACACAGGGTAAAGATGAGTCGGTACGTAACTATATTACGCACCTTCAAACGATAATGGCGCAGTAAGTTTCTAGACCGGAACTAAGCCAGCAGTGTTAGATCTGCTTCACCGCAATATGTTGCCCGAATTGCAACAATTGGTTAGGAGCACGAACTACCACGACGTGCAGTCCATGCTTGAATGCGCCATGGACGCAGAGTTGACCCTGGAAGCGGGGAGGACGTACAAACCTCCTCCACCTCCGGAAAACTCACTCCTCCCTGCGAGCACTTATGCCCCCTCGGGAAGGAGGCAAGAGCCGAAAGACAAGGTGGCCGCTGCTACAACAAATCAATGTGCGGATTAACTGTTACGATACTTTATTTAGACAAAAAAAAAGAAACAAAAAGAACACAACAGGTGTGTCACTTCGGTGACACACGACACGCAATAATAAATGCTAAAAGTTCGAGAGCATACACTCCGGGTGTATGCTCTTATGAAAATCTCACGCGACGACAGGCAAAAGGAGCTTGCAACCCGGAATTGCATCGGCACTTCTCGCACGAACGCATGCACGTACAAATATCACGCGGGTAGTGGGCCCACCTACTTTGAGTTTCACAGGTGACAATTCTATGACGGCTTCTCTGCACTCTGCAAAGTCGCTGCTCCCGAGGAATCGGATGGGTCCTCTCGCACAAAAGAAAAAATCGGTTTCGGTCGCACAATGGTCCTACGGCTTTCGCGGTCTTAACCTGTCTGTCTACGCGCGCGCTGACCGGCTGGGAGAGCGGTACAGTCCGCGCTATCCTCTCGCGAGTCGCGACGGAATTGTTCGACTCTCGATGTCGAAAGTACCCCGCGAAAAACGCGGAGGTGTGAAATCCGTCACAAAGTTCCAAAATTGTCATGTCAAGAATCTTATTTGGGTAAGTGGTTAACGTGTGCTATTGCCAAGGCGAAGGTCCCGGGATCGAGCCCAGCCGCCATAAAAACAAAAAAAAATTATTATTTCTATCATTTAATTTGTTTTCACATTAAATTTCGATGCAACATTAGTTCTGAAAATACGAACAACGGAAATATAATTTTTTTCAATTTACACTCGCATTAAAAAAATTATTATACGGGGATAGCAAAAGATAATATTATTTCAGTATGTCCCACCGTTACTATAAAATATAGTAATTTTTATTACATAATATATTAAATTTTCTTATGATATTTTTTTCAGTGTATCAAGCGATATTCCCACGAAATGAGGAGCAAATTCTAAACAAAATTCAACCAATCACAGTACACATAAGTTCAAAGCAGCGATACCTAAGGAAAAAAGACATGCTAATAAACAATCGTCGCTCAAGTGCGAGTCCGTTTTATTTACAATGATTCTATCTTTCTTTCTCCACTGAAAAAGAGGCATTGTATTCCCTTCTTATAGCTGGTAAATAGTACATAGAGCAGCAAGGAGAGAAAGTAAGCTATTTCTAGCAAGGGTGAGGTGTTCTGCACGAGTCGGAGTCGAGGGCATCGAACGTCATAAAAACTTTTGGCTGAAACTTTCCTACGTTCCCATTGATGCATTCTTGAAACGTTCCCAAAACGAACTGTGCTATCTGGGTAACAGCACCTCACATCAATGCGAACATGAAATACAAGATTTTGATCACTTATTGTGGCAGTGTAAATTGTACGATCAGCAAAGAACCTCACTTTTCTGCAAGTTAGCTAAAATTAAACTATTTCTCCCCCTTTACAGCAAAATTATATTAGCTAACCCAACCATAAATATTTGTAACGCCCTAAGCGCCTTTCTTAATGACTGCAACTTAAAAATGTAATATTCTGTATATAATGTTAATCATATATAATGTTAATCAAAAACTCTGTAAATCATTTATTTTGTAATATTCTATTTTATTTATAATATTTTTGTAATGCAAAATAATCTCATATAGAGATACAAGCTACTTAAATAAATAAAGTGTTTTTTGCCCTCGTTCTTATTGCCGCCCTCGCTTCACTCGGCCGTCAAACCCGACTCGGACGACAATCACAATCTTACTCCTTTGTTGCATAAAATACTATTTTCCTAGCCAGAAGCCTATTTTTTTGGATCCACAAACAATTTTCTTAAATATCCTACATGCGATTTGTTATTGTAAAAGTGTTGCATTGATGTTAGTTTGATTCACAACAGAATTACAACAAAAATCGCTTTGACTGCAGTTTTTCCATATAAAAAGTTTATTCGATTATACTCGCAATACAATGAATATCATAAATTTATTCTCGGGCTAGTTTTAGTTCCTATTTTGAATGACTGAAGATCCTCGAGTTCACAGAGGGAATCAGAGAAAAATTTTATAATCTCAATTTATTATGAAATGTGGTATTAAAAATTTTCTTTAATGTTCGTTTTACTTTAATCTTCATAATTTTCCAAAAAAGTCATCAATATTCCTATTGTAAGTTGCTTCAGGAGAAAAGCTTTTTCTACTACCACTAGAACTTTATTCGGATATTCTCACTAAAAAATCATTATCTGTAAACGGTAAGCTCAAAAAAAGTTATTGCAACGACATACAAGGACTGTTTATATACGCTCAATATTACATTGTCAGCGATAGGTGGGCAGAGCATGCGATTTGAAATTATGGAGATTCAGATTCAAATCGTCAACTTAATTTTTCATGCTCTGTCTCGTGTTCATTAATTTTTTGAGGATAGGACTTCTGATCATTAATTAATTTGCGCCTGTAGCAGCGTATATCTATGGCTGAGTAGAATAACCTCCTATTTCGGCAGCTGCTTCAAAATCCTCCTAATTCAGCAGCCGCTTCAAAAACCTCTTAACTCAGTGGTTACTTTAAAAACCTCCTAACTCAGGAGCTTTTTTTTTCTTCAATTTTGTGGTGGTAGCGCTGCAGGATTTTAAAGTATGATTTATGCAAAATAAACTCGATTAAAAATTCAGAAAAACATCAAAATCTTTATTTTGTCTCTATATTCTACGATAAAAATGTATTATCTTTGTATGAAAATTTAATTTTAATTTATGTAATTATTCTACAGACATTAATATTGATGATTTAGGTATTACATTGTCGTCACTATTCAGGAAACAAATAAACTATAAAATTAAATCTTTTTTGATGTGTTTTAAATTTTTTATCTTTCAAACTCAGCAAATTGCATTCTCTCGTTTATATCCCCCCCCCCCAATTTTTAATATTCTAGTAAATAAAATTAATCGCTTCAAGTAATCGTTATTGACAGTTGGCAAAAAAAATGTATTTTTCGAATCTTTTAAAGAATACTATTATTTACAATATATTATGTTTAGAAACCTAAATTATGTTCAGGATTGAAATTATAAAATTTTGCAAATAATCTTAGCCTTCGAAGCGTTCGCCGAAAAAGAACGTTCTTCCACGGAACCGTCGTCACGCAATAAATTTTTTTACTTTATATTTTGCCTTAATTTTTACTGTCTAAAATAATGTTAAAGATATTTGGTGAACTTTATTAAGGATATTGTATATGAAAAATATAGGGGATGAAAAAATATTTTTTTTAAATAATTATATAATATAATAAATAAACATATATAATTAATAAAATAATATTTACATTATCAAAAACAATGACGACGATACACCTAAGTCATCAATATTAATGTCTGTAGAATAATTACATAAACTAAAATGAAGTTTCTTTTCATTTAAAGATAATAAATTTTTATCGTAGAATATAGATTCAAAATAAAGATCTTGATCTTTTTCTGAATTTTCAATTGAGTTTATTTTGCAAAAATCGTACTTTAAAATCATGCAGGGCTACCATCACAAAATTGAAGAAAAGAAAAAACTCCCGAGTTAGGAGGTTTTTGAAGCGGCCACTGAGTTAGGAGGATTTTGAAGCGTTCGCTGAGTTAGGAGGCTCTCGAAGCTGCCGAAATATGAGCCCAATAAGCACACCTCCAAAAAAGTATACCTGTATTCTTTTCCAATTCTTTAGTGTCCAGAGACACTCAACACTTCTAAAAGAGTACTAGAAGAGTACTTGATTGGTAGTCTAGAATTGTGTGCTTATTGGGAAATTACTCCACTCAGTCATCGATATTTAATTTTGAAATTGTAAAAAATTTCAAAAAATTTTGTTTCTAAAACAGAATTTATTTAAAAGTCTCGGTTATTCATATGTCATATTTTGTCACGGATGACATCTGCAGACGAGTTGCGAAAGATGACCGCAATGTAAGCACGGCAATGTAATACGAGAACCTCGCGTATAAATTGGAGCTGCATCGTTGACCTTAGTTCAGTAGTTAGACCGCACCCTTCATAATTATGATGATCCTAGTTCAAATCCCTTTCTTGCACTTATTTTTTCTCTATTTACTCTACTTTAATTAATTCGCGGCCCGTAACATTAATTTGTGACTAGAGGTAGGATGAAGAGACGTTAATCGGATGAGGCTGCATCCAGTGATGCTACCCACACGCAGATCGGCGAATCTAATAATAGTATATTACGATACATGTGACTTAAGTAGCTCATTATTGCATAACGTGAGATTAGCGCCCGAGCGGAGCGTTACCGCTTTTTTTCACTATTTCCTCAATCTTTAAGTAATTCATGGCCCGCAACAATTTCTATATATTTTTTATACTTCAAAGAGACAAGATTTTTTAAGTAACAATATGTAAAAAAAGTACATTCTATTAGCAAAAGTAAAATAGTGATTTCCTTTGAAGCAATGGATAGAAATAATTTTTATATTATACAGGTAAAGCTGCATAAAATCAAAAGTCTGTTAGATGTACGCTGACTTCTCAGGAAAAAAAATAAAAAATATTTACTATATTTACATTTGAATTGCTTGAAAGTAAACTTGAATAATTTAAATCTAAGTTTCAAAATCTTTTATAATTTTAAAAGTATAATTAGGTATTAGGCACTATTTAATCAATCATTTTAGTGAAAATATTTTGGGCACGATGTACTTTGATTCATATATATTTTTCCTAAACATTGTTGTAACTGCAATTAATACAAAAAGTATTTGCAAAGAAAGGCTAAATTTAACATTGATCAAACATGCAAATAAATGGACTGATTTTTTTTGAAGTGTATAACACAATAATATAATAATAAAATTTGTAAGCAGAGAAGTCGTTGACTCAGGCGATTAAGGCATTACTTTGTTTACTTCGAGGAAACGCCAGACCTCGCTCTGAAGACAAGACTGCTTGAGGACGCGGGTTCGAAACCACCCGTCAGTCCGAAATTTCGGAGATATTTCAAACAATTTTATATCGGAAGGCGGGGATAGAACTCGTTGACGATAATCATTCTACAGAAAAATGCGTGTATCATTTACTGACTATAGTTAGAACGGTCGCTAAATACCCGAAAAAGAGATGCGACATTAAATAGCTAAATAAAAAAAATTCCCAAGTAATAATTCTCAAATTATTTTGAAAGTATTATAATAATATAGTATATATTATATTATTATAATATAGAAGAAAAAGTATAGAGATACAGTATATACTATAATTAAAAGTCAATATAGTTTTAATAAAATTTATTCAGTTTTATAAAATTAAATTTTAATTAATTGAATCTTAATATAAACGAATTCCTACAATTCTCTTGCGTATAAAAATAAGGGAAATATAGAAAAATAAATAATAATATTATATAATTCTTAACAGTATCTAAATATATTATAAAAAAGTGTAAATGCAAATATTTTAAATGCGCAACAAATATACATGAAAATTATTTTGTCTGCTATATTATTTATTTAAATCCATCGTGCAAAGTTTTTTTTATTTATCAAATGATAATAAAATTAGTGTTAAATTATCTTTCTTGTTATAAGATGTAAAAGAAAAAACACACTACAAGTTATTTAAAATACTTAATTTTTACTATGTATTACGTTGAATATTATTTTTAGATTAAACATTAATAATGTATAAATAATAAATTTTTTCTAACTACTGCGGAGACGTTATAAAATTTAAGTAAAAAATAACGAAATTAAATGTACTTATGTAATTATTAGCAAAGAAATTCGTGATAAATCTACAATTAATTTTAAATACATATAATATTAGTAGCAGTACTAACATCGATAAAAAGCATGAAGATAATACACGAAGAAGGTAACGTGCATCGGTGAATAATAAAGTATCACAATGTGTAAATAATAAAGAGAAAGGATGGATATAAGAAGAAATTCTACGTGTATGTTTCTGCACACTAACCTGAGACAGAGGGAGAAGTTTTTATGTACTACGACTGACCTGTAGCAGAGAGCCATCATTGCAAATACTACGAAAACACCCCCTACCACCGACATGAGCGTAATAACTAAATATACAGTGTTAGAGCCGTGGTAGTTCTCTTTGTATTCACAAAGCCATTAATGATAACATTTGGTCATCCATAGACAGATTATCAAAGTTGATTACCATGTACGTAGTGCGAATACGTAGTGGGTGGTTTGATTTCCAAGCGTCCGGCAGCATGCAGACAGACAGAGATGGCAGTGACAGATAGAAACAGACAAGAAACAGAGAAGCCAATATCAGCACATTGAGTAAATATATATATATAAATATATATATATACATTTGGGTTTTGTTAGTTTCCGGGATTTATTTAAGATTTTTTAAAAAAGGGCTAGAAATACAAAAATTATTAAATAAATCATTACTTTGTGAGTTGTAAAATCATCTTAATCGTCCCGGAAACTTGCATTATACACAAAGATTTTCCGAAATTATGCATTGCAATTCATTATAAAAAAAATCCTGGAAACTTAGTTTAATCATATTTATATATATGTATGATTCTGCATATATATGTATATACATCAGGTACGATCAAGAAAGATAAAAATTGTATGCACATTTTTTAAAAGGGTGTTCAAATTTATTAGAAATGTTTACGAGTTGATTGCCAATCAAAAACGCTTAAATGTAAAATTACAGTTTCACGCATTTTCTATTAAAACCTTTGTTTTTAACCTATTAACGGCTATAGGTTTCTTACACGTTATATAGTCTCCGCAGTTACCTTATTTTAAGTGTAAGGTTATTATGACTAAGACATGAAAAATAGTATAAAATAATATTTTTTTAATCGTTTAAACATTTAATATTCACCCTTGATTTTATAAAAAAAAATTCCCTTGCCCAAACAATTGTAGTGAGAAATTATAATAAAAACTATAATCAAACTATAACCCCAATAACGCAGGTTGCAATTTTACATAAATTTGATGCAAAACTGCGTCCGTTTTTGCTGTTTGCTAGCATATTGCTGTTATTTTACTCTATTTTGCTGCTCTTGTGTTATTGGGGAATATCTTCGCACCTTGCTATAGTGTACTTATAGTATTCATTTTAGTAGTTTAGTATAGTAAAATACTATAAGATATTATAGTATTCTCTTATAGTATTTAATATAAGCTACAGCTATATGTAATTATATAGTTCTACATTATAGTTTACTATAGTAAATTATATTAGTACGAAAATATTATAGTCAACTATAATCATACTATGTACCATACTATAATATTTTGTCGAAAAGGTTACTTAATGTTATTTTTACAAAAAAATTTTGAAATTGATGCAAATGACTAATAAATAAATTAAAAATGAAAATTTTCAATTTTATAATTAGATTTTTCCAATAGAGTAAATACATTTTTTAAATAGTAGTAATTATTTTTTTGATAAATCAATTGTCATTTTTAGATTTAAAAAAAAATATATTTTAAATTATTTCAATTTTTATAAGCTTTCTGCAACAAATTAAATAGGTTTGTTAAAAATAAGATTTCGCAATAATGATGGCTGCCACGTGATCCGAGCATCTGATCAGAAAAATATCTTCCAACATACCCATATGATGGAACCCGAACATCAGAAATATTTCACAAACGGGTACTAGGATGCAGTCTTCCCGTGCCAGGACCGTGAGTATATTTTGTCTTGAGCCCTCCGTCGTGTCGCGTAGGATGGAACGGTCATTTAGATAATCTCCGAAAGTCTGGAGTACGGTCCCTTGTGAACGTACAGTCCTTGCGACCGAATTAAAGGCACTTTAGATCTTTTCTGTCTTCAACTTCCATGTCCTTATTTATGGCCACCAAAAAATGTTATTTTATCGTCAATGAGTTGAACTGTGGCACTAAAACAGGGGCACCTGACGGAAAATCTGAGTCATGGAATATCTTTCTCATAGAACGAAGGAAATGACAAAAGGAACCACATTTACTGTAATATAATAGAACAGAAAAACATATTCTGGATACACGAATTATCAAATAAGCAGTCTTGCCACTTATTGCGACAAAGCTTAGCAAAGGTAAGCAATTAGTACGGAGCGTTTGAGCTTTGAAACCTTTGAAAGGCAGCAAAAAATAGCCTGAACGAATTAGAGCGCTGACGAGCGTCGACTTCTGAGTAGGAGGGCTTTATAAAGTACCACATGTCCCCGAAAATAAGAAGGTGGGAACTGCGCAACTTAGGTAATCTTGACAAAAAGGCCTTTCGACGGACGATCAGTGAACGGGCTTTTCTCTTTGCTTCTCGGAAGGTAAGAAGAACCACGCATATCGGATCGTTATGTCTCAGGGTCCATTTTGTCCCTTCAACATCGTACAATATTTACACTTACTAAAAGGGGCTGCGCACAAAGCGAATGGCATTCATTGACCGAAAGCGGTGCCATTCATTGACCTATTTATTACTGGAGCCAATAGAAAAAGAAAAAGGAGTGAAGAACAACGATGTGATAACAGTAGATTTCCCAAAACAAATTAGAAAAAATGAGAGAGTCCTACGTAAAGCTGTAGAATTTTTCGAATTCAAAACATGCGTTAAAAGATACAAACTCATATACCAGCTTTATAGAAGGAGGACACTATAATAATAAGAAAAATGGATAAAAACAAAATTCGGTTATGATTGGAGGAAGTGAGTATGGATCAACAAATAAATAAATATTTTTAATAAAACTCAAAATATTTATTTAATTTTTTTTTTTATTCCATATTTCTTAATACGATCACTTGGTCAATAATAACCGAATTACATGTTTCACATTTACCAGGAGTTCTGTGATAGCTTACTTTTTTGTTAAATCACCATTAACACTCATGATTAAAATCAAGAAACTTTTGAACCGATGTTCGTATGGTAACGACATTATTTAAAAGGATGCTCGATGAAGAACAACGTGCACACAATTAAGCAACTAGTGTGCATCGATAGACATAAACATACACGCAGGCACACACAAACACACACGCAGGCACACACACACACGCACACACACACACACACACATAACTCCGCTACGCCGGTCCCAAACCCGGAGCCGTGCTGCGCAAGAGGCAGGGAAGGAGGAGGAGGAGAAGTAAGAACCTCGCTTAAAATAACCAAGGTACATCTGGTCCGGATGTAGGATACAGGATAAGGGAAGAAACCCCGAAAATAAATCAAGCATGAATAGTGAGGGAAAAAATAACATACACCAAACGGACATCGCTGCACAGCCTAATCCCGCCGCGCCGGCAGCTCTGATCGAGTGAAAGCCTCTTTGGCTGACGCTGGCCCGTCGGATTTTGGGGAGGGCCAAACTCACGCTTCAAAGATAGGAGGAAAAGGAGTGCTCGCGTACTGGAACACGATTCAGAACGCTGAGCAAGAAGAAAAGAAGATATGGGATAAGATAGAGGCTGGACTCAATGAATAGTGTAGTATCAAATGCAACCAACATCCATAAATCCGTCAAAAATAGAAAGAGGACGCGAGGCCCCGAGAAAGAGCAAGGAGAGCTTCGGGCTTATGCTAAGCAAGGTGGAAAACCTGCCAAATGATGAGGCTACCAAAAAGAGGAACAAGTCTACACACATCTTTTTGATTACTTTTTAAAGTAAAACTCTTTCAAATTTGATTGATATAGGCTGAAAATTTTTTTCTTTCTCTACTTTTATGTAACTAAAACATAGTTACATTTCTCTAAATATATATTTGTAATACAGAATTTTTTTTTGTGATTGTACCCTACCCTTAAGTACTAATCCTTACACGAAATAACTTACTAAAATATTCCTGGAATATTTACGAAATAATTTTTTTGAGTATTAAACATTTCAAAAAACCTTCTACTGATAGATTCCTAAAAGATTTACTAAATGTTACAGTAAATATTCCGTGAAATATTTTTAGAATTGTTGTCTTGTAAAATTCCTTCGAAATTTTTCTGAAAGGCTTAAGAAATATGATATCCCCGTCCATTTGTGAAATGCTGCTGAAATATAACATAAATTTTTAATGAAATACTGCACTAGAATACTTGATAAATATTTCATAAAACATTTCATGACATTGTACATGAAGCTTCCGTAAATAAGTCAGTAATAATAATATTCCGTCATATATGACCTTTGGGATAGTTATGAAATATTTCGTAAATATTTCATGAATATTCCAAGTGTTATATTTCTGTGGAATCTTTCGAAAATGCTACCGATTTCTTTCGGTTTATGTAGGTTATAACTCAAATCAAAATTTTTCTATTGCAAGGGTTGCGTACCGTAATTATGGTTAGGGCGTCTGCCTCATAATGCAGAGGTCTGGGGTTCAGTTAGGGAAAAATTTTTTTTTCGATAATAATTTTTAACATGCGAGTACATATGTATATAGTTGTAAAATGAATAATTTGCGCAATATATAAATTAAATTAAATTAATTATATCCTATCCCTCCGTCATATGAATGTTACAGGAATATTCCAATGGAGTACTATAGTGTCATATAAATTATTATATGACAAGAATTATCAAGACAAGAAATATTCCAATGACTTTTTTATCTTAACTTCCGGTAAGAATTTCTGTAAAATTTCAAAGTCGGAAATTTTGTGGACATATAAATATTCGAGAAATATTTCAATGAGAGATTACTGGAAGGTTTCAATGTTGTCTTCCACACATTCCAGGAATATTCCAGGAAAATTTCGTGCTGTGTGGGGTGATCGAGGACGGTGCGACAATAAAAGCAGTACAACATCAACTGGTCTTCGAAATAAAGGATCTTGATATGCTTACCTCTAAGCGGGATATCTTAGAAACCCTGCAAAGAAAGTTTGCAAAAGAGAACAAAGCGGTGGAAGAGTCGACCATATTAAAGTTCCGAAAGACCTATGGTGACACGCAGACGGCCGTCTCATACGGATGTCGGCGCAAAAAGCCTAGCAAGCAATCTCATGGGGAAAGATCAAGGTAGGTTGGGTCCACTGTAGAATAAGGGAGAATAACCGTGAGACGATGCCACTCAGATGTTATAAGTGTCTTGGCTTCGGCCATATCACCAAAATATGCACAGACGCACAGGACAGAGGAGATTGCTACTATAAATGCGGTAACGCGGGACATGTAGCGAAAAGGTGCACAAATAAACCAAATTGAATCTCTCTGTCGTGAGAATGAAGGAGAGGAGAAAAGTGACCATAAGAAGACAATAAGAAGTCATCCCCTTCCATCACAACGGAGGAACTGCTAGTTGCATGCAGAAAAGTGAGGAATAACAAGGCTCCAGATCTGGATACCCAATATTACATTAAAACATGCTATCCAAGCCCACCTCGAATTATTCGTTGATTTGTATAATTCATGTCTCAGAGAAGGAATATTTCCCACCAACTGGAAAAAACAACGTCTCGTACTGCTACCAAAAGATAATAAGCCACCCGGAGTTGCTTCATCATACAGACCACTCTGCATATTGGACACTTCGGGAAAGATCCTTGAGCGCATAATCTGCGCTAGAATGGAACAGACCATCGAAGAATCCTGTGGACTTGCGGAACACCAATACGGATTCAGGAAGAAGCGTTCCACCCTTGAAGCGATTGGCCTAACAATCGAAACTACAAAAAAAGCGATTGAGGGGAAAAGATGAAAAAGAGGTACAAAGAAGTGCGCAATTGTTACGCTGTATGTCAAAAATGCATTCAACTCAGCGAATTGGAGTAAAATACATGAAACGCTGCAAAAACAAAAAGTGCCTGGGTATATAAGAAGGTTGATGGCTGACTATTTGAAGGACAGAATCCTACTATACGACATTGAGAACGGCACTGAAGCCTACGAAGTCACGGGAGGTGTCCCCCAAGGGGGAGTGCTTGGTCGCGAATGTGGAACATCATGTACGACGGAGTATTAAGGTTAGAATTACCAAAAGGGGCAGCCATCGTTGGATTCATTGACGATATTGCAGTGGTCGTGGTTGCGAAACGGAAGAAAGAAATGGAACAAATCGCAGATGAGGCGATATACATAATCGACGAATGGCTAACCGAGACAGGCCTGGAGCTCGCTAGCCATAAAACAGAAGTCATCCTCATATCCAGCAGAAAGAAGATGGACGTCCCCCCGCGAAGCAATGTTTGGCAGCAGTACCGCGGGGATTAAGGACTCAGATGGCGGAGCAAAGGAACCTTTACGGAGGGGAAGTGAATAAAGGTAACGAAGAGGATTCGGGTTATAATTAGATGAGCTAATCTGATTGTAAAACGAAGGGATTTTAGTTGGTGTGAATCCAACAAACGGTACCATTGGCTCTGGGGTTGTTTCGATGATCACAGAAACAATGTAATGCCATGGTTGAGTAAGATTTTTCTGTTCAACCTCTTTCTCCATTAAGAGGAAAAAGAAACGCACACGAACAGAAAAGCCTTAAACGCTGTTGTAGTATACATTTTAAGAATAACATTATTATACTGCAAGATTAACGTGCCTTATTATTTTTGATAAATATAAGTATACAATATCATATAAGCGATAGTTGAAAGTGCGCGAAAAATAAATTAAGTAGCAACAAAATCCAACAGCAATAGCTTTTGTTTTCCAAGATGTATCTTAGTAAAATAAAAATCTTAGTTAAATAAAAAAACATTAAAATGATTAAAGTTAAAATAAAATAGAATTGAATAAAACAAAACAAAAATTTTAATATTTTATGGATTGAATTTTGTCTAACTATATTGCTAAAACTAATATAAACAATCATAATAAAATAATAATAATAATAATAATAATAATAATAATAATAATCATAATAATAATCATAATCATCATAATAATAATATGTTATATATATATATATAATATCAAGCGATTTTGTCAATTAGTTTTTAAGAAAAAAGCTGAAAACTGAAAACAATGAGATTTCTATGTCCAACAATTACGGAAGTACAAAGGCTTCAATTGGCTTAAAATTTTGAGAAAAGGTATATATATATATATATTATTTATCGTTATAAAACAAAAACTAATAAATGAATTTTACAAATTTTTTTTTTATTTTGAAAATTTAGTTAAAGAAGATAAAAATAAGTGACCGATTATTTAAAAGGTACAGATATTCAAAAAATTGAAAAAAATCAAATAAATCCTTAATATCTTTTGAACTAATAAGCAGAAAAACTATACAGCTCTAAACATACAAAAGATCTACCTTTTCTCAAAATTTTAAGCCAATTAAAGCCTTTGTACTTCCGTAATTGTTGGACATAGAAATCTCATTGTTTTCAGTTTTCAGCTTTTTTCTCAAAAACTAATTGACAAAATTGCTTGAAATTTGTATAAATTATAGTTCTATATATTTTTAATTACCAAAATATTAAAGGGTTATAATTCTTCAAAAATCGAAAATTTACGATAAAACAAAAACTCATCTATGGAAGTGTTTGAAATTTTCAAGCTCCTCTTAGAAACTTGTACACGAAAGAGAGACCTCAAAATCAGCTCCTTTTTTTGAGCCCAATATAAC
The DNA here is from genome assembly GCA_035047165.1 of Ormyrus rosae. Taxonomy (NCBI): domain Eukaryota; kingdom Metazoa; phylum Arthropoda; class Insecta; order Hymenoptera; family Ormyridae; genus Ormyrus; species Ormyrus rosae. Next base: position 4,819 of record JAWWML010000025.1, on the reverse strand, counting down.
TTCTGAGCCAAAAAAGATAAATGAACGAAACAGGATTTAAAATAATCGTCATTCCATGATGTCTGCTGTGAGTTAACCTCTAAAAACGGAAAACTACCTCTAAAAGGGGATGTAAAGAATTAAATGAATAAAAGCGTAAAGTATTTTTTAATTATTTTCTTTTTGCGGTTACAATCGTCGCAGTACGAAAATACAATACCTACCTCAGTCATACTAATTTATCATCACTCCAAACCCAAAAAGTCCAAAAACTACCCTTATCAGGGGGTGGAAAGCAATTCATCACCAAGAACATTTATGAAATAGTACTAAATTGTGTTTTATCATTATAATATAGTAACTAACTTATTACACAGCAACACGCTCCAACACTTGAAAATCAAAAACTACCCCTACTAAGGAGTGGAAAATATTTTATAAGCAAGTATGAGGATAAAGTACTTTCTAATTTTTTTTTCCTATAGGTATAATCTTAGAAGTATTGTCGTATAACGAATATGATTGTAACCCCTAAAAATCCAAAAACTACCCATACCGAAGGTCAGATCATACATATATTATGTTTTAGAGATCGCTGAATCTAAATCCGGAGCCCATTTCACTCTATCAGGTCAGGATTTTTTTCTAACTTGAAAAAACACCTTAAAACAAGAAAAATAGCCCTCTAAACCCATAAACCTCAAATCAATACATTCTTAAACCCATAAAGCCTTAATCAAATAAACCCTTAAAACCATAAATCCTTAAGTCCATAAACCCTTAAACCCATAAACCTTTAAATCCATAAACCTTCAATTAATAAATTCTCAACTTATAAACTCTTAAAGCATTAAACATTTAAACCCATAAACCCTTAAACCCACAAATCTTTAAACCATAAACCCATAAACCTTCAATTAATAAATTCTCAACTTATAAATTCTTAAAGCATTAAACATTTAAACCCATAAACCCTTAAACCCACAAATCTTTAAATCCTAAGACCCATAAATCTTTAAACCCACAAACCTCAAATGAATAAACTCTTAAATCCCTAAACCCCTAAAAACATAAACCCATAATCCCTTGACCACCCCCCGAAAAGGGTACTTTTTGGATTTTTAGGGGTTAAGTTATGCTATATAAGTAGAATTGGCATAGGTATTATTCGTCGATACTACTGCAATTATACCTCCTTACGAAAAATAATTAAAAAGTATTTTATCTATCTTCCTGGTTATCAAGTATTTTCTATCTGCTGATAAAGGTAGCTTTCGATTTTTTTGGGTAAAAATAATGCAAAATAAAAAGACGAACACATTCGTTATGCGATAATACTTCTAAGATTATACCACAGGAAAAAAAAATTAGAAAGTACTTTATCCTCATACTTGCTTATCAAATATTTTCCACCCCTTAGTAGGGGTAGTTTTTGATTTTTAAGTGTTGGGGCGCGTTGATGTGTAATAAGTTAGTTACTATATTATCATGATAAAACACAATTTAATACTATTTCATAAATGTTCTTGAAATTGAAATTATTAATTTTTATATTATAGCGAGGGAATTAAAGGGTACGTGGGAACTGCACCCTTTCATCTTCAATTCAAGTAACATATTCTTGGACTGGCAAAAAGGGCGCCTTTATAATAAATTACAGAGTCTGAGCAGTATTTCTCACAATAAATTTGAATCAGAATCGTAAAATGTTAAACTTTTAACAATCAATGCTCGGCCTAGCAGCACGCAGAGTCGTAGGATCGAAATGAATAAGAAAAATAAATTAAGCTGCAAGGTAAAGGGACTAGTTAGCTGAATATCTTTTAAAAATGTTTTCATAATATTTTCTAGCTTGGCTATTTACCACTTTACAATTTTACATTGTTTCATTATGCAAATTTGCATAATATGAAAAAATTGCATTTTAATTGATTTTTGAACATTTTAGTTGCATTTCTAGTGATCTTATATTTTCAAAGATTTGGAACTAGTTAGTTCGAATGGTTTAATAACAATTTTACCTTGCTTCTTTTATAAGCCAAACTAGATCTAAATTTATTTAACTTATAAATTACAACAAAGCCAAAATTTCAAATATTACATATCGCTGGATAAAATGAGGTTAGTACATTCTTTCTTTTCTTCCATGGCTCATTTTATCACAAATTATACATTGTAACGGGGTGATTCGGTAATCACGTGCGGAAAAATACGTATCAAAAATCGGAATCGAATCACGACCGTCAGGATGACAAGCGTGAACCCTAACCATTATACTATCAACATACTGGCTCCTTCCAGTGTCGATTATTCTAATTACGTCCTACGCCGACTAGCATCTTCGAATCCATCAACTTTTTTTATCCCCCTTCCAAATGCGCCTACGGTCCCGGAGGACCTGTTTGCTTCTATAGCTTGGGACGCGCGTTCTTTTTTCATGTGATCAAAGGTATATCAGACTCCTGGAAATCCTTGCTCTATGATCTTCAGATGCTGCAGCGACCCCCGTTCACTCTCAATCATTAGAATGTAGAGAACACCATTCAGTGAAACCCATAGATAACAGCCGTACTGTGGCCAACGCCAGGATCGTGGTGCATGCAAGACTTACACCTTCCACCAGATCAGAGTTCCTTGGATGAGCAATTAAAGGCCAGGGTTTTTCTCAAGAAAACTTGAAAACCATTTCAAGAATCCGTGGATTTTTAACGTTGAATGCCATTTTAATGGGGTGCATGACGTACGAAATAATACGTGCCAATAATCGAAATTGAACCTCGGCCACCCGGATGACAAGCGAGAGCCCCAACCACTGGGTTATTGACACACTGGCTCCCTCCAGTGTCGATTATCGCATCTTCCAAATCCACCAACCATTATAACATATATTAAGTAATTATATTTCTTTGCATGTGTAAAATGTAGTTTTCTCTAGGGTTTTTTCTAAAGAAAAAGAAATACATGTAAGCCCCTTTTAAATAAATAACTCTAAAAATACATTTATTTTCATTAAATGTGTTTGCTTACCCTCTACTTTGATTGAAGTAATTAGCTGGAATGTGAAAAACAAAATCACTAACAAGGAGAGTCCGCGACCTTTGGATTTTCTTTTAATTTCGAGATATGTTTTTTAATATTAAAATATGAAAGAAGCCGCGTCCGTTCCGTCCCATGCTCGATTTTATAAGTTATAAGCTCTTATAGTGAAAATCTAACAAAAATCGATTTTTGTTTAATCGCTTATAATTTTGCAGTAGTTAACTATAACGTATTTTATCTACCAGCACACAAATGATGAGATCAAATCCTATTGATTAAAAAAAAATTTCATCAAAAAAATCTTTATTTGTTCAAAAGTTATAGCAAAACAAAAACTGACCATTAAAATAGCATAAAAAATTGATGTATTGACGAAATATTAGCTTATTTTATTGTAAACTTTTATTTGGTTGTAACTTTATTTCTCTATCGATGCCACTCGATTTTTCCTCGCTGTGTCTCAAATCCAGGTTGACTTCCACCTCGATTTCGAGGTGGATTGCCTCGATTTCGACCTCGATTTTAAGCTGGAGTTACCTCGATTTTCACCTCGATTTCGAGGCGGATGGGCCTCTATTTCCACCTCGATTTCGAACTGGATTTGCCTCGATTTTGTCCACGATTCATAGCTCGATTCACCTCGATTTCCACCTCGATTTCGAGGCTAATCGAGGCGAATCGAGCTCGAAATCGAGGTAAATCGAGCTCGAAATCAAGGTGGAAATCGAGGCGAATCGAGTTCGGAATCGAGGTAGAAATCGGGGCGAATTCAGCTCGAAATCGAGGTAAAAATCGGAGGCAATCCACCTCGAAATCTAGGGGGAATTCGAGGAAAATCCACCTCGAAATCTAGGGGGAATTCGAGGCAAATCCACCTCGAAATCAAGGTGGAAATCAAGGTGAAAATCGAGGCGAGTCGAGCTCGAAATCGAGGTGGAAATCGAGGCCAATCCTGGCTCGAAATCGTGGTGGAAATCGAGGCAATTCCAGCTTAAAATCGAGGTGAAAATCGAGGCAACTCCAGCTTAAAATCGAGGTGAAAATCGAGGCAACTCTAGTTTAAAATCGAGGTGAAAATCGAGGCAACTCCAGTTTAAAATCGAAGTTAAAATCGAGGCAATCCACCTCGAAATCGAGGTGGAAGTCGAGTTGGGTTCAAGGCAAATAGAGGAAAAATCGAGTCGAATCAAGGTGGATTCGAGATGGAAATCGAGCTCAATTTCCACCTCAATTTTTTTAATAGAGTATGTACTTGACGTTAAACAAATATTTATAACAATTCAAGAGTACTTAACAATGAGAAATTAAAACACGTTGATACTTCTTCTTTAATAAGTATTATTGATCATATAAGACAGTTTTAGATATTAACAGTTGTAATAATTAGATAAATGGTTTTTATTTTGTAAATCTTGAGTTATTGAATGATTGAAGTAAGAGATTTGAAGCCAATCTATTTTGATGTGCAACTTCTTCTTTAACTGATAGTGTATATATATCTTTTTTAAATATTTCATTCAGTACGAACCATGAAGCATTTAAGAGTTTCTGAGTATTTTATTTTTAAATCTTTCGATTATTTATATTTTATTAGTTTTAATCTGATTATTATAAGATGATTTTTTAACTTATTAATTTTAATTTATCTAATTGATAGGATTTTATGTTTAATTCAATAAATAATTAAATAATATTTTTTTACTAATTTTACGTATTTTTTCAAGTATGATATGTTTATTCGTTTTAATATGATTCTTAATTCTTAAGCTTATTAATTTAATATTCCTAACTAATAAGATTT
>JAWWML010000023.1:13415-28715 GCA_035047165.1 Ormyrus rosae | reverse complement strand
TAAAATACAATTATAACCGATTTTTCGAACAACTCCAAAAATTACTATCACAATGCTTCCTCTAGGCGGAAGCAATATATCATTTTTTTTTAAAATAAATTTCACTATTCGAGGATACAAGTCTTAAGCTACATACCATTCATTTTTCAAATTGGAGAAATGAGAGGTTCGAAAGTAATAAGATTAAAAGGACACCATAATAAACCATAATAAAACATAATAAACGTAGTGCACGGTTTTGTTAATTCATTTGTAACTTTTGTGTTTTCCGACTACTGTCAGAGCGGCGCTTAGGGTCACTACCCACGTGAAAATATTATATGAGATCTTATACGAGATCTCATCTCAGATCCCACATAGATCTTATATAAATCTCATATAGATCTCATATAGATCTTGTAACGATTTTCAGCCACGATCTCATTGAAATCTCATCTGCAATTGTTTGTTAAAAAAAATTAATAATTTTAAATATTTATAAATTTATTGTTAAAAATTACAATAAATTATTTTATTTTAATTTTAATAAACAACTGTACATTTATTGTAATTTTAATACAAATTATTGTTTTTTAAAATTATCTTATTATAACTTTTATGAGATTTACATGAGGTTCATATGAGATCTATGTATTATAATTTCTATATGAGATTTACATGAGGTTCATATGAGATCAATGTTAGATCTCACCTGAGATCTCGCATGAGATCTCATATGAGATCTCATATAATATTTTCACGCGGGTACGCCTTGATGAACCGTTTTACAGAGTATGCTTTTTACGTTAAACACTATTTTCTATTTATTTATTTTACAACCTACGGAAGTGGAATCTGAGGTTCGAGAAATAATATAGAAATTCATTATTATTATTAAAGCTTATTAAATTATTTATTCAAAAGAGAAATTTAAAAACTATTTATTTATACAATAACATCTTTTAATGCGAAGCACTGACGCTATCGATGTAATTGTCTCGTCGGCACACATTCACTTAGAAATACAAATTTACTATTTTTAATCTCAACGCATAATTCTAAATTTTAAATTTGCGACGTACCTAACCTTAATCTTAGGGAGTTCGTACCGGCTCAGTACGCCGAGCGTACTGCGTGATTTTTGAGAGCACGTTAATTTTGTTTAATTTTGTTTAATTGTATTTTGCAAATGTTTTTGCAACTGATTTTGCACCTGATTTTGTACCTGCTTCTTTATAACAATGAATATTATATTATTTACATATTTAATATAAATTTTACTAATTTATTGTAATTATTGTAATATTCAATTGATATTCTTTACTTAAAAAAACATGACCAAAAAATTGAAACCGAATGTTTTGAGTTTTAAAACTCAATGTGATTGGTTATTGAATTATGGTGGTTTAATTACAGCGACTTTAAAGTCATATAGGAATAGTATTGTAGTCTCATGTACAAACCACTTTCATTTTGGGGCTTTGCAATCAATCCTTTATAGGGGCAGATTAATGCATGAATTTCCATGTAGCGCACCCCGAGAAACGTTAATGCTAGAGCTATTCATAAAATAGCGTACAAATAAGTCCAAAATGACATAACTCGATGAAAAAAAATCTTACCAACTTCTCTTTTTTAAATTGTTTGTTTAAATGTTTACATTGCAATGAATAATATGTTATTTTCAACAAAAATTATCCCAATTTATGTAAAGAAACAAATATACAAATTTTTTGTAAAAAAAAGTATTCATACGTTACTGAGTAAAGGAAGTATAACGTTAAGTCTTACATTGACATAAATTTTTTTCTCAAAATGTATATCCCATCTCCGCCCTTTTCTCCTATTACGATCACTTGACAATCTACAATAACATAAACTGTTTAGACCTTAGGGATCTGTTTCCGGTCAGGGCCTCCATCTACGGAACCCGACACCGACAAGTTCAGCTCGATATTCACGGCTACTTTCCCAACTATATTTTCTATTTTCCAACATTTAGACTAACACGCACATGGAACAAGCTCCCTCAAAACGTTGGCGACGCAATCTCGATAAGCGACTTCAAGAACCTTGTTAAATGTTTAATATTTGAGCCAGGTTCCGCACACGCCTTACCCTAAGCGGTTGCGCACTTTTTTAGTTACTTATACTTAATATTTTATATACTTGTTTTTCATACTTTGTACATTATTTCGTTATTATTTTGTACAAAATAAATAATTGTAATAAGGCTCCAGCTCGTTTAAATTTCAATAAATAAAAAAATAAATAAAATAACGAGAATTAATTAAAAACTAAAAAAAAACCGCTGTCAATTCATTGGCACTTAGCGTCCTCCTAAATAATTTATCGTTCCAATATTATCTCTAAGATTCATTAAAAACAGTTGATTTCAACATCATTTCAAACTAATTTATATATAATTAATTATTTATTTTTATATTATTATTCTATTCTTCTATGTCCATTTTAGAATTTAATGAACGGCAAATTAGCCAAAGAAAAGTAATTTTCTTTAATTTTATTTGAACTATATTGCTGAAACTAATATAAACAATCATAATAAAATAATAATAATAATGAAAATATGACTAATATGTTATAAATATAATCGCGATACCATATATAATTTAAAATCTTTATAAAACAAAAACTAGTACATGAATTTTAAAAATTCGTTTTAATTTTGAAAATTTAGTCAAAGACGAAAAAAATAAATGGTCGATTATTAAAAAAGACCGATTATTCACTAACAAGGAGAGTATACGACATTTGGATAATGGATTTTCCTGTAACTTTGGGATATGTTTCTAATATTCAAATATGAAGGAAGCCGCGTCCATTCGGCCTAACGTTTGATTTTTCAAAAGTTATGTGCTCTTTTAGCGAAAATCTCGGAAAAATAAATTTTTGTTTAATCACTTATAACTGCTCAACTATTAACGGTACAGTATTTTAACTCCCAGCATTTGAAGGTGAGACCAATTCTATCGATTAAAAAAAGACATAAAAAATCTTTATTTGTTCAAAAGTCATAGTCTGTGACAGTACAGTTAGCTCGGGCCAAACTGACTGTCTCTTAGGCTCTTTAATAAAGACCCTGGATCCTGCAGAGTCCCATCCAGGACCCAGAGCGTACTCCCAGCGAGCAGACACCCACCCGACAATAAATAATCAGTGATAAAGGGGGGGGGGGAGACTTGCTGTAACATACGGAGGGAGTACCTGCAAAAAGAAGAGATATTAGAAAGGTACTAAGGGAAGCTACAGACTAATAGTACTCTACAACGGAAAAACTACAGCAAGATAGATTATAGATCCTTACTTTTTTTAATTACTTGTTGCGAAGCTCCTTGTAGTGATCCTCGCACCTCCTTCAATCTTGACAGCAGCTCCAGGCGCATAGAAGTCCCTGCACTGACCTTGCTGTTCTCGCCTTTCCACTGGATGAAAGGGCTCGAGCAGCATAACAACCATCTGTAAATAATTAGGAATTAGTATGTTACTTAGATTAATAGAAGAGTGTCTTACTCTACCATATTAAGGGTAGGCCTCTCACACTACAGTGTAAACACAGGAAAGAGGATAGGTTAATATACAGAGGAAAATCAGTCTAACAATAATTATAGCTACGTGCAAATGCACCTACAGAATAAGGACCAAACCAAGATGCTTACAGGGAAGTACTTACTTGATCACCGCAACAGAAGAGCTGGAGATCACTCCCTGCAACTTGGATGTTCTGCAGTTGTCTCTCTCCATCCCAGTCATCTCATCGCTTGGCTACAGCACCTGAAACAAAAAACGAAAGAGAGAGAGACAAACTCTCGTTAGCTCGAATTATCAGTAGAATTGGAACAATAATCATTTATTCTTAATTTATTTATTCCTAGCACACTCGCGTTCGCTCCGCCATCACTGTCCCAGGATCCATTATAGTGCGCGGTCGCAGTTGAAAAGTTATAGTAGAGACCCGGGATTTATTTGCCACGTGGCAACAAATTTGTTAACCGTGTGCGGAGATACGAATTTAAAGTGTAAGTGGTGTTGCGAGATAGAGAGCACATATTCGCTATTGATCCGCTTATGTTTTTTGTTGAGAAACGAATACAGAATTCGTTCTGTTCATTTGGTCTTTGCGCGCTTTCGCCGGTGTATGTGTGCTCGCGGCGTACGGTTTGGGTTTTGGTGTCGCGACCGAATCGCGGGTGGCGTCCAGTTTTCTACAGTTTGTGTGTCTTTTTGAAGGGAGTGAATAAAGTTATAAATTGAATCTTAAATTTATTATATTATTTATTAAAGTCACTCCTGCAGCGGTCGATTGCAGACCCACACGCTCTCCCTAGCTATCCGACACACTGTTTTTCATCTCCTTTTTTCCTACCGTCCCTATCCCTTACAGCTTAAACGCCATAGTCCTTGTCACAGTTGTGATTGTTGAGTGATCCCCTCAAATTGTTACAAGTCAAACAAAGAATGACCATTAAAATAACAAAAAATCTACTCATGTAATTTTAGCTTAATTTTATTGTAAATTTTTATTTAGTTATAACTTTTGAACAAATAAAGATTTTTGGATGTCTTTTTATTTAATCGATAGGATTTGATCTCACCTTTCAAATGCTGGGAGTTGAAGTACTGTACCGTTAATAGTTGAGAAGTTATAAATGATTAAACAAAAATCCATTTTTCATCGATCTTCGCTAAAAGAGCACATAACTTTGTAAAAAACGAGCGTTAGGCTCAGCGGCCGGGGCTTCCTTCATAATTTAACATTAAAAAACATCCCAAAGTTACAGGAAAATCCATCATCCAAATGTCGTACACTCTTCTTGTAAGATATGCAATTCAAAAAATTTAAAAAAAAAAAATGAAACCTTAATATCTTTAGACTTAATAAGTTTCACAAGCAGAAAAACTATACAGCTCTAAACATATAAAAGATTTTTATTTACCTTTTCCCAAAATTTCATGTCAAATGAAGGATTTTTACTCCAGTAATCGTTAGACATAGAAACTTCATTTTTTTCAGTTTTTATCTTTTTACTCAAAAACTAGTTAGCAAAATGGCTTGAAATGTTTACAGATTTTATATGTATATTGTCTTAATTACCATTATTCTTTTTAGAGTAATTGATAATTTAATTTAAAAGTTATAAGGTTTAAAAAAAAAACACGTTTTTATTAAAAACAAAAGAACCATAAGAACTGCAGTAATTTTTTTCTCTGAAATTATAGGTATTTTTATACTCCCTAAAATGCTTTTTGTTCTCTTGAAATATCTTACAACGTAGATTCTTAGTTATGCGTTGTATTTTGTATTGCGATTTCTTATTACATCAAATTAGTCTCGATGTCCCGCTACAACTCGAAGACCTTGCTTGAGTAACATATACTTCGCGAGACTGGTGAAAATAAGCGATTCGAGAAAAGTACATTACTTACCAATAGTCGTCTCGTACCTTAGAGAGTAGGAAAAAGCATGGAGATCGGGCGAAAGCAAAGCAAAGCGAAAAAGAAAACTTATTCTACAAAGCAAAAGCGTAAATTCTCAAATTGAATCTAAATTAAAGTCTTGCTAGACTTTTTCGCATTTGTCTCGTAACAAGTTTCAACACCTTATTATAACGGCTAGCTTCGAATCGCGGGGTCGACGCAACTCGTCCCGAGACGAAATTCTCGCGGAAGACGTGGATGACGATGTCGGCTCGGCAGGGCTTCATCAGGTATCAAGCAGAGTTAAGCAAAAAGAAAAGGTATTAAATTAAGTTAGAAAACAGAGCCATGACACATTGAGGCATCTCGCTCGTACCGTAATTATCGCTTGTAAATCAACAAAACAAATTAAGCACACGAAAATCTATCGCACGTGCGATCGATTTCCCGGCAAGCGAGACAGTGAACCCGTTCCAACGCTGCCGGTGTTCTGAAGCCTCTTCTCCCTTGAAGTCGCAGGGTAGCGGTGAGACTGCGGAGTCCCGTTCTCGGAGCAGAGCTATGGCGGCCTATTTAAATTTGTGAGGCAGCTTTTGCGGTGGGCTAGGCCGCAGCGGTGGGTCAGGCAGCTATTAATTACTACCGCGCTCTACGCTCTTACCGATGGGACGGCGTCGCAGATGCTTGACCGCCATCCCACTCGGCTTCATGCCTCTGGAATAAAACAGCTGAAGTGTTCGCTGCCGTATTTGTTGATGGATGTCTCGTTCGATGTCACGCTCTTTTCGCTCCGTTGTCAACTGCCTCTTTTTGAAGTTTTCGCCCCAGGGCGTTTTCTTCCAGGTCATCCTTGCACGCTCACCATTGCAAGCCACACATTCTTTATTTTTTCACCATCTATTTCGGTGGCGTTGCCTAGTTTTTCGTCGTTTAAAAATTGGTGCAAGTTTGGAGGTTAGTTTTCGGCTTCGGTTCGGACTTCTGGCTTGTCATGCCTCTTCGGATATCAACGCCACCTTAAAGAAGGAAGTCAATCAATTAACTCATCGGAGCCATGTTGGTAAGGAAGAGAAGCAGGCTTGAGAGCGACGATGACGTCAGGGAATTTCTACCAGGTGTGCGGCTCTCGATGGACGACATCGACAAGCTCACGGCAGAGTTCAGCAAGCATCGCGACATCCTGCTTAACTGGTATGGCACTGAAGAGCTAACACTCGATAAGCGTGCGATGACGAGGGAGTCTATAACAGACGTGTGCGATGCGTTCAAAAAGATCTCTAATGCTTATATTTGCTTGCTCACGGCCGGTGTGTTAACTGCGTCGTTTAATAAAGCTGTCGAGAAGTTAAGTGAAAATCTAGTCCAATATTCTAATGTGCCAAGTGCCGCGTCTTATGCCAATGTATTAGCGGATCCTGCAGGGCACAGCTGTCTGCCTAGATGCCCCGGGAGCGAAATTTCGTTGCCGCACGGCAATTCTTTTCCGATCGCTCCGTCGAACAGCATCATTATAGGACCGTGCGCTCATGCGGATAGTAAATTTAGCTCTTCGGTGTCCACTAAAGAAGTGTTGCTTAAAAATGTTAATCCGGTTGGGCTAAAGCTTAACATCAATCGTATCTGTTTAGCTCCGAAGAAGGCCGTTGTTACTGAAGGAGACGCTTCGAGTTTATCAGGTCTTTCGAGCTGCAATACACTATCCAATATCGGGTTGGAAGTTAAACCAGCAGCGAAACGAATGCCGCGCCTCATTGTGCACGATATTCCGGTTGCACTTTCAAGACCTGATATCGCGAATAGCATTGTCAATCAGAATTTGCCAAATGTATCGTCGGATGAAATTAAAATTTTGTACCTGTACCCCTAGCGCAACAAAAAGTTTAGGTCGTGCATCATCGAAGTAAAACCAAAGCATAGATTAGCATTACTAAATCTCGGGAAGGTTAATATTAATTGGTGCTGCTGTCGGATAGACGATCACATGTCGATCTTGCAATGCTTTAAATGTTCGTGTTTTGGTCATGTTGCGAGCGCATGTACGAACTATGCCAAGTGTAATTACTGCGCCGGCGATCATATTGCAAATGTGTGTCCAGATAAAAAGAGCATAAAATGCGCAAACTGTATGGCGATCAATCTCAAAAACTCGCAGTCCGCCGCCACCGATAAATCAAATTGCCCAATTCTTCGCAATAAAATTGAAAGGTTTATCTCCACTATCAATTATGGCGGTGGATAGTCTCAATAACTTTACAATCGCACATATGAATGCGCAATCTCTTAGGGCTCACTTTGCCGATATCTCACTTTTATTGCTCGAGAAACATTTCTACATCTTGGCTATCAGCGAATCCTGGCTGAAACCGGAAATCTTTTCCAACTTATTTACTGTTCCTAGTTACAAGCTCATTCGGAATGACCGAGTCGGTAAAGGTGGTGGCGGAGTGGCAATTTTTATCCATGACTCGATAGAGTATTCTGTTGTCGATAAATCCTCTCAGATGATATCATACGTAAAAAGGCCAAAATTTCTTATGACGCTTCTGCGCATGGATAGTGCAAAAATCTGATTCTGCGTGGTGTATAGTCCCCCAAAGTCTGGATTTTGGTCTGATGTGGAAGACGTATTCCTTAACTGCAATTCGGCCTACGATTTCACCATACTTGTTGGAGATTTCAACATAAATTGGACGGCTAGCTCCACCCCACGCACAATTCTTAGTAGTTTTTTAGCCACTTTCCAACTTCAGCCGCTCACTTTCGCACCCACGCATCATGTTGGTGAATCGCATTCGACACTAGATTACACCTGCATTAGCGACCTCAACAAAGTAGTTTCATCCTACCAAGAGTATTGCCCAGCCATCTCTGAGCACGATGTGCTATCCGCCACCTTTAGATTTGCCTTGCCCTCGTATACACCTCCGTCTGTAACCCGGCGGTGCTTTCGGAGTTTTCAAGACGATATCTTCCGCCGTGATCTAGAGTCGATCGATTGGCAATTTTGTAAGAGTTTAAGTTACGTAGATGATAAGGTATGCTTCTTTACGGAAAGCCTTAATGAACTTTTCAACGCTCATGCTCCCTGCAAGACGTATACCCCAAAAAAACGACCATCGCTGTGGATAAACTCCGAAATCAAGCAGCTTATCAGGAACAGGAATAAGGCGTGGCGTGCATATAAGAGGACCCGACGGCTGGCTGATTTCGTGTCTTAAAAGACTGCGAAATCGCGTTAAAACAGTCTCTAGAAATGTCATTGCTAGACACTTTGTAACTAAATTCAGCGAGGCGAAGAATTCATCGAAGGTATGGGGGATAGTAAATCAGCTTGGTTTATCTTCCAAGTCTAAACAAGAGTTTACCCTACCGGCGGACTTCGATACCCTCAATAAATTTTTTGCTGAATGCCCAAATACCTCGACGCTCAACTCCAGGGTGTTGACAGCTAGAATTTCTCCGGATGAACAATTCTTCTTTAGGCATGTCAGCATAACTGCGGTTGCGGAGGCGATTTGTACAGCCCGCTCCAATGCTATTGGTCCAGACCTCATCCCGGTGAGTTTTCTGAAACTTTGCCTGCCTTCTATCTTGTCTCCGCTTGCGAACATCCCCTTGAAGTGAGTCACCTCAGACCGATCAGCATCTTATGTGCAGCTGCGAAAATACTAGAGGCGGTTGTTCGTCAGTAGGTGATGGAGTACGTCATGAGCAACAATCTGCTTGATGACTTTCAATCAGGGTTTCGACAGCGCCACAGTACTCATACTGCTCTAATTTCTATGGTGGATGAAATTCGCGAAGGAGTAGATAGAAAAGAGTTAACCTTAATGGTCGCGATAGACTTTTCTCGTGCATTCGACGTAGTTAACATCGACAGATTGTGCTACAAGCTGATACTCCTAGGTTTCTCGGACTCTGCATGTGCGTGGTTTCGCCCTTATCTTTCCGAGCGAACTCAAGTTGTCGCTGCACAATCGGGCGATACCTCTCGCGTAATCATGCGGAATCAGGGCGTCCCTCAAGGGAGTTTACTAGGCCCATGCCTTTTTTCATTGTTTATTAATGATGCTCCCCGAGTGCTAGCGCATTGCAAATATCACATTTATGCCGACGACCTAACTATGTATTGTCGAGCGCCTTTCTCAAAGCTACACGAGACTGTTGAGATGGTTAGTAAAGAATTGGATCGGTTGGCAGACTGCGCGGCGAATAACGGATTATAAATCAATGAGGCTAAAACCCAGGCGATGTGTTTCGGATCCAGAGGGTTTATATGCCGGTTACGCGCACTTAATCTTCCAGAGCCCATCATCAGTACCTTAAGCATTAAGTATTGCGACGAAATAAAAATTCTCCGCTTCACCTTAGACTGCAAGCTTACCTGGGCCTCAATGTTCTGTAACGACACAAAAAAATTTTAGGGCGCTTTCTCGCCTTCGGAAATGCGGTGATATGATACCGAGGCAATCCAGACTTATGCTGGTAAAAACTCTCATTTTTCCATACTTCGATTATGGAGCAGGTCTATTGTTAGATTTATCGGGAGAACTGAGCCTCAAATTACAGAGAAGTATGAATGCGGCCCTATGTTTCGCAACAGGCACCAGCAGATTTGCTCATATCACGCCGATAATCAAGGAGTTGGAAATCTTGACTTATAAAGCAATGCGCGAGTATCTATGTATCAATCTGTTGGCTAATATCCTAAAAAAATGCGGAACCACAATACTTTCTTATACATTTTTTTTTTCGCTCAGCCAACAGCGCCGGTTCTAAATGTTGCTCAAATTTAGATCTCGTAATCGGAGGTACGCGCACCTCCTGTTTTATGGATTCGTTCCGCATTGGTGTAGCGCGATTATGGAATAGTGTGCCGGATACCGTGCGACGGAGTTTTGGCTTACCGAGCTTTAAAAAAGAGCTGCGTGCGCATTTACTCTGTCTTGAAGCCAACCGAGCGAAATCCAGCCGATAGTTGTTACGGTATATAATTTATTTTATTGTATTCGACTTAAGACTTAGCTATAATATCTAGTCACTATTTTTAATCTCTGCAAACGGCGAGTGTAGCGAGTATGGGCTATTTACAGTCTAACTTTGCGAAATCTATTATTACGTTTTTTATTATGTATATTTTTATTTTTTTATTTCATCTTTTTTACTTTTATTTTTACTCTTAATTATTATTTTATTTTATTACTATTTTCTATTATTGTCTTTGCGCTCCTTGGCACACTGCCTGGACTATGTAGGGCCCTGAGCCCTTAGTTCAATAAAAACATTCATTCATTCATTCATTCATTCTCTCTCTCTCTCTCTCTCTCTCTTATACACGTCGCGCAGCTGATGGGGCACTGTCGAACTCTCTGGCTTGCCTGAGATTGCTGTCGTGCAAGCTAATTTCTCTAATAATCTCAATCCTATCATTAAGAAACATTAAATTTTTCAAAAATCGAAAATTGACGATAAATCGAAAATGAATAAGCGAAACAAAAATAGAATTTTTTTTGCCGCCAGCTCAAAAAGAATACAAAAAAATGAGCTGTGAACGATGAACATCCGTTTAGTTGTAGCTGAGATCCAGACGCACACACGCCCACACCCACACTCACACCCTCACCCCCCCCCCCCACACACACACACACACACACACCCTCACACCCCCATCCCCATCCCCACACACCCTCACAACTCCATCCCCACACCCACACCCACACCCACACCCACACACACAAACTAATTATTCTTGTTCCTGACACCTTCAAATACAATTATAATACTTCTTATACGAACATAAGTCAAGCTCATTTGAATAAAGGCAAAATTTTGCTGAGTAAAAATGGTGTTATATTTATATCAATATTTTTAATAAAAATATAATTTCATTATAATATTGAACTGTTATAAAAAATAAAGTATTAAATATATATTTCTATTTTAGCTTTATTTTGCACGCTAGTTGGAGAACCCCAAAATTCTGGACCAAATAAAAACCGAAAATGTAACCAAAACAAGGGAATGTGGAAACGTTCTTGTATAGTCTCGGGAGAAGCTAAGTCTAATAAAGACGATTGGAAAGACAACGATGATGATTATGACGATATGGATGAATATTAATATTCTACAAAATTAAATGATATTTACTTGTGTTTACAAATATACATGTGTGAATTAAATTTTAAATTTTACTGTTATTGCACCATTAAAGGTCGAATTACAACATAATTATTGTAATTAAATTTAAATTATAGATAAATAGTTAAAGAATGTATTTTCAAAAGGATCGAAAAAATATTTTGAAAAATTAATGTATGAGAATAATGAAGTTGAAATTTTTATTATGCAATAAATGTTTGATTCTTAATGTTTTTAATTTTATTAATTATTTACTACAGTACTTAAACTTTGCGTACCTTTTAAGTGAGTGTGCAGTTTGTTGTCACAGCAAATCGAATCATCAAATAAGTGTATTATTTATAAAAGAAATGGAGCCCTAGACTAAAACAAAGGCCTCAGCTATCCTCTTTTAGATTCCAGCTGCTTCATTAGAAGTGCAGTCCATGCTTTTTCATTTTGGGGCGTATACTGATCGCTTTTGGGAAGCATATTTATAATAGTTAAAGAAATTTGGCAAAACAAATTAATGAACTATTTCGGTCTAATATTAAACTCTTTATTGTAATAAAATACAGCCGTGTCTGGAACGGTCATGTGCATCAGACAAGCACACGCTTGAGACTAAAAATATAAATAAATATACATGACGATCACGGAGGTGGCAGTACTTATCAGTTAGCTTAACAGAGTCTATAGTATATAATAGTAAAGGTTACATAAATACTTCAACAATATTAAGTGCAAATGCAGCGCACAAGCTACCCGCAGTACAGCGGGGACCAGAGATCCCTTCCAGTACGTAAACAATTAGCTGCCCTTGTTAAAATAAATTACAGCGCCGCTTAACAAAATCCGTGTACTATATAAGTTTATTAATCTTTTCATACTTGAATTTGCATGAGCCAATTTCGGGCACTAGTGCGTGAATGTGGCATTTCGCACGCGCTGAGCAGGCACTCACTTTGCTCGGGCACTAAACTCACCCTCCTTCGAGAATAACATTTTTCACACTTGTATCGAAAAGCACTATCCGCACAGTATTACAAAATAGTAGTTTATCATCGTGTGACCGTTTTATACTCGCTTCGCTCGGGCGAAAAATGGTCACACAAGGATACAAGCACTTCCTCGTACTTGTATCGAAAACTACTGATTTCATATTACTGATGCATGGACATAGTATTGCATACTTAGGCCAGTAAAATAAGAAATGTCGCCTCGGCCGACAATTACGTGTGATCTGAGGCTTTCTTTTTTATTGGTCAAGGTGTGTATACTATTTTTCTGCTCGACGTCGTCAGAAAGCGGCAACTTCGTTTCGCGCAGCGGCCAGAAAGTTGCCGATTTCCAGTCGGAGGGTAGAAAATACCTTTTTTCTTCTCTATTTTCATTGTGAAAACTGAACATTCACGCACGAGTGTGGAAAGTAAATCACTTTCCGCACTAGTGCGCAAAAATGCAGTTTTTGCTAAAAATAGGCTGGAAGAAAAGGCATTTTCCACGCACTCGTCCAAAAAAGTATCATGTGTAACACGTGCGGAAAGTTATTTCACTCGTATCAAGTTTGCAATACTCCAAAGAGCTCTCTTTCCGTACTAGTTATATAATATACTACTTCTTATTCGGCGAGTACTAACCGGTGTGTCGGGGAATGCACTCTCCTTGCTCATTACCACGTTTTCCCCATACGATAGCCTAGAGAGAGGGGTGAAGTCTCTCCTCTTAGGCGTATTGTTTTTCCGATTACGTTACAGTCCAGAGCTAAGTGAACGCGAGCACAAGGCCCACGTCAATCAAATCTTTTAGCCAGGTGGAATTGTTAAAGTTCCGCCTGACTTCGGGTGCAATTAAGATATATGATTGCCTTTGAGCCCTTTCCTCACGTAGGCCCCGGGAACGAAAAAGAATTTAGGTTTCAGCTTAGGTGGAAAATGATTCTTATAGTATTGCCTATATAATTTTCTAATAAATAAATATTCGATTTAATACATCATCTTGAAGAAATCATTCGAGTAAATTTTTCTCTAGGCTTCGTACGATAAATGCTTTATAATACTACTCTTCAGTATTAATTTTAAGTTAAAAACAAATTAATTATAATAAAATTTAAATTAATCACCTATAATAAAAATAATAAAAAGTGTCACGTAACAATGACCAATGAATGATCAATGCATATTGTCACGCCGTATCTTTTCTCATTAATTAACTTCGTTAATAAATTCTTATTAAAGTCGGTCAATTCGGCATTGTCATCAGCAATAAGTCAAACGAATACAAGGACTCTTAAACAATATCAGGCCACAGGAACAGTGTTGATATAAAAACTGCTAATTCTGTTTAACAATTTGAATCTTTTCAAAACAGAAAGAAACATATAAATACTCTTTCAATGGGCCTCAGGAGCAGTCCTCATCGCGATTTCAATCTTCGCCATTATCCCGGTTTAGTCTTGAGACGAAAACTGCCATACGCGCTAAAGTAAATCTAAAGACTCCGTATATTTTTATTACGTTACGTATTTTTTTACTGTTACTATTCTAGAAAAGTATGAATAATAAGCCTGATTTTATTTCTAAGGCTAAAATAAATTAATGTAAATCCGAAAGCGCATGTGTAGGAATGCGGCTCGAGAACTTTCCATTGCCGAAACTCAAGTAGCTTTTTCCGTTGGTGGCTGGACTACGTGAGTTAAGTGCACAAAGTACAAGTGTAGTTCGGTTGGCAACAGAAAAAGTCTAAGTGCGATAGAACCGGAATGCGCTCGAGTTGCACCTACAGGCCGTTGACGCTTGAGCTTGCGAGCATGCGGAGGCTGCGTCATCGAAAAACCATAGCGTCCGATCAAGAAAGAACCTCTCTCTCCCTTGCCTAATTCAGGAGAAACGGAGGTGATACGTTAAGTAGAAGCTACTCTCTCCTCAGTTGTAACCCCCGGTCTTGACGCCGATAAGTCGACCTCCGTTAAATTGTAGTCAACCATTCTTGACTTACAAGAAAAGGTACCCAACCCGAATTCATCGATTTTTATGATTTTGATATTCCAAAAAACATTTTTTCAGAATATCTCGGCTTAAAATGAATATTTTTTTAAGTGATCTGGAATTAAACTACTTATTAATTAACTGATTTACAATATCATAATATAAAAATTGTTATTAGTTCCCTTACTTATCGTTTGGCAGGTTTTCCACCTTGCTTAGCATAAGCCCAAAGCTCTCCTTTTTCTTTCTCAGCGCCTCGCGACCTCCTTCCAGACGCTTCACGAGGGTCATGACATTCGATAGGTCGCTTTTGACGGACTTCTGGATGTTGGTTGCATTTGATACTACACTATGCATTGAGTCCAGCCTCTCCCCTATCCTATCCCATATCTTCTTTTCTTCTTGCTCACCGATCTGAATCGTGTTCCAGTACGCGAGCACTCCTTTTCCTCCAGTCTTACAATTAGAAGCGTGAGTTTGGCTTTCTCCAAAATCCGAGGGGCCAGCGTCAGCCAAAGAGGCTTTCACTCGATCGGAGCTGACGGCGGGATTAGGCTGTGAAGCCATGTCTGCTTGGGGTATGTTATTTTTTCCCACATTATTCATTTTTGATTTATTTTCGGGGTTTCTTCACTTATCCTGTATCCTAGAAAGGAGCCCTTTAAAAAGGTGCTAACATCCGGACCAGATGTACCTTGGTTACTTTAACCTTTTAGCTGCGGGGAAATTTCAGTACAAATCGACCTCCTATAAAATGCAAAATTTACCCATATAATCA
>JAWWML010000021.1:61406-73784 GCA_035047165.1 Ormyrus rosae | reverse complement strand
GAAAGAGGGAATATCTCTTGAAAAAAAAAAAAAAAAAACGCGCCTATCTATCTACCTCTTGGGTGGCGTAGGAAAGATATAAACTCCATTATTTTAATCCTATTTAATTTTTTTACTACCCAAACTTGGGGGGTTAGCGAGCGGAGCGAGCAGGGCGCTTCCCCCCTCGTATATATACTAGTGGTGCTTCGTCCCCCTACTCGCTTCGCTCGCCCACCCCCGTTATTATATTTTATTTATTATATTATTGTTTTAAATGTTGACAGTTCTCCATGTCACAAAGAAGATGCTGTTAATAGTTAATAGCTTCATGACAATCGCCTCTGCCCTTACCATTTTCCTTTTCGTGGGGCCTTCCTGTTTTCCCTTAGGGCCCCCTTTGTCCTTTTTTTTTGTTCTTTTTCTTCTTTCTCTGCTCTTCTCATTTTTCCTGCCTAGTGCGGACTCTTTGCTAATCACTACTTTGATGCAAATTTCCCGCGCAGGAATTGTCACCTATTTCGTTCAAAACTATATCGTCTACCTTCTATTTTTCTTGCTTTTTCTGCCCCCCTTAACCAACTCAATTGGGGAGGTAGAGGGGTGCCTTTACTGACGGTATTGGGGTATGGAGGATCTGGGGGTATCAGGGATGAGCGTTTTCCACGCTCTTATTTTCTTCCTTCCCACTAACTCCTCAAAGTAATTTTTCATTAATAGCTTTGTTGACAGTTTTTTGCCTTTTCATCGACTCCCATCATCACATTCAATATGTGCTTGGTGGTGCCGACGAGGGCCTGGTTTTCCTCCATCACTCCCTGCTCTTCCCCACGCCGCTTGGCAGGGTTCTCTGGGATACTGCTGTCGGTGACACTGCCGTAACTATCAATGCTCATCGCGATAGGTACGCTGCCGGTTCTACTCCGACTATCTATCCTTGGAATCCTTAGCAACATCTCCTGCTTGTCCTTACTTATCCGATTTTTATCAGTTAAATTGTTTTTAAGTTCTTACTCCAAGGTGCCGAACCGTCTCCGTACGCGGTTACATCCGGAGTTGGGAGAATCACCCCTGCAGCTACCCCCATTTCCGTCCAGGGTTCAGGCACCGTACGGGAATGTTACATCTGTACATCCAACACCTTACTCCTTCAATGGCGTTTCGGCACCCCCCTGGGAGCGATGCGTTGACGCCGGGAGCTACCATGCTGCGCGCGCTGCATGGATCATGCAACATATCCCTTGCGGGCAGCGTTACTGTACTCGCTATGCATCATGGATCCGTATCTCTTCTAACAAACCAAGCGTCGTTGATTCTTTTTGCAAGTCCAAAAGGAACCGGTTCTCTTGTGCTCCAGTTCTTGCCATGAACAGGGCGGCGGGGGTAGCAGTTGTATGAAGTCGATGTTTTGTGTTCTGCTTGTACTTGCGTATTTGTCAATAACAAGAGCCACCATACCCGTCCTGGGTTCAGTCAACGAAGATCCGACACTTAGTATGCGCCGCTACATGCTTCATCCCCGCACTCCCGATTGCCCTTAGGAAAGTATGTCTTTGTGGAGATTTGCCCGCTTATAGGCCCCCCTTACTTGGATTATGACGCGCAGCAGGTTACTACTCCGTTGCGCACAACTTGGCATTACCAGTCGCGCCCGTGCGTTTGAAAGATTGTAGAGTTCGCCCACTCCGTATTTGCGACCGGCGTCGTTTCGTGTCTTGCTCCCGCTACCTGAGTTACTCTTTTAACAGAACCCTCGAGGTGCGTATCGCCTACATCTTTATTTTCGAAGGGTTATTACTCGGCGGCAGCGATGTTGGAGTTGCTAACCGCGCCTCCTCTTTTCGGTGACTGTCGAGCTCTACCACGCCGTGCTAACCGTACTTTCGGTAAAGGTCGTTGGAAGAAATGCTTTGGAACACCCTACAGCTAATTTCAGAGTGAAATAATATAGGAAGTATATCTGTATATTGAATTATGTACATAGGTATACTTTCTGTGTATCTACGCCCTGAAGTTGGCTACACGGTGTCCTAAAGAATTTTTTCCAACAAATTTGCTTTCGGTCTACCCGAAACCACCCGTAAAGAAAGGTGTAAAGGGGACTTGGGTGACATTTCTCTAATTGCGATCGCCCAAGGATGGAGGAGGGGATTGTAATCGCCACGGGACCGTAAGCTTGTCTGGGTAACGGATATAACTGGTGAGAAATTAGACAAAGGCTAACCTGTCGGCAGGAATCTGAGTTACCATCTTCAGCCATCAATACGACAATTACGGAACTTGAAAACAGTGCAGGAATAATTCTGTGTTAGAACACTCACTAATTCTTACTCGGGTAGATCAAGTTCGATCTCAGATGCCCTCCGCTTAATTTTTATTTCACGGTGGGGAAGACTGCGAGGGAGACCGTGAGGGAGAACGCGAGGGAGAATGCGGGGGAGTACGTGGCGGAGCTGTGGGGGTGGAGTAGTCATTTTTAAGCACATAGAAAATATTAATAAATAAGCATAATTTTAAGTTATTTTGTGGGGGAGAACGTGGGGCAGAACGCGGGGGAGCTGTGGGGGGCCGGAGTGGTATGTTTTCATCGAAAAAACTATATAATATAGAAAGATATTGTACATAGTAAGTTAAGTATTTAATGAATCTAAGTTCAAGTTTACACCTGATTTATCATTTATTTTTACATTACTCCCATTCCAATACAAGGTACTATAGGCAGTTTAGAAATTCAGCAATGGAATTTTATCTGAAATGAAAGGTGAAATTCATGATCAGTCGAGAACCTGGATGAAGAGGACATATCTCAGGATCAAGACAGCGTTAGACCCTGAGGCAGCATGTATCATTTCTATATGTGCCATCGATGAGTCTCTGTAAGTTTCAGGTGAATCCATGACCCGAAGGTACTGGACTCTCCTTGTAAGATACATGTTAAATTGACGTAAATACTTGAATTAAAACTTTATTTTTTGATAAAATTTTTGTCGTAAACATGTATTAAGTACCTACTTGAAAATTTAAAGGAATTCTATCGATTAATTTGGATTTTGTTGATATTTAAGTTATTTTTCAAGAGTTGTGTTTGGCTCTAACGGTAAGGTTCTTCTCTAGCCTCCTAAGACAAACATCGCTTAGGGCGTGAGTACAAATCCCCGTCAGTTCGAAATTTCGGAGGCATTTTTAAAAAGGAATCTCAGCCGGATTCTTCGGTGACGGGGGTGGAGCTAATACCTGCCAATTGTGCAGGAGGTTCGCGATGCACCTGATCTGCAGCCAGTTTATTAAGTACAATGATTGCGCTGAGTGCGTGAGTACTAATAAGGCTAGCTGTTTCGGGTCTCGCTCGTGAACCTCGCTCGGTGGGGTCTTCCGTGGCTTGATCGGTAAGAGCGAAGGGAATTGATTCGTACTGCGAACTCAAAGGTCCAAGTCTCTTCCGATCGAAACAAGCACCATTGTGGTAAAACATACGTGCTTTGTTTACAAACACACCGACGACACCCGTCGCTTTAAGCCCTGGCAGCATAAATAGAGCGACGTTAAATAAGATTTAAAAAAAAATGTATTTTTCAAAGTGTCAAAATTTTATTTTAACGATATTTTTAAACAGTCGCATCTTTTCGAAGATTTGCCATTTTAACTGATCCCAAATAGAAAATAGTTCAGGACATCTGATGAACTAATGCACGTCCTTTAGAGGAAGCTATCATGCTTATGCCATGTAATGTAGTGAGAAATTCAGTCTATGAACGAACTATAAAATTTTAATAACTTGGAAATCAACTGATACATCATATAATACCGCCTAATTTAACAAGAACACGTAAAACGTAATGTTAATTACGTTGGTAAATTTTAACTTAAATTTCAACTTTTAATAAATAAAATAATAATAACTGTTTCATAACATTCCATTTATAATCTAAAGAATAATGTTTCATTATTTCCATATTCTCTATGAGCTAGCATTGTGCAAAAATCAGTTGGCAGCGTTTTTTTAAAGGTTTTTTACATCAAATTTGCTCTAGGCGTAAAGCCCCCTTAATCCATTTTCACTAAGTAATCATAACCACACTTAAAATTAAGCATTTTCTGGGGCAACTTAGCTGTATAACTGCAGGGTTTCCCTAAAGACTTTACATGTGCATGGAATGGCGATATTAAGGGGCAGTAAAGCCTCCTTATTACTCTCCGCTTAACGACGTCGTAATAGTACATAATGCAACAAGGGGAGAAAATGAGCTATTTCTAGCGAGGGTGAGGTATTCAGCACGAGTCGGAATCGAGGGCGCCGAAGACGCCCGAGACAGATGCGAGTGCTGAAAATACCTCACCCAAGTCTGAAATAGCTTTTCTCCCCGTGTTACACACCAAATTTTTATCAACGAGGGCATGAAAAGCCCTCATTTGGTGTTAGAAAGTTGAATAGATGATCGTGAACGAAATTTTAAAACTAAAAAAAGTGACTATTTTGTCCGGTAAGCCCGGCTGCAATCGACGAAAAAAGACTTTATTCCCCGCTGACAAAAAATGTTCTCAAACGTTTAAAATGTTCGATTTTCTACGCTACTTTCTAGCGTGAAATGAGGGCTATTTCATGCCTGAGTTAGGAAAAAAAAGTAATTCAGCCCATCCAAATCTTCTCTCTTGGGTATTGGTAAAATAAATTGTATAATATCATGAAATACTTCTAAATACATAGCGTTCTGGAGATTGCAGTTGAAAAAATTTGACGGATTCAGTCTTATCCTACATGGATTCTATGTAGACTCAACCTGATTCCATATGAAATCAGATTGAATCTAACTGATTTTTTCAACTAGGACATCTAAGAAAACGCAATATATTTATGAAAATCCAAAGTCCAAAAAAGTACTCTTCAACAAATATATCATTAGATATGAGATTTTAATCCTATATGTATTAAGTTATATTTTATAATAGCAAAATTATTACTATTTCAGGTAAAGAGAAACTAGGTATTCCAACAAATGAAAGCGTTTCTTTGGTACTTGAATCTGATGGAACGCAGGTGGAAGATGGAGAATATTTTAAAACCTTATCAAACAATACAATTTTACTTCTTTTACGACATGGTGAAAGATGGTGTCCTACTGGTGTGGACATTATTCGTGCTGGTTTGTTTAGTTAGTTTTATTTTTTAACTAATCTAGTATTCTAATAATAATAAGTTTGTTTTATTTTTAGCAATCTCAGCCATCCCAAAAATAGTTTGTGAAACTATTCATGCATTAGAACTTCATGATGAAACGCCTTCGTGGAAGATTATGGACAATAAGGGTCGAGTTACAGTGGTATTACACTGGGATCAACGTTCATCTACATCAACGCAACAAGTTCAACAATCCAAAGTTTCTGAAGGTGTGCAGAATTCGAAATACTCGCCAACGAAGAAGGCTGACTTAAATTCTTCTCAAAGACCATCGTTGGTTATTCAAACAAGCCTTGATAAGATTAATTATTCAAGCAGAGCTTCAGCTTGTTCTGATTACATTGGATCAGGGTCACGATTTAGTAGCCCACAAATCACTGTGATAAACCATGACGACATGGTGCAGCGCAGCTTCGCCAGTCCGAATAATAGTTCCTACGGGCCCGTTAATCAACATGGCCGACTCGTTAAGCAGGGTACCAGTTCTTTCGACAGTACAACCATCCATATTCACACTGCCGAATGTTCTAATCACATTCATCAGCCTGTCACACGAAATGGTAGTCCTGTAAATGGAGCGGATGGACCAGGTCAAGAATGCGATTTTCACTGTTGTGCTCTTCACGAAGAAGGTCGTCGAATTGCAGTTCACAAGTCTGTTGCAACATCACCTATACAAGATTCCCAGCTGCATGGATCTCACCAACCGCTACAGACACCCTCACCACAGCCTGTCAGTTCTCTTTCCGATGGAACTCGCCGTCAAGGTTTAGTGAAAGGTCACGTACGATTTCGTGACACGGCAACTGAAGAGGAATTACAGCCACGCACTTACACTCTACATCGAACACACCAACAACATTTGGAACAACATGAAAGTTCTGAGTCCGAAACTGAAAATACCATTATAGAGGATGAAGTTGTAACATCAGAAAAATTCCTACTACTTATTGATCAATTGACAGTTGATCAGAAACACCATCTCAGCATTAAAGACATTGGAATAATTCTAGAACGACTTAGCTCCAAAATACTTGACGTTGAGCGTCTTGATCGCGAAAGCGAAAGTGACGAGTGTTATAATTGGACGATTAAAGCTGTTATAAGGGGAGATATGCTTCGAGAATTAGGTGTTATTTATAATGGCAATTATTATGCGATTTCAGAGCATCCTGGATATAAGGAAGAATCTGAAGAAAATAACGAAGATAACGACGATGATGAAGAAGAAGATAGACTTTAATAGTGATACAATTTTTTTTCATTCCATTCCCTTTCTCCTTCTTCATCCTGTCCGTCCTGCTCTCGTTCCCTTCTTGCACACTGTTTTAATTCATCCTTTTTCATAGTTAGGCACGTGCGAAAATTCTATTTACAGTTATTGTTATTAGAGCTTAAAAAGTGATGGAAATGAGGAAAATTTAGGGAAAGAGCTAGTATTAATAGTGATTCAATCAAATATTAGAATTTAAGACAAATTTTTTCATTAATGTTCTGTGTGAATTTCGTTCTAAGAGGGTTGTTAAAATTTATTAAATAATCAATATAAATCATTCTATATTAGTCATAATAATGAAAAATTACAATTGAAATAATTTCTGTTTAAATAAGTGTATTCCAGGTACGAATTTCGGTCACAAAAAAGTTATGAAAATCGCTAAACTTAATCAAAAAATTTATTTTTAATTTTTCTACTTCTCATTTAAAGGGGGTTGACACTGTTATGTTCGAAGACGTATCTTTTTTTATTTTTAAATATTTAATTAAATACCTTAAAGGATGACGACATAAATTTATTATAATAAAGTGTTAAAACTGCAGAATTCTGAAATCTCCTGGTTCAGAGATCGAAAACTGCAAAACTGGCAGTACAATGAACGAACGAAACTTCTTAATAAGGTAATGCTAGAACGACCGAACAAAACATAAAAATCCTCCCCGCGAAAAGAGGGCTAGCAGTACCTTTAATCCGATGAAACCAAAATCACGGTCCCTTTTACCAAATAGATCAATAACGTTCGCGCTCAATTAATCCAAAGTAGCTTCGTGCTATTTACCTTTAATTTACATTCATTTGTACTAAAATATTTGTTGATTAAAATAAAATTCGACCTTATTGAAGTGGAATCGCGTGTTCTTTATTCGAACCTTCAAATCATTATTAACTTACCGCAATTACAACTTATGAGAGTAGCAGAGTTCAATCTTCATGGGGGACAGTAAGTAAAGCTTTCTATAATCTTAAAGCCGTAAATCAACAACAACAATTTTTGTACTAGTTTGTTGGAGTCTCCCCACTAGTCATATCAGTACGGTCGATTTTTTGTAACTTGCTTTAATAATCACGTTTAATATTCCTTTATTCAAATTAATAAGTCTTAGTACATAACAATAGTTCCGGTACAAACTTTAGTACGTTGTTGATGGTTATGAGTACAATTTAAAAAAAATATACAAAATAAAATGAATTTATTATACGCAAATAAAACTATGAAATCCATTTACAAAACTCAAATCTACTTACACACAAGTCGATGGTGCCCTGCAGTTCTATCATATATCGAGTAGATCTTCGAACATTAATTTAACTCAAAGGGTACCACATGTAGTAGCGTAACTTTGTCGGCCTGCGCGGAGTATTGCATTTCGATAGATTCGATTCATGCTAACGTATCTCTGGAAGCGCTTGCAATCCATCGTATCTCTCTCATGTCTTTAAACAAAATTTCGTAGCTGTTAGTCTGTACGTAATTATGCTTTATCGCATCTCGAAGGCGCCGAAATATTTTATCGTATTTACAAATAGCAAGTTTTTAGTAAACACGATTTAAAAGTTTACGTTTTTAAAAAAATAAAAAATATCAATGATAATCGCAAAATTTATGTCTAATTATTGCGTATTATATGCAGAATATTTAGATATTAGAAGCGTGATGAAAATAGAAATATAATACAACGTTACAAAGTATATGTTACCTTATACTTTCTAACATTGTATTCGCCACGTGGCGACTTTCAAAGTTTACGCTACAAAACGGTTTCACTCACCGTTTATGCTTACCTCTTAAAAATTACGATGTTGAGCGCTAGGTGCTTTTATGTACCGAATTTATCCAACCGAATCCCGCCGAGACTCTGCACCACCGGAAAGAAAATGGTAACAAAACCCTCGCTGCGGACGTCGCCTTTAACCGCAGAATTTAAAGAAGAACGCAAATTGAGAAACGCTGGGGAAAATCGCTGGACGCACGGGGAAAATAAATAAAAATAAACGTGATCGATTTCTGCTTCAAACTCACTTATTTATTTAAAATAAAACACTTACACGCTAGAAATTTGACTCTTAAACCGCGCCTTTCCCGCTCGCACCGAGAGCAATCGCGAACTTTTTCAATAAAACCCGAGAAATCTAACTAAAATAAACTTTTACTTTGTTCGAGACTTTGAAACGCCGGTACTTTCTCTTCTGCTGTTGTTTCTCAGGCTGAATCGTCCTTTTTCTTCGTAAAGCACACTCAAATCTCACTTCCACTCCTTACAAAGGTACAGCAACGAATTTTACGTGCGCTCTCGATCACGACCAGGCAACGAATGGCCGATAATGACCGCTTCTTCTTCATCGCTGACGACTGGTCGTTGAGCTTCATTGTTCAGTGATTAATTGGTCGCTAATTGACTGGCGCAGGTGTCGAAAGTGTCGCTACTCTTATCACCGTAGCGTCACTTGACACGCTTGACCAATGCCGCGAACCTCGAAAATGCCGCTTGCCATTACAATGTTTTTCGCTTGGTCGCAGGTTCTGTAAGCGGCCGCGATCCTTAAAAATGATGGTCCGATGCACTTGTAGAGGAGATCGGTTTGATCGTTTAATCTTCCTCCTCTAAGCGCCTCCACTCGATGGCAGGTATGCCACCGAGTTGCGCAGGCTCACAAACTACGAGCAAGCGAGAGAGAAGCATGAGCGCCGCTGAACATGCTGAGCCGAGCAGCGAGTGTGACGTCATCACTCGCTATCGTGCGAGCAAAGACGCCACATCGCGTCGGCTGCTTGGCCAGCGCTGATGACACAGATGATGTTTCTCCTATTTTCTTCTTTCGCTGATGTTCTTCAAAATCCTATTAATTGTTGCCTTAAAATTCTCTTCGCTGATCGTTGACAAATTCTCTGCATGCTATTTTCTCTATTCTGTTTAATAAATCTAATTTCTAATTACTTTAAAACGACTTTATTTTATTCGGATTTCAGTGCTCTCGGCTGCGAGTCGTTCCAGGCGCGGATTCGTCGCCTGTTTACGTTCTCGCGGTCACTCATTCATACACACTATTTACATGTCACTCATACTAATACTCTCATACACTATACTACTAATCGCTAGAATAAGCCTTTTGCTAATTAAATCTAATCTTTTTCTTAACTAACTACTATTTACATATTTTACTCTAACTTAACTAATTTCTCTACTAATATTCCTTTTATTAAAAATAATAATAGATCTTATATTCGTGACGGGAAAATTTCGTCATAATTTATATAGGAATAATTACATCTGGACAATTTCATATAATTCTCGTGTTTAATCTTCGGAAGGCTTTTAGTGAGAAAATCTGGCGATTGCTTTTCCGTTGAAACATGCCTTGCGATGATAGTCTTGTTATTTTAAATTTCTCGAATGAAACGATGGCATATATCGATGTTCTTCGATCTAGAATGTAACGTCGGGTTTTTGAACAGCAAGAGTAAACTTCTATTATCGCAGAATATCTGCGAGTAATATCTGCGACTTCCTCAAATCCCAACTCTTTTACGAATCGTTAGAGGCTTCCTTCATACCCATATATTCGGCCTCGATGGTAGAAAGAGCGACAGTCCTTTGCTTCTTAGAGTCCCAGGATACCGGGCTGCCGTCTAACAAGAATAAGTAGCCGGAGTGGGACTTTCGGTCTTCGGTTACCCTTTAGGTAACGAAATACTCGTTTGGCTGCTTCTCAATGCTCCACTCCGAAGCAATTATTAAACTGACCTAGGCTGCTGACTGCAAAGGCGATGTCAGGACGCGTTATAGTCGATAAATATGTAAGAGCGCCGACGAGTTTAAGGTATGGGAATTTGCGTTGTTCCGGGTTCTGTTCGTTCTTTTAATCGAGTTTACTCCCTGGGCGAACTAGAGTAGCGACAGGCTTGCTATCCATCATGCCAAACCTCTGTAGTAACTCCTGTATATAGTTGTGTTGACACATGGTGACTTGGTCCCTTGTCTGAGAAAATTCGACACCCAGGAAGTAACCTATTGGGCCGAGGTCTTTGATTTCGAATTCCCGAGTTAGATTGTCCTTTATCTCACTTATGATACGTTCAGACTTAGACGTGACGAGTATGTCATCGACGTAAATAACGATTAAGGTTATGTCTTCCCTTGAACCTATGTGAAACAGGCACGAGTCGGATTTTCAAGGAGAGGCGCCGGTTTTCTTAAGAGAGTCGCTCAATCTCAGATGTCAGTTCCTTCCAGCTTGACGTAGCCCATATAGGGCCTTCTTGAGTAGATAGACTTTGTCGCCTTTGCGGAATTCTTTAAGCATTTATCTTACCTCTGTACGAATTCAGTTCGCGTTAGACACCGAACGATTTTTTTTTTTCGTTACCTATATGGGAAGAAATGCAGCGCTCAATGGGCCATATAACTTGCCATGTCGTAAAGCTAAACTGTTAGGCTTGGGAGTAGATAAGATGCGCAATGTGTCTTATAACTAGCCGGAGTTAGTTATTTGTTAGGGTAAAATGCGGAAGTAAACGGGACGCGCAATGTGCCCCGTGAACAGCCGCAGTTAGTCTTTTATTAATTTAAATGTAGTAGTAAACGAGACGCGCAAGTAGTTATATATATATATATATATATATATGAGGAAGGAAAAAGAGATACAAAGGATCGAATTTTGAGTAGAAATAATGTTTAACGGATATTAGTTTTATACATAAATGTTACACGGAACTATAAACCTGAGCGCATTGCTCGTAGATTTAATGTCTAGTCCCTTTCTTATGAGAGGTCTGGAAGGAAGATTGAGAGAGGAGCGAATGCCCGTTGGTCGCCAAAGCAGCCGTATTTAAGGGCTCATGGCATGCGTCCTTCTTTCTCGCGCCTATCTCCCTTCTCTGAGCGCCGGTCGCTTTTTTTTTGAGAGAGTCGTCGTTCTTCGTATTTTATTAGGCCAAGCGCTTTCTGAGAAACATCTCGCTTTTCACGTAT
The DNA here is from genome assembly GCA_035047165.1 of Ormyrus rosae. NCBI lineage: Eukaryota > Metazoa > Arthropoda > Insecta > Hymenoptera > Ormyridae > Ormyrus > Ormyrus rosae. The sequence goes on along the minus strand of JAWWML010000021.1, from coordinate 62,380 downwards.
TCTATGCCTTTTAAACAAAATAAAAGGTATTTCATTTCTAAAAGGCTTTTTATTTATTTTGACAAATTTTGACTAACGAGCAGCATCGAGCACGATTCATTCATCGGGCCGCTTCGTCGCTCTCCGAAAGCGTTCGGCTCTCGCTTGATGACCTAGCGCTCTGCTTCTACTTGCTCTTCTGCGCTGAACTTGCACGGCGTCGAACTTTGACTCAAAATTACTAAAAAAAAAATGATCATTTTGGTCATTGGACACCAAATGTGAATTTATCATAATCGTCTCGGAAACTTGCATTACATAACTAACTAGGAGAGGAACCACTTTTGGGTCACGGATTTCCTTGTAACTTCGGGATATGTTTTCTAATCTTAAAATATGAAGAAAACCGCGTCTATTCGGTCTAGCGCTCGATTTTTCAAAAGTTATGAGCTCTTTTACCGAAAATCTAAAAAAAAATTGATTTTTGTTTAATTACGTATAACTTTTAAACAGTTAATTGTAAAGTGCTTTAACTCCCGACATTTAAAAGGTGAAATCAAATCCTGTCGATTAAAACAAATTTTGTATAAAAATCTTTATTTTTTCCAAAGTTATAGTTAAATAAAGAATGATTATTAAAATAGCATAAAAAGTTCATTGGCATAATTTTAGTTTATCTTAACGGTTATTCTTTGTTTAACTATAACTTTGGATTAAATAAAGATTTTTAGACAAAATTTTTTAATCGATAGTTTTAGGCGACGTCGCGTTAAAAATTAAAAAGTGATCCATTCGCATAATTAATAGCTGACATCAAGATAGCTCATCCCGGAAAAACTCAAAATAGAGACGAAAGAAAAGTTTTAAAAATTAAACAAAAATCTCACACACACGCGCGCGCGCGGTATTAGTTAATCTTCCGAGAGAGAGAGAGAGAGAGAGAGAGAGAGAGAGAGAGAGAGAGAGAGAGAGAGAGAGAGAGAGAGAGAGAGAGA
>JAWWML010000021.1:29746-54550 GCA_035047165.1 Ormyrus rosae | reverse complement strand
ACAGAACTAATTTCTTAAATTATAATTACCACTTTTATTGAATGATTAAAGTTGATTAAAGATGTTCTTCTCGCACTTCAATGCTATGAACGAAAGAGAACTGGACTCTTCTGTAGACATTTGAGGCACTTCTTTGTCGAATCATTTATGTGAAGGAACATTTTGAATGTAGTTTGGTTGAAAAATATTTAGTCCTTCTATATGAACCCGTAAAATCGTGCTCCGACAACCCCAAAGATGAGGGATTGTTCCCCGTAGAAATGGGTTTCCGCCTATAAAAAAAAATATGTGCCGCTTATTTTTCAGTCTACTTTAACATATTAAAAAATTTTGGGTGATAAGGGGATGACCGCAAAGTGACTCTCCTTGTGAGACATTTCTTATTTTACTGGCCTAGGTACGTAATATACTATATTCAAGTACTCTTGGTAAGTGGTCGCTTTTTCTTTGAAATTAATAAATTTAGAATTTGTAACGATCATCGATCGCTACATATATTTATCGCGAGAGAGCGTTAAACTAGCGCTCTTAGTCCGAAGTGAGGAGCGCCCCTCTTTTCGGCTGAACCGAAGCAGTAGCTCTTCGGCCGGGCGCTCTCTCGACAACTAATCAGTACGCCTGGGGACTTGAGCCAGACGGGTAATCAGACCTGGAGCAACTGCTTGCGCTCTGAGTGAGAGTTGCGAAGGGGTGGATACCCACGTACTCACGATCGTCGCGTATCCACCGATTTTCGCGCGCGCTCAGATTAGACGCGGAGTCTAAGCGAATTATTTTAATATTTTGGATACGAATCGCCAGTCCGGCGGTCGACTAGCGAAATCGAGACAAATGAACATTATTGGAATTTTGATATTTGTAAATTTAATTTTAAATATGTAGTTTAAATATAGATTTAAGTTAAAATTATCTGCAAGGCTTGAATTTTTAATCCTTAAATCTTTCCTTTCCTAATAATCGCGAAATTGTAAAGTTAAGTAAAACTCAGCCCGAACCTTGGCGCACTGTTACAAATTTATTAAATTTATTAACGCGTAGACCGCCGGCATTTTTTCTTCTAGAAAAGTGATACTTTAACGAAAATTTCCATACAAGTGTCTCCCAACTAGTGGTAGATACGTGCCCATCATCGCATGACGCCTTTAGGCGTCATACCGGCGGGCAGTGGTATAAGCGTATGCTTCAATTTTCAGGAATTTTTTACTCGAAAACGGTGCATTTTTGTAGGAAACTTCTAAGATACTTTTTTGTAGAGAATTTTGTGAAGAATACGATAGAACTGTTTTGTTTTGAGAAAATTGAATTTTCTGCTTTTTTCTAGAAAAATCTTCGATAGAAATGTTCGGGTATTTTCCTATTTGTCCTAAAATTCATTTTTTATGCAAAAATGAGAAGTTTGAGACTAATTTTGACAACGAAATCGTGTTCGGCACGTAAAAATACATAAAAAGTAATGTATTCGTTCAAAATTGCAAAAAAAAGTTTGGGTTTTTTTTTAATGATTTTTATAAAAAATTTGGTTTTTATGCAAAAATCAAAGTTGTAAGTTCATTTAGATGGCAGAATCATATTCAGCACGCCAAAGTACATTAGGAATGAGAAATCTGATGAAAAACATTTGGTACTAATCCTATGCGCCTAAAGGCGTTATGCCGGTGGTCAGAAGGTTCATTTTGAGTAATTCATGTAAATAAGAAAAAAATTGATTTTTACCTACTTGAAATAATTTAAAAATATTACGTAACTTTATTTTTTATTTAACTTAATTTTGTTTATAATGCAATGATTTTTCTCTGATATAACGAATTTTAAAATTTTCGTAGCGAAAAAACTAACAAACAATTTATTTTTTTTTTTTTATAAAAAAAAGAATCTGCTATCCTTACGCGCAGAAATATTGCATAAATGCTCGCCATCAAACAACAATTATTATTCATTTTGTTTCATTTAGTGACTCGAAGCATTTCCTGAGAAATTAAATAATACATTATCGAGGTTGTAATTTTGGGGCCCCCTATGCAGGTTTTTTTTTTAAATTACGGATCACATAAATTTTAATTATAAACTTTGCGACAGATAAGTTTTCGGCGTATTATATTTTAGGTTAATAAATGCTAAAGGATCGCCTAGTTGTTTATACGCTTCTTTCGTCGCACCGGCACGATTGTGTATCGTGCCATTTATTGTGTGTGTGTCGGGCTAACTCTTACCTCCGCGTGCACTTAATAAGCAAAATTTTCACAAAAACTATACCGATGATTTACGTTTTGAACGAATATTTTGTAAGCTTTTTAAATTTTTGTTTAACGGAGTGCACAACATTCACTTTCTTGTCCTTGTTTTGCGTACACGAAGTAGCTGTTTCTCGCTCTAGTGCGCAAAGTAAGCGCATGCGCAGATCAATTTACTTAGCGCATGCCGTGCGAGAAATAAACTAATTAATTTTTCTCACTCTCTCTTCTTTTTACCAGTTCTCACTCCCCGTCTCGTCGAGGACGTAGTTACTGATCTCAGTGATTATTTCAGTTCGTTTCGCGCACTTGGTTAAAAAAATAAAGTTCGATACATGTGAGTTAAGCGGGTGATTCCCGAAGCGAACACTTCGCGCACTTTTATCAAAATATACTATTCCTTACGAGAGCGGTACAGCCCCGCCTTTTATCGATAATAGAATGATAATTGGTTCATCTTTCATTAAAATTTACTCCAAACCTATGAAGCGTACGCAAAAATGGTATTAGAAATTTTAATTAGCTCAGAATTTATTGCTCTATTTGTTACTTTCTTTCCGACATGCACTTTCACCCTGTATACTTAATTTTGCAAATTTTTATGTTGCATTTGAAATTATATAATATAGGCTGAAAAATTTTTTGATCTAGTGAAAAAAGTAAACAAATTCGTATTCTCGTTGTTCTTCACACATTCATGATTAATAAAAATATAAATTATGAAACATATATCTTACCTATATTATGCAAATCAGATTCATTTGCCGATTGAAAATCTACTACGTGTCTAATAGACTTTGCCATGCAGATACGCACATCAAAAGTGTCTACTATAGGTTGCCTAAAATACTCCTTTACAGCGTAGCTCCTCATTACTGATAAATCTACGCCGTGAAAACATGTTTGATACCAAAAGTTGGCTTTATTAAATTGTTCCATATATAAATTTTCGTCAGAAAAAGGTGCAATGTGAAGATCTCCTCTAGAAGGGAACATTCGTCCACCTTGAAAAGATATTTTTATTTTAAATTTATAAAAACAATTTAATTAAAATATGCATACGCGATGGGTCATTTTAATCTATGCGCCCGAATTTCTCCGTTCCTAAGCCTGGTTCGGAAAAATGGTTTAGAGAAAAATGATTTAGGAGAACGAAGATCATCTGTCTGTGCAACTACCTTTGATCTTCAGATTCATTTTCGAGGTTATTTGAAGATAGGAGTATTTTTTCTTTTAATGGAAAGACCTATTTTTGACACCAGATTCGAAAAGAGCGGAAAATTTTACGTCTGAAATGATATTTTCAAATTCGTTTTCGTGACCTTGAGGGCCATTATAAAGTGAAATAATAAACTTTTACTACTACTGAAAAATACTTTAAAAAATGTTATAGATATTCATTTGGGTTTGTCGACGGAATAATCGTAATAAAGGTATCTTTATGAAAAATATGGAACCCAAATGTGACAAGGTTCTTGAAAATATTGATGTAGAGGTCATTTTTCAAGTTCATTTAAAGCTCAAAGTGGATTTTTTTAGAGAAAAACATTGTTTTTGACACTTTATTCAAATAAAGCGAAAAATTTAACGTCGTTGATATTTTAATTGTTGTTGTTCTTCTGACCTTGCGAAGCTCAATTCAAGATCAAATGCTACAAATATGCTTGCTCTCTGTTTATTTTACTTTTGTGACTGAATTAACTTATTGAAAATTAAAAAATTAAAATTAAATTAAATTATTAAAATTTACTTTGTGAAAGTACCTTTAAAAGATAGGTCTAACTCAAACATGACATAGCCTTGACCTTAAGGTCAATTTTCAAGGTGATTTCAACGTCAGAGTATTGTTTTATTTGAGAACAACTATTTTTGACTCTGAAATCAAAAAGGGCGCAAAATTTTATATCAAAAATATTATTATTTTTTTATTTTCAAGATCACGAAAATGAATTTGAAAATATCATTTTAGATGTAAAATTTCCAGCCCTTTTCGAATACGGCATCGACAATACGGATTTCCGTTTAAAGAAAACATTCTGACCTTCAAATTACCTCGAAAATGAATCTCAAGGTTAAAGCTAGTTGCACAGATAGATGGCCCCCGTTGCTCTGAACAACTTTTGTTGAATCATTTTTCTGTAGCACACCTAGGAACGGGCAAATTTGGATGCATGAATTAAAATGGCCTACCGTGTTATACACGTACGAAGAGATAGAAAAGATATTACTTTATTAAGTAAAAAAGATATATTTTTGTTTATGGGAAAAGGAGTGAGATAGCATTACGGGGACTTAACCTGTCAAACGTTGGAATATGTATCTCTAAATTATGTAGTCAATTATTCTCACCTGTCACGAACCTCAACCCCCGCCCGCCGCCACCCATTCACATAGCCTCCTCCATAATACACGGGGAAAATATTATTCTAACTCTATTTTATTTGACTCTACTAAATTTCTCCACGTTCCACCACCCCTCCTCACCCCTTCATTCCTCACACCCCTTTACGTCTCCTCAACGTGGTCTTTCCACGTATCCCTCAACAACCGTTTTATGACCTTCACAATGCATGTATCTACCTTACAAATTAAATTACTACGTAATACTCTAATTTTATAATTGTTTCTTCTATATTTTTTTCTTATATTTAAGTTAAAATTTATAAAGGATTATTAATAAAAATTTCAAACGTTTATGATAATAGTTTATGATAATAACATCGAAATTTAAAAATAAGACAGTGAGAATAATTAAGGGAGTCTTACATCTACAGAAAATTTTGAAGAAAAAAACCTGTAATAAAAAAATTAAATTATACACATGTAAATAAATATCCTATACTTAATATACACCGTGTTCGAAACCGGCCCCTTACTTATAACAACCCGTATAGCACGAAAGCTTCCCAACGAAAGTTTCATGTAATATTACACATAAAGATTCGTTACAGTTTGTAGGAAAGTATATAAAACTTTCCGGAATATTAAACGAAAGCTTACGAAGATATCTTTCTACAACATTTATGCACCCTAACAAAAAAGAATGAAAGAAAGCAAAAGTCAAATCTTACGTAAAATCTTTTAGAAGCTTACAAAATCATTACAAGGAATGTTCCAAATATCCAGACAGGAATCTTTCATGAAAGATAACAAAACAATTTCAGGAAGCCTAAGGATATCATTCATGAAAGATTGCAGGAAAACTCCACACGCAATTTATAAAAGTTTGAATAAAAACCTCATGTGAAGATTTCCAGGAAGACTGTCTTTAATCTTAAGTTGCAATATTCCCCGGAATCTTTCAGCAAGATTATCTCAATCAATCAGTAGCAATTTCATTCAAAGATTCATTAATCTTTCAAGTAACATTACGGTTAGATTACTAGAAATCATTGAAGAGGTAAAAAGTGTATTTGTTGACAGATTACCACGAATATTACTGCAGTATTAAAGGAAGCTTTTACTTCTATATTCCATGAGAAGAATGCGAAAAGATTGCGTAACAGATTACAGTAACCTTCCAATAAATATTCGGCTTCAAGAAGTATTCATGGGAGTTTGCAGGTAGATTCCGTAAGATATTTATCAAAGTTTGAATAAAAATTTCATACGAATTACTGTAAATGTTAAGGGATTACTATAATAAGGGATTACTATAATTACTAAAAATTAAAAGGGATAAAAAAAGTATGTTCGTTGATAGATTACCACGAACATTATTGAAGCATTACTGGAAGCTTTCACTTTTATCGTCCACTGAAAGCGTGCGAAAAGATAACGTAGCAGATTCCAATGACCTTCCAATGAACGTTAGATACCTTACAAGAAGTATTTACGTAAGATTGCAGGATGACTCTATGATATTTATGAAAGTTTGAACAAAAACCTCATACAACGATTCTCACGCAGACTGTCTTCAATCTTAAGTTGCAATATTCCTCCGAATTTTCCTCCAAGATTATCTTGGTAGTTGTGTATCTTAAGAAAGTATCCCGCGTATCATGAAAGCTTCCCTGTAAAGCTTTCAAGAAATATTACTGTGTAAGATTGTCATAAATTCTGTAAATTAAATGAAACTCTCAATAAGCTTCCATTGGAATGTTCAAAGAAAGCTTCCCGTAAGTTTAAGGAAACATAACAAGATTCGAAAAGCGCGAATGGGGAATATTACATCAAATACTTCAGAGATTCCTATAAGTTTCCGCGAAAAATTCCAAGAACGGATATTTCACGGGATATTCCGATAAAAGAAGACAGTAAGCTATTTGAAAGATTCAAGTTTAACATTTCCTGAAAGCTTACAGGAAGTTTGTAGCAGCAAGCTTGCAGGGAGTATTGCATTCTAACTTACAAGAAACTTTCATGAAATTACTGTAAGATTTGGGTAATATATTACAGAAAGCTAAATTGAACTTTACGGAAACCGTGCCGGTAACATTTCATTGAAAGGTTTCTAGAAAGCTTACCGTAAGGTTTACACAAAATAAAAAAAAGATTTCAAGAATTCAATAAATAAAATATTGAATAATTTAATGTTTATTTTATTATAAATTTCAAAAAATTTTTATTTTTAAATAAAATATAATTATAAATTATAAAAAATAAAGTTATTGAATTTTAAAATTTTTTAGTCAAAAATTTTAATTTTAATTTTGTTTAATAAATAAAATATTTCAATAATTTTATTTATTAAATTATGATTATAATTGTATTGAATTTTATAAATCTTTTATAACAGTAGAAAAAACTAAATTGTATGTGCTCGAAATATAAAAAAAGCTCGAGCAATAACATTTAAGTCCAATTCGAAATTCAATACCGTAAATAGGTTCGTAGGGTTGTGAAGAATATTTCGAATTGTTTTCTTGTACGCCTGCCGCAGAGGAGAAGGAGAGCTGCAAGGAGACGATAGCGCCAACTACGCTGTGCGAGAAGTAAGCTGGAAGAAGAGAAATAATTCATTATTGCGCGCGAAGTATGAACGAGTAAAGAAAGAAATGTAAAAAGCGAATGAAGATGTATGTCGAGAAATTTGTAAACGTAGAATGTATTATATAATATTATTAAATAAGAAAAGGCGCGAAAAGCCGACGCGTGCGCGGAGATGGCGCTGGCGAGCGCCACCATCGAGCCGCGGAAAAGCGCGTGCTGCGCCAGTGTTGCTCCGGTTTCCGTAGAGAGAGGGTTATCCCGTGTTAGAAATCTTTGGTGTGAAGGAGTGTTAATCGGATAGTTTTTGCATTGGCTTCCCAGTCGAGAGATAGAAAAGCGTTTGTGCTAATCATGGTGAAAGATAAACTTTGCGAGGTGTTGGGCGTGCAAGCAGTAAACTGACAGTACATGGAATCTGCCACCATTCAACGAGGGGAAGCCGCTGGAAGTCCAGGACAAAGCTGCATTGAGAGGCCGTGCGAGTGAGAAGCCAAGAGGAGCTGAAGAGGGCAGTCATCGAAAAGTAAGTGGTAGCCAATGGGGTTTAGTACACCCTACTGAAAAACCTCATATGAGATCGCATTTGAGGTATCACATGCGGTATCACGTGAGATCGCGAATGAGCTATCCTATGAGTTGTAACGTGTGATCTCATACGATATCTCATAAGAAATCATACAATATTTCATTCAACATTTCTAAATGCCTAACCAATTAAAAACTCTAAATATATCCAAAGCTTCAAATACATATAAGCTTCTAACACATAAAACTCTAAATACATTCAACATTTCTAATGCCTAACCAATTAAAAACTATAAATACAGGTTGCTAAGAAAAAAGTTATAAAGCTCATTACCAATGGATAGAGGAAGAAAATCTAAGATATACTTCCATCCTTAATTTTTCGATACGGTACCTAGATCCGCAGACATGGGCAATTGAAAATTCGACGATTCGACGAATGGGAGCGCGGCGACAGGAGAAAGCTGGCAGAGAGGCGCGCCCAGTGGGGAGCGCTCGCTCGCTCGCCGCGGTTGCTCTCTCCCACTGCGGCTTCAGCGCGAGGCTCAGTTCAGACCGAGCTCTCTCGTGTTCTGCTGCTTCGCAGTGCTTCATCAAAATATTAACCAATTAAGAATTTCAAGTTATTGACTAAAATTCTTGTACAACTAAAAATAAAATTTTGAATGCAAGAATCATAATAAATCAAGCTTACATTTAGTTACACATTTTAAAACTAAATAGCTCATTAAGTAATAAAGCAAGTTCGAAATTATTTTTAATAATAAAAAAAATGCTGGAAATAGTTATATCCAGTTGTGTCAAAAATGTCGGCAAATTTCAATGTTTATCAAGTTGACTATAAAATAATGAGATGTAGATTCGTTCTGATGGCACACCGATACTCCCGTTGCCTTCCAGATTGATAAAACATCCTCTATGGGTAGTTTGGTGGGCCAATAATTATACTGGAAAAGTTATATCCAAGCGGATTAAAGATTTTGGCAAATTTCACTATTTATCAAGTTGGCTTTGAAATAATACGATGCAGGTTCGTTCTGATAGCACGCCGTTAGTCTCATTGCCTTCCAGATTGATCAGACATCCTCTATGGGTAGTTTGGTGGGCCAATAATTATGCTGGAAAAAGTTATATCCAGCCGCGTGAAAGATTTCGGCAAATTTCACTATTTATCAAACTGGCTATAAAATAATAAGACGTAGATTCGTTCTGATGGCACGCTGTTACTGTCGTTACCTTCGAAATCGATAACACATTCTCACTGCGAAGTTTGGTTGGCTAATAATTATGCTGGCAAAAGTTGCATCCAGTCAGGTGCAAGATTTCTGTAAATTTCTGGATTTGTTAATTTTTGTTATAAAATAAGGGGATTCAGATTCATTTTGACGGCATGCCGTCACTCTCGTTACCTTAGAGTTCTATCGGAAAAATGGGATAGTGTAAATTGATTTAATTGATACATTTAAAATCAATTTTAAAAACAATATTTTCCTTCTACGATCCAAATTATACCGATATTGATAATTTTTTTTTTGTTTAATTATTAAATGGTCAATGTTTTTATTTTTATTTGTCAGTATGTTTAAAACGGGATTAGTTAAGTGGACTAAGCATTTAATTAGGTTTATCGACTTCTAAAAATGACTTTATTACATGTTGTAACGGTACGTCTTGCCGTAGGCAACCCGTCGTACTCCCGGGAGTAAGCGCGCCGCGACCGAGTACGCGCGCCGCGCGAAAACCTCGCTCTCGCAAATAGACTAGGCGAGTTGCGGGGATATAAAAGGACCGCGAGGCGAACTCGGTATGTGAAATCCCAACCTTCCACTCCGCTCGACTACCGACGTGGAGGATACCATTATCGAGGACCATCTCCAGGATAGCAGATCAGTAAGCAGTTGGCTAGGCGGGGACTAGTCATAGGCGAAACCCGACCGAGTTGAAACCTCCGCAAGGAGGTGGAGGCGCCGCCATTTATTAATACCCGTTTTGCCTAGAAGGTAAGGTTAGGACTAGTCTCGGCGAAACTAACCGAGTCAGCTAGCTATTAGAGCTTGGTGGCGACAAGACCTACTAGGCAGAGAGTAGTGGGGAGAAGGGGGGTGGTGTTTCGAGTGGGGGTTCACTTAGATGGACTCCGTCAACTCTGAGACAGTCCTCCACCCCACCTCAGGGTACGCGCCGTAGGAAACGACTAACTGACTCCGTCGGTAATAGTAGGGCACCCGGTCGGTAAAACAGGGTCGCGTAGTAAAAGTGATAATTTCGCGTTCTAAGTGTTGCGGAGTAACTTTCTGAATAATTTGCGACGAATAACCTCCGTCGGTAAGGAAGGTTGCGTGATCATGCGATAATTATTGATAATAAAACGAACACTAAATAAATTGTTAGATGAATAAGTTCAATACACATCATACACACACACAATTCCGAGAATACTTTGAAAGCAATTGTAACAATTACACAACAATAACATTATTATGATTGTAAAATCTTTTCGATATTTTGAATAAATAAGATTAAAAATTAATTCCACTCGAATGATTATTCATCCCTTTTCATCACCTACCATCCTTTCGAGTCTCTCTAAAAATAAACTAAATTTTTTGCAAGCTTAACTTTTTAAGAAATGAGTCAAAATTCTAAAGATAAATAAATTAAGATAGAGAGTGAACCTTGCAATGTAAAAACATATGTAGTCTGTATGATTTCTGATGAATGTATATGTAAATCTAATTAAAATTATATATAGTTACAAACCAATGCTAATGGCTCTAGGAAGCTCGGGTAAGCTAATTACCGTTGATCTAGTAAAAACAAAACTACTTCAAGAAACACACACATCCACAACGGCAGAAGAAAATGACTTGCACGGCTTTCTCGCTTACCAGCGCTCACAACAACAAAAACATTACAAGCCGTTCAAGGATAATCAGTCGACCGGGTATACGCGGACTAAGCCACGCTGCTACAACTGTAACAAATTCGGCCATTTCTCGCGCGATTGCACTACCCCGAAACGAGATATAAATATGATGAAGTCCGACATAGATCAAGACGATCAAACGCAAGAAGATCAGTCCGTTGATGCAACTGCAACATACATATTTCTTAGTCTGACTACACAAGAAAAAACAGCTATGAAAAATAAATGGATACTAGATTCCAGCGCATCAAAACACATGTGTAGCGATCAATCGATGATGCGAAATCTACACCAGTCTACAACCAGCGCTGTAATCACCGCAGACAAAAGCAAAACGCAAGTTAAAACCGAAGGTGAAGTATTATTGGAGGACAGTACCGGGCAAAACGCAAAGCCAGTTCGCTTGCGCCGCGTACTACACGTACCCGAATTAGGTTCAAACTTAATGTCCGTAAGCGCTATAACCAAAGCAGGCTATAAGGTTACGTTTGAAAATACTATGTGTGAAATTTCATCAGCGAATGGAAAAACTATACTGTCGGGCAATATTAACAAGAACGATGTGTTCGAACTTAATATGAAAGAGTACGAAGCCAGCGCACAAGCTCAAACAGCATCGGCGCTGAAGACGTCAGAGAACGTAAGCATTACCGTTTGGCATAAGAGGTTAGGTCACCTAAATCCTACGTATTTACGTCAACTTAGAGATTCTGCAACAATAGGAATAATATATTCTGATGATATGGAACCAACCTCGTGCGAAACGTGTGTTTTAGGCAAGTACGCTAAAAAGTCTTTTCATCTAAACTCAAAGCGAGTCAGCAAGAAGCTCGAATTGGTACACAGCGACTTATGTCAAGTTTCGCAACCCTCGAACAGTTGTGTAAGATACTTCTTAACCTTCTTAGACTATTATTCGCGCAAGGTTTTTGTATATTTTCTTAAATCAAAGGATATGGTTCCGCAAAGTTTTAAACATTTTATAACTTATGTCGAAAACCAGGCTGATACCAGAATCAAAATTTTGAGGACAGATAATGGTAAGGAATATACAAACGACCAACTCCAAAACATCATCAAACCAGCTGGTATTCATCATGAGACCTCGATTGTGTACAATCTTCAGCAGAATGAACGAGCTGAGCGCATCAATAGAACTCTACTAGATAAAGCTAGATGCTTGCTTACCGAATCCAAACTACCAAAGAGTTTTTGGGCTGAAGCAATTTCTACTGCCGCTTTTTTAAGTAATCGCTCACCCAAAAAGACTCTTAATGGATTAACACCAGAAGAATGTTGGGCAGGAAAAATGCCAGATTTATCCAATCTGAAAATTTTTGGAAGCAAAGCCTATGCCTACATACCATCTCAACTGCGTTCAAAACTAGATTCCAAGACACGCGAATTGTACGAATCAAAAGGGTTACCGCCTGTGGGACCCACAAGCTTAAAAAGTCATTACTGCGCGTGATGTTATTTTTTATGAACCTCTAATCGAAAAGAAACACCATGATACTGTATATATACCCTTTAGTGAACCTCAAGAATCTAGTCAATCTCAGCAGTCAATTTCAGGCCAAGCGCCTACTTTACAAGCAGAAAGTTCGAATTTCAATCCAGCAAATGAACCAGAAATTCAGAATCCAAGTTCTGATACGAATGATCCAGTTACTGAAGAACCTACACAGGTCAGTTCTGACGAAGAAGATCTGCGAAATCTTAAAAGATCTCAACGGGCAAGAAAGAAGCCAAAACGTCTAGACGACTACGTTCTGTATTCGCACTGCACTGAAATCACCGAGCCCCAAAGTTTTGATGAAGCCATGGCTAGTGGTGAAAGCGACCAATGGTGGGCAGCTATGCAGATAGAATGCAGGTCAATTATCAAGAACAAAACGTGGGTTTTGACTCATCTCTCAGCTGACCGCAAAGCTATAGGATCGAAGTGGATTTATAAAAAGATGGTAAACCCAGATGGATCTAGACGTTACAAAGCGAGACTTGTTGCGAAAGGATATACTCAAGTACCTGGAGCTGATTTTCATGATACTTACTCTCCTGTTGTCCGCTTCACTTTGCTTCACCTCCTGTTCACGCTTGCTGCAAAACTCAATTTGGACATTGAACATTTAGACGTCGACACTGCATTTTTGCATGGAAATCTAAGTGAAGATATTTATTTGCAGCAGCCCGAAGGATTTATCGATAAAAAAAATTATGACAAAATATGTAAATTATCAAAGGCTCCGTAGGGCCTCAGACAAGGTGGTCGAGAATGGAATCGGAAGTTGGATGAAATCTTAATCAAAATAAATTTAACCCAATCTATGTTTGATACCTGTATATATTACTACTTCAACGCCATGAAAATGATCATAGTGGCTATTTTCGTCGACAACATTTTGATATTCTCTAATAGCATTGATTTTATTCATCAGTTCAAGGAAAACTTGCAACTCGTTTTTCCTATTAAAAATTTAGGACCAGTCAAGAGATGCTTTGGAATTGACACCATTAGAAACCGTGATAAAGGCACCATTAAACTAAGCCAATCAGTTTGTGTTAAAAACATTTTAGCGAAGTTTGGAATGCAAGACTGTAAGGAAATCTCTACACCCATGGAAATAGCAGCAAATCTCAGCATGACAAAGCATAGAACAAAAACTTGAGACGAAGTCTTGAAGAAGATACCTTACCAGATCGCTATGGGAGCTTTGATGTACCTTACATAAGCTACTCGACCCAACTTGGCTTTCGCAGTAACTAGTTTAAGCCGCTTTAATACCTAATAATATATATAAATAATAATAATACGATACTGTTCATTGGGAGGCTATTAACCATGTCTTTAGATATCTACAAAAAGCCAAGGATTTCAGCCTGCAATATTTAAGAGCGCAGGATACAAGACTTGTTAGCTTCTGTGATGCAAGTTGGGCAACTGATCCTGATGATCCACGCTCAGTTTCTGGATATGTTTTTATACTCCAAGGAGGAGCTGTAAGTTGGAATAGCAGACGACAACAGACTGTCGCACTGTCAAGCACAGAGGCTGAATACCTATCTCTCGCAACCGCAAGTCAAGAAGGACTATGGCTAAAGAGTCTCGCTGTAGAATTAGAAATTCAGCTCAAATACCTGTTCTCATCTACTGTGAAACCAAAGGTGCTATTGACCTTGGTAAAAATGCGCGGTTTAGTTCTCGCACTAAACATGTGAACGTATTCCATCAAGTTATTAAGGAGAAAATAGAAGACAGAGAATTAGAAGTTAACTTTGTATCCTCGGAGCAGATGACAGCAGATCCTCTTACAAAGGCAACGTCAAGTTCGAAACTAATAGTTTTTAATGAAACAGTAGGGCTAACTAGTGAATAAGTGTACAAGTTTAAGTTATTTAATAAATACTGTATTTTTTATGTAGAAATTTCATTTGTATTCTATAACGTAAATTTTAATTAAGTAGGGGTGATGAATGTATATTTATGGTCGAGGGTCCTCCCCGATGGAGTTCCCCCGTGTATATTTGGGAGAGGATTGTGTTTTAGGGGAAAATTAAATAAACGGTGGCTTTTTGAGCCACGTGGTAAAAAACCTTTATTGGCTCATGAGAGGAAAAGCCCCGAAGGGCATAAAAACCTTCAAATAAAAATAATTTATTTTTTATAATGATGAATGAATGAAATAACTCAAAACTTAAAATGAAAACAAATCGCACGAGTGCACTCCCGATCATATATATATATATGCAGTGCCGCGCAAAGATTATAAATCTAAAATATAATAAATATGCTCAGAGAGCCACGGACTCAAAAAAGCCCGGCTCCCGGCGACGTCGTCGTAAGACTTAGTCGAGGGTTATACGCACAATGTACGCAAACCCAGTCGACACTAATCGAGCGTTAGAAACGCACACACTTCGCACAAAAGCGATACAATACGCGCTAAATATTTCGACCAAGAAGCCCACGCACGCGTGATTACAACCGTAAAAAACTAAAGAAAGAAAAAACTCAAGAAGTTGAGAGCCACGGTGGAGACTGGAGCGATCAAGCGGGTAATTGATTTGAAGGTCCGATCCTAACTGCCTAATTTTGGCGGTCGATGCTCCCGCTCGATCTCTCCAAACCCCTCCTCTACTGATAAGGCGGCGCGGAAGGACGCCAGCGCGTTGTTGCCGCCTCACGG
Organism: Ormyrus rosae; assembly: GCA_035047165.1. Classification (NCBI taxonomy): domain Eukaryota; kingdom Metazoa; phylum Arthropoda; class Insecta; order Hymenoptera; family Ormyridae; genus Ormyrus; species Ormyrus rosae. Next base: position 39,749 of record JAWWML010000021.1, on the reverse strand, counting down.
CGAGCCTCGCGCGAACGCGGTGTGTTCAAACTGTCGCCAACAAAAATAACTATTTCGTGTATTAAAAGCTATGCGCGTCAACAGGGGTGCTGCAGCCGAACGCGACGCGCGCTAATTCCGAATACGCAATCCCGTTCTCGACACGCAGTTAAGTTGAATTATTTTGATTTACCCGCGACTCCTTCCCGCGTTCTCCCTCTTTCACTCTCCCGGCACAGCGGACGTCCACCTGCTTTTACCCGGTGAGGGCGCGGAGGTCTTTGCCGCCGCTCCAGCTGCTATTAGGCGACGGCACGAGGAGGCCACTCGCCGCTCGAGCCCATCCCATGGCGTCGCACGTCGGTGGAAGCCCCTCGCTTCAACACCACGACGCCTCGTCTGAAAGTGATGGCAATGGAGGTCTCTGCCTCAACACTGCCTAATGTCACTTAATTTGTGCCCCACGCACTTCACGCACGCACGCGTGATTTCGCGCCCTCCGCGGAATCGATCATTAAAAAAAACGTTATACGCGTGCCGACGTGTATCAACACCGGCTCCCGCGCTCACTTATTCACCGAAAACCCTTAGAAAATTACTTCACACTCGACGCGTGCTCGCACGACCAAGGCCGATCGCGAGCCCTCCTCGCGATCGGTTATATCGTCCGTATATCGGGTGAACAGCCGCCGCGAGCGTCAAACATGGCCGCTCATAACCGCTTCTCCCCGTTCTCCGTTGCGCGCCGCGAAATGGCCGCAGCGATGCCCGACCTCCCCCCGCTCGGTTCTCCCTAGAAGCGGGAGGAATCGGTGGACACGCGCCGTAACGCAGCGGAGACGAGCAGGCGCCTCCGCGTGCAGAAACGTGCGCAGCCAGTCGCCCCTCTCTCTCGCACCCATGCGAGAGAGCGGGACCCGCTTTCCCTCTCACTCGCACTCGTGCACGAATTTTCGTGCTCTCAACGAGGCGAATTTAAGAAAAGAATGCGGTGTGCGCCGGCCTTGGCGATGTAAACATACTGATGCATGTTTACGCGCGAGGCTCGACGCAATTCGATGCTCGAAATTTAGCATCGAAATAATATTCGAATTAATATCGAATATTATTTCGGTGATGTACATTTTGTACATCACAACGTTATTCTCCATTATGAGTTTGATGTACTCGTTTTTTGGTGTTCCTGCGTTACGTGTGTTAGTACGTGTAGTTATGTTGCTCGCTAATCTTGGTGTCAGCTAGTTGAGTTACCCTCGGAGTTACCACTGTGAGCTTGTCGAGTCACTGCTTGTTATTCTTGCTCTTCTTATTATTCTTTGTAGATGTAGTGGGCGTGCTACCTTACCGAAGTATCTTGGAAAGGTGGGTTGCAACGGATAATCTGTCATATCAATATATTTTTTGATTTTTGATTTAAAAGTTTCACATAGTTCACTGTCATTTGTCTGTCATTAACTGTCATTAAATTTATCATTACTACATGTACAGTTTGTACACTTCTTTGCATCACTTGTGGACTTAACTGCCATATGTTCACTTGCACGCTTGCCACACGTGGCATTATTTTTGCACTTGTTGCTACTATGTCCAAATCTAGCACAATTGTTACACGGATTAGTGTTGATAATATCAAATACTCTACACCTCTGGTATCCTATAAAAAGTCTGCTCTTATTTTCTTTGATGTGTTTATATAAATCAGCTGTTACATCTATTATTGCACAGTACTGGTCAGTTTTTGCACTTTCTATACATGGAGAACTTTACATTTATTTTCCATGTTACTAAAGTTTCTATGGTTTATGTTTTGTTCAAGTTCGTTATTGTCTTTGTAAATTTTATCTATATTTATCACTTCTAGTTTTGGTTTATTTATTTGCTCTTTTTCTATTGAAAAATGTTTGGACAATTTATTGCTTAGTGCATTTTCAATTGTATTCACACTGTCTTCGTTCATGCAATTGATAATCACTGAATTTTTATTTTTACGAAAAACACTTTTTGTTTGTGTTGTTTTCTTTTTTGTTATTTGTTCAATTACTGTATTTTCAAGATCCGTTGTATCTTTGTCATTACTTTTTTTTCACTATACTTTTCGGTAGTTTTTTATGTTTAGGTTATTCTGTTATTTCCGAAAAATTTTGATTTTGTTGTTTTTGCCTTGTTTTTCTTTCATTAGCAGTTCACTGAGTATTTTATTTTTATCCAGCAATTCATCTTTTAGCTGAGTCAAGATTTGGTTTGCTATTTTTAGGGATTCTATTTCACTGTAGTCTTCATACACAGTTTCATTATGTCCTTTATCTTTCTCTTGTTCTGATACGATTTCATTTAATATTTCTTTTTTTATTTTTTCTCTTGTTTCAAATTTGATTTGAGCAATTAGCTCTTTAGCCTATTTGGACAGTGTGTCATATGGCAGGTTCGAAGTCAATGCAACGTTGGCATGCTCTTGACAAGTTATCAAGGTATTACTAATAAATTTTACAGGACATCCAGCATTGTATTTAGCAACAACTTCACTAGTGTGATAAAAACTTTCTCATAGTAAACGCACAACTGCTCCTACATTTACGTTAGGATGACATTTATAGTATTTTGTCGGAGCGTCGTCAAGCGGATCCTTCCCTCCCGATGCCATGATGACGACGATATATATTCTTCTGAGAACTTTACTTTTCGTTTCATTTATTTTAACTAGTAGACATTCTGTGATATTACTTATTAATAAATTCGCAAGTTCCTGTTTAATAAAAGAGCACCGGCTATCCCAAAAATAAATGCTAACGAAAAATGATTAATATAATCAATTGTATTGTTTTTTAAACCTTGTAACGATCGGCTAGACAGCTGTTGCATAAAATTTATAAATTCAAAATGAAAAGCTCGAAACGAAATGAACCATGCAAAAATGATGAGCTGAAAGAGGGCCGGAGACTCAGCAACGTGGAAGCGGTTCCTAGGTTGCGCATTCGCTGGTTCTCCTCTGCGGCGCAGCTGCTGCTATAAAGCTGAAATTCAAGTCGCGGGAAAACAAACTAAAGAATAAAGTAATACGTGATTAAAATGTAGGATGTGGTTTATTGACAAAAAAAAGAGAACAAAAATAACTTGAATTATTGAAGCCGCGAAGCAGCAAGCGCGAGACGGCCAGACGAGCGGCTATGTGCGAGAGAGAGACTTTGAGAGAGATAGTGAATTCCGCTCAGAGCGGACACTTACAGTTTGATGCGTCAATCGCTGGGAAACCGCTCAGAAGTCGCTGCTCAGCTGGTCGTGGCTTGAGGTGACAAAGCCGGGGACGGGCGCAAGGACAAGGCACCGGGTCCACGAATCGCAGCACCAAAGAAATCGCACACTAAGTCGCACGGGAAATCTAATGACGATTCAAAGGCGCGAGGCAATCTGCCGAACTCGCGGTCTCGCGACAACGCTCTATCTGTCTCTCTCTCTCTCTCTCTCTCTCTCTCAACAGCGCCCTAGTTGTCTACTCTCCTCAGCACCTGTAAAATTCTAAGACATATTGGGATTTCAAATATATAATGGCTAGGAGCGAGAGGATTGTAACGTTCGTTACATCCTGAAATATACTTTACTAGCAACATCACGCGCGTTTTATTTATATTAAAGTCAAATTTAAAAACTCAAATAACATGAAATATAGTAATTTTTATTTTTTTTTTTTATTTATTGTGTTTTATTGTAACGGAGTAATAATTTGGGGATATCTCGCCGAATGTTACTCGTCGTCACATATGCACGGCGCACAGTGTACTATTGTTGACGAACTTTTCTCTAAATCAAATATCTCGAGAACGGATAGAGCTTTTGCAAAAAATCAAATACGATTTTAAAGGTCATTCAATTGTAAATATAGAAAAAATAGACTAAAACATTAAAAAATATTTTTAAGTAATAAAAAATGCTTCTAAGTGTTCCATTTTTTTCTGTTTTTTTAACTTCTTTCCATTAACAAAAGAAAAAAATTTTTTTTAACTTCATAAAACTTATTTCTTATAGATTTTGGACTGCCAAAATTAAATACGCTAAAAGAAATTATCAATTTTGAGATAATTTCTACTTTTATTAATTTTTCACGAATTTGATGGAGATCTAAGTAACCCTTAAAAATTTTTTCTATTAATACAACTTCAAGCTAATGGCCAAGTTAAGACAGTGCATTTAATAAATAATTACAAGACACTTTTTCAAATACTGCGACAAAGCTTTAAAATGAGCTAAAGTGAATCCTATTCCAATGTATAGTTCCTGATATATTAAACTTATGGTAAAGCTTAAGATCAAGGTTATTATTTATCGGAACAATATTTTTATCTATTTTTATGTTACAAAAAGTAATCGTATATACGTAAAACATTGTAATAACACTTTGCAATGCTAGATTACTGGAAAAGATCAACATTTTCTACATTTTTTATGGAAATTGTGTCGGAATTGATAATTTTTTTTGTCGTATTTAATTTCGGCAGTCCAGAATCTATAAGAAAGAAAAAAATGGTACACTTAAAAGCATTTTTTATTACATAAAAATATTTTTTAATGTTTTAGTCTATTTTTTCTATATTGTCAATTGAGTGACCTTTAAAATCGTGTTTGATTTTTTCCATCCGTTCTCGAGATATTTGATTTAAAGAAAAGTTCATCAACAATAATACACTATGCGGCGGGGCAATGCCGTGCTTTTTCAGTCTTGTCTCGTCCTTCTGCTCGATTATCTCAGCTTGTTGGGAGCAAATGCTGCGCTTCTTCCCCCCCGCTATCAGCGCGCGCGCCCGCAGCCGTTCATTAGCCGCGATAACGCGGCGCGACATTCGCGGACGCCGTTACATTATATTTATTTTATATATTTGAAATATTTATTATATATATTTATATGTATATTTATTATTCACTATCTACGATAATTCGACTTATCTTTAACCCTTTCAGTCACGCAATTCAACTAACCAGGAGTGTCACACCTCCGGAACACCAATCCTGAAACTGCACTGAATGTTTCCTTTACTCTAAATAGGAAGACCGGTGCATTTAGTTTAATCTCACAGGCCCTACATTTTCATCTGAAGGCCTATGTACCTATGCTTTATTTAGAAAAAAAAATTAATTTTTTAAAAATACATTGGTATATTAATTTTAAAATGATTTTATGTTCATTGTGATATACAAAATATTACAGAATACATATCAAACATTACATGTAAATTTATTTAAAATATGACCTCTCATGTAGCGGATGTCAGCAGGTAAGTTTTTAGCAAGTCCCATTGCGTAAAGTGATCTTACACTGCTCCTAGTTGGATAAAACGACTTCATAAGGTCTAACTTTATCCTAACATCTTTTAAAGGTGCCTAGGTATCAAGAAAGTTCACCGGAAAATTTAGAATATTAAGAAGTTCTGAAGCTCGAGCTGTAATCCTGTAACACAAATAAAAAAGGATTACTTTTATGTCATTTATGAATAAGATTTTTCGTAAAATAACTATTGTATTCTTATAATATATAAACATAGAAAATATTGAATTATTATTTAGTGCACACCGATAGTGCTTCAAGGCAATAAAACACAGCTCTTAAATGCTACATAATACTCACTCTTGTAACTGTGTATTGCAGGTCAGCCGTTAAAAGTATTGGTATAAATCAGGGGTCAGCAGTGTCAGTTCAAGTTTCAATGATGACTCTATAATATATAATTAATAAGAATTTTTATGAATAATGATTAAAAAAAAATTAATTATTTTTCAAAAGAAGATAAAACAGCGCTACATAATTAAGAAAACTAATTATACTTATCTAATAATTGTAGATCTTTCCTGTCTCATCTTTCTCTTGTGAAGATTAATTTAATGCTTAAGTAGTTAGAAGATTGAATACCTCATAAAGTATGATTAAGCATTTTGTGTTTCACCTGTCAGCTGATCTCCTTCTGTCTCTGTTTCTCTACTGAAAACACAGGAGTTATGTTTTACGGATCGCACAGTCCCGCGATCATTGACCCGACAGTAACCGTTTCTTACCTAACACGGATTCAAATGTGGATTTTTATATTTTAGGTGCTGAATTGGTCACGAAATACTAATTTTTTCGTAAATCAACCATATCATAAATGTTGAAAGCTTTATTATACTACGCTAATAACACAGGCCCACAAAAAAAGTCTTTGGTTCTAGGATGGAGACTAGTTCCTTTTTATGTATTTTTTTCCGCTGAATCCGAATTTGTCATTAAAAATAGGGGTTCGGCCGTAAATTTTGAAGATAACCTCAAAAAACTGTCGAAAAACCGTGTTTCTGTGATAAAAAAATTAAGGAGAACAAAAAAAAAAAGAGAAAAAAAATGATCAGGGACGAAGAGTTGAGCTTCAAAGATGTTGCAACGAAATTTCTTGGTAATAATAAAGATGAAAACTATAAGAGCATCGTAGAAACTATGGTAGAAAACTTCAAAAGTTTAGGTTGCTTAATGAATTTGAAACTCCAATTTCTCGATTCGCACATTGATGAATTTCCACCAAACTTTGGGAACTTCAGTGAAGAGCAAGGTGAAAGATTTCATCAGGACATGAAGGAATTTGAACGTAGGTGGCCAGGAAAATGGAGCGTGAACATGATGGCGGACTATTGTTGGATGCTAAAAAGAGATGTACAATCTAATAAAAAAAAGCGGCGTAGAAATCCTTTGCACAGGTCGTTCGATGACAAACGTGTACGCAAGCGTAAGCCAATTTAGTTCTTGTGCATGAGATTTTTGAACAGTTTTTTGAGATTGTCTCTGAAACCCGTCGGTCAAACCTCTTTTTCTATGGCAAATTCGAGTTCAGCAGGCCAAAGTACATAAAAACAAAGTGTTTTTAATGTGAAGGAAATAATGTTTTTGTTCTTCTCAATTTTTTATCACAGAAACACGGCTTTTCGACAGTTTTTTGAAGTTATCTTCAAAATTTACGGCCGAACCCCTATTTTTAATGACGAATTCGGATCAGCGGAAAAAAATACATAAGAAAAAACTAGTCTCCATCCGAGAACCAAAAACTTTTTTTTTGTGGGCCTGTGTAATTGACTGGTTAAGCATCTTGTACTTGTGTTTTCATCTGTCAATTGCTTGGGTGTGCGATCAGTAAAACAGAACTCCTTTATTTTCAATACAGAGAGGCAGTAGGAGATCAGCTGACAGGTGAAACACAAGATGTTTAATCACAGTAGACTTTGTGAGGTATTCAAGTTTATAACTACTTGTGCATTAAATTAATATTCACAAGAGAAAGATAAGAGACAGGCAAGATCTATAATTATTAGATAAGTATAATTAGTTTTCTTAATTATATAGCTTTGTTGTATCTTTTGTCTTTTTTGAAAAAAAAAATTAGTTATTTTTTAAATCATCATTTATTCATAAAAAAGAATTATTTCTTTTGTATTCATTATAAGTTGCAGAGTCACATTCAAACTTGCAGATCTGACACCTGCTGGCACTTGATATATAACAATACGTTTAATGGCTGACCTGCAATACAGAGGTGTAAGAGTGAGTATTAGCATTTGAGAGCTGTCTTTTAATGCCTTGTAGCACTACCGGTGCGAACTAAATAATAATTCCTATGAAGACGCTTTATTCAACTAGGAGTAGTAGGAGCAATGGAACTTGCTAAAGACTTACCTGTTGACATCCGCTACATGATAGGTAATATTTTAAATAAATTTACGTGTAATGTTTGATATGTATTCTGTAATATTTTGTATATCACAATGAACATAAAATCATTTTAAAATTAATAAACCAATGTATTTTTAAAAAATTAATTTTTTTTTCTAAAAAAAGCATAGGTACATAGGCCTTCAGATGAAAATGTAGGGCCTATGAGATTAAACTAAATGCACCGGTTTTCATATTTAGAGTAAAGGAAACATTCTGTTCAGTTTCAGGAGAATTGGTGATCCGGAGGTGTGACACTCTCCTGGTAAGTTTGGTTGAGAAGTGCAAGTATACGTTTTCGATGTATTTTTCAACGCTGAAACCGAATCTGATATCAAAAATATAATAAACCCGAATCCAACCCCTATAATGTGGTAAAAACTACTCTTTTTTATCATAATATCAAATTATTTTCAACAGATGAATGCAGATAAAGGTTTTGATGTATTTTTCGACGCTGAATCCAAATCCAGTATCGAAAATACAATAAACCCATATCTATCCTCTAAAATGGAGTGAAAGAGTATTTAAGTCACGATTTTGGATCCGAAATTTTGAATTTTTTACATATCCAATGGTAATTTTATCCTCTCTGTCGAACAGACAATCAATTCGTAGTGTTTAAAGTATATATTATTCATCAATTTTTCCCCCTCACAAATTAAATTCACAAAAATACGATTTTTTGGCATAAATTTATTTATAACAATTGCTAGGGGGCTTAGCCCCCTGCGCGCCTATGCGCGTCAATTCCCATTTGCCGTTTTAATTACTTATTTTCGACAAAATATTTGCTGCGGTTGACTTAAATAAAATTAATTTGAATTTATGATGTTTGTAAAGAATAGTTAAACATTTTAAATTGGTCTCATTTTCAAGTATATAAAATTATCAACCGAAATGAATAGAATTCATTAACTTGTTAATTCACCAATTCTTCATTTAGAAAAAAAAAAATAACTTTTTGTTCTAAATGATTTTTTCGATAGGTTGTTATGGTAACAGTTTTACATCCTCATATTTTTTTATTCTAATTCGAATCTTGAGCGGTCAGATGATTGTCGGAACAGATAATCGATATTTTCGTGTAGTACAAATTTTAAAACATTTCGTAAAAATTTTTTTTGTTTAGTAAAAACGTGTAGTAAAAATTGTTTTTTTCAAAATTTTTTTCCAACTCGGCTTCGGCTCCGGTTTTTTCCAACTCAATTTCCGCGCTATTATCAGACATAATTTAGCTGCAGCCCCCTTCTCTCCGAAGTCGCCAAGTGCTTCATTAAGCATCCGATTGGTTTTAAACTGGTGGTGCGGCTGGCACTGCATCAAGGATAAGATGGTCAAAATGTATACGCATTACAAAGCAGCAGTTAAATATAGTGTTATGTGTTACAAACTTGAACGTAAATTAAGTAGTTAAGTGACTAGAGTACACAGTGCGGAGCAAGTCAAAACACGTCCGTCACGTTCGACAGTTCGAGCGAGAGAGAGAGAGAGAGCGAGAGAGAGAGAGAGAGAGAGAGAGAGAGAGAGAGAGAGAGATCCGCAAGAAAAGGACGCAGTTTCTGGCTCAGGTAATGCCGGTCGCGCGATCCCGACAGGACAGTTGAAATTTGCAACAGTTGTTACTGCGCATGCCCGAAATTTTGTTAGAAAATATAAATACAACATGATTAGGAATTTTCTATTTTTCTCTGAATGAAGCCTGTTTATTATTAAATAAATTTTTTATTTTGATCAGTTTGAAATTTTTCTAAAAGAAGTTTAAAAATTACTGGAGCTTTTTAATTTTTTTGAATATGTTTTTATATACTTATTTGTTAAGTAAGGAATCCGGATGGTTCGCTTCATTTTTAATACAAACGCGTCATTTTCCAATTGTGCTTAAATAGTTTTAATGAAATTATCCACAAATGTATAGGTATTAGGCATCAATCGCACTTTGAGAAACTTTTTCATGTTTTATATACATCATTAATCATTAGTTACGATCAAATAATCGCAAAAACGCAAGAAAATGATTATTAAAAGTCATGAAATTTTTTATATACAACACATTAAAAAAAGGAAAATTTGAAAAATTCAAGTGTTATTACATCAGTTGAGTAAAATCAAAGAAAATTTTAAATGTTGCATGGAGAATTTGTAAAATCAATAAGACTGTTTTTTTTTGTGACTATTGATTTAGTTTGTCTTCAAAAAAGTACTCTAAGTGCTTTTGCGATGTGAATAGTGCTGTTACGTCCCAAGACGTATCTTTTTATTTCTTTTTAAATATTTAATAAACTAAATTTAACAGATTTCATCAATGGT
>JAWWML010000021.1:13911-27604 GCA_035047165.1 Ormyrus rosae | reverse complement strand
GATGGGGTGCAGACAGTCACCTCAAATTTTCTGTGGAGAATCCATGACCCGAATATCATGGACTCTCCTTGTTAGTATAAATTTATAAAACTTTATACAATTTTATTATAACCTTTTAAAAAATGACTCGATTATGATTGATCAACAGATTTATTGAAACTGAGTAGAAATTGATGAGAGCACTATGCTTTTATAAAGAACGAAATTGCGTTTTAAATAAAAACAATTCTAGAATATATGAGTCATGCTTTCTTTTGCATACAGGATGCAAGAAAAATGCAAGGACCCATTGTTATCGCTTCTGAATCATCGATGGCTTCAATTGTAACATTATATTATAACATAACATTTTCATATTAAAAATACAGTTTAATTCTTAGAAATTATTTTTAACTTAGATTTCTAAGAACTGTTTTTTAGGAACTTAAGTTGCAATGTAATATAAACACATTAATTGTATTACGTATGATTCATTTGCACAAGAATTCTAAGGGCTACTTTTCGGTAGTTCAAGTTTCAACGTAATATAAATATATTAATTGTATTACGTATGATTCATTTGCGCAATCTATTAAGAACGTATTTGCTACGAATAAACTTTTTTCTCAACGGTATATAAAGGGCTATTATTACCATTTTCGATTTAGTATTATTAAAATTCTTCTCCGAATCAGTTAAAACTTAAATTTAACGAATAATGTCTTTATATGACTGTAAGAAAAATGTGAATATTTTTCTGGAAGCTTATAAGCTTTTAGCAGATTCACATTTTAATCTAGAAAGAATAATCAAATGGATTAAGCTTACTAATCAAAATTTAAAATATCTAAGATTTTTGCTACACAAAAAAGCTACAAGTACATCCGAGAAACAAAAATTCCTCTCTACAATTTCGCTTATAATAGGAATTAAAAATAGATTACAACATTTAATGAAAAGTGGTGAAAGTTTAAAAAGACAAGAAAAACTCAGTGACCGAGTAAAGTGGCAAGATCTTGAATGTATTTTTAACGAACGCATAAAATCAAGTGTGATTATTAATTTAAAAAATTTAGACATTATCACTTTTATGAAAGATGCCGAGGCTCTGTTTAAACCTAGAATAAAAAGAATTCTCAAGAAAGAAATGAATCTCAAAGTATACACGATATTGGCTGCTGAATTTATCATAAATAAAGCTGATGCAGAGATAGTTGAAATAAAGTATTTTAATAAAAAAGCTGCTATTATTCAACAAACATCTGATTTGAAGAATTGGTGAATAAGTACAATCCGATGCGTGGAAGTTCTTTTGTAGATTTCCCACAATTTATAAAGAATAAAAAAGCATGTGTAAATGTAGAGAATTTCGACGACGCTTGCTTTAAATGGGCTGTATTATCAGCACTGCACCCTACACTTAATTCAAATCGTGTATCAAATTATATTAAATATGAAAATGATTTGGATTTCATGGGAATGAAATTTCCAATTATGCCTACACAATTGCCTCAATTTGAAAAACAAAATAATATGTCGATTAATGTTTATGTTTTAAAAAAACGTAATGGAAAATTTGATGTTTCACCAATTTATATATGTAAAAATGAAAAAAAATATCCACATTAATCTTTTAATGCTACAAAATTATTATACTGATGAGGTGGAGAACGATAAAGAATATTCAGAACCACTAATATATCACTACGTATGGATAAAAAATTTATCTCGCTTAGTTTCTAATCAAATTTCAAAGCACAATGGTCGAAAACACATTTGCTATCGATGTCTACATTTTTTTTACGATCAAGATAAATTAGATTTGCATAAAAAAGATTGTGTACAAATTAACAAGTGTTGTGTAAAATTACCTGAAATAAAAGAAAAATATTTGGAGTTTAAAAATTACCGTTTTAAAAATAAAGTACCGTTCGTTGTTTATGCAGATTTTGAAAGTTTTCTTAAACCAATGGAAGATAGCAATTTTGCCTACCAGCAACATGAAGCATTTAGTATTGGATATTATTTAAAATGTAGTTATAATGATTCGCTTTCATTTTATCGTAATTACAGAGGAGTTGAACCAGCAAAATAGTTTATGAATGAATTAATAACTTTAGCGAAGAATGTAGAAATTATTTTTAAAAATTCAAAACCTATAGATCTGTTGACATTAGAGCAAGAGCAGGCTTTTCAAAATGCAACTATCTGTCACATTTGTGAAAAACAGCTTGACGAGAAGCGTGTCCGTGATCATTGCCATCTAACTGGCAGGTAAGATATTTAATTTATATAAAATATTATGACAATGATTTAAAATTATATATTATTTAATTTATAAATTATTTAAGTAATATAAAATTATATATTATTTAATTTATAAATTATTTAATTACTTATTTAATACTTAATTTATATAACTATGATAATATAAAACTATTTTTTTCTGTTTTAAATCAGATATCGAGGTCCAGCTCATGAGGATTGTAACTTAAATTATCAAGATTCGCGTGTTATTCCAGTAATTTTTCATAATTTCACAGGATATGATTCACATTTTTTGATTAGAGATGTTGCCAATGTTTTTCGTGGTAAAGTAGATCTTTTACCACTAAATAAGGAACGCTTTATCTCATTTTCAAAACAAGTTGATGGTAGCGATATTAAATTCAGATTTATCGATTCTTTTCGATTCATGGCATCATCTCTAGATAAATTATCCTCATATCTCGAAGAAATGGACATTCTTAAAAACGAGTTTAATCAAGATTCGCAATATTCACCTTTGACTGAAGAAAAATTTAAATTGTTAAAGAAAAAAGGAATTTTTCCTTACGACTATTTAGACTGTGAGGATAAACTTTCAATTTCAGAAATTCCACCTAAAGAAAAATTTTATAGCATTTTGAATGATAGTGAAATATCCAATGAAGATTATGAACACGCTAAAAATGTTTGGGAGAAATTTAATATTTCAAATTTAGGCGAATATTCAGATTTGTATTTAAAAATAGATGTATTACTCTTAGTTGAGATTTTTGAAAATTTTCGCAACAATTGCCTTATAGCTTACGATTTAGATCCTGCACATTATTATACGACGCCTGGATTAACTTGGGATGCTATGCTTAAGTACACAAAAATTAAGTTGGAACTGCTGACTGATATTGACATAGTTTATTGAACGAGGTATTAGAGGTGGCATTAGCCAATGTTCTAATCGCTATGCTTGTGCAAATAATAAGTATATGGCAAATTATAATCCGCAAAAGGAATCAAAATATCTCATGTACTATGATGCAAATAATTTTTATGGCTGGTCGATGCAACAAGCGTTACCTTATGCAGATTTTAAGTGGGTTGATTGTAGTACAGATTTTAATATTCCAAATGATTTTGAAATTGGTTATATTCTTGAAGTTGACTTAGAATATCCTGAACATCTTCATGATATGCATAAAGATTTACCATTTTGTCCTGAACATAAAAAACCACCAGGTCATACACTCAAAAAATTGCTAACGACTGTTGAATCGAAGTCTCGATACGTTTTGCATTATCGTAATTTAAAACAGGCTCTCAAGAATGGATTGCGCCTTACGAAGATTCATAGAATTTTACAATTCAGACAAAAACCTTGGCTTAAGGAATATATTGATCTGAATAGTAAATTGAGACAAGAAGCTGAAAATAATTTTGAGAAAAATTTGTATAAATTAATGAATAATGCTGTCTTTGGAAAGACTATGGAAAATGTACGAAATAGAATCAATGTAAAAAGAGTTACTAAATGGGAAGGAAGATACGGAGCAGAAGCCCTTATTTCTAAACCTGAATTTCACAGCCGTACTGTTATCGATGAAAATCTTGTACTTATTCAACTCAGCCAGACTGAAGTTGTCATGAATAAACCAATCTATGTAGGATTTTGCGTGTTAGACTTGTCAAAAACTCTTATATATAATTTTCATTATGATTATTTCAAAGCCGAATTTAGAGAAAAATGTAAATTACTTTATACAGATACTGACAGTTTACTGTATGAAATAAGCTGTGAAGACATTTATGCATTCATGAAACGAGATATTGAACATTTTGATACTTCTGATTAGCCAGCTGACAATGTTTTTAATATTCCGCAAGCTAAGAAGAAGATAGTAGGTTTAATGAAAGATGAATGTAACGGTCGTATTATGACAGAATTTGTAGGTTTACGTAGTAAAATGTATAGCATACGAATAGACGGGAAAGATTGTATTAAAAAAATTAAGGGTATTAAAAATAAAGTAGTAGATAAAACAATTACTTTTAACGATTTTGTTGAATGTTTAAGAAATTATTGTACACAGTATCGGCAACAATGTACTATACAATCTAAAGCACACCGAGTACAAAGTATCAAACGAACAAAATTAGCATTAAGTCCCTTCGATGACAAGAGATATTTACTTTTAGGAGAAACAGATACTTTACCTTGGGGACATTTCAAGATTGATGAAATAAGTGATAAGTAATTGTACATGTATTTATAAATTAAAATTTATTTGTAAGGTTAATAAATAAAGAAAACGCTTTTATATATTAATATGCAAGTAAATTTATTTACATAACATTTACAAATCTTTTGTGTTTTATTATTTAACGGCTACCCAATCAATTTACAAATTTGATTTATTAATCCAACTATTATGTGAATTATCAAATCTTAACCATTTTACATACATCTGATTTCCACGCTTTTTCAATACTTTTTCCACTAGATAAACGTCCGGATATTTAGCTTTCAAGAGTTCTTGTTCGTAAAAGCCACCGGCAATAGGTTTATCTTGATAGTCCTTTAACTTGTACGTTACTGGCTTCGTTCGTAGCACCTGGTTTATTGTGAAAATTTCCGTTGACCAATTGGGTGTGTAGCCCTTCTCAAATACTTGTTTCAGCTTACTTACTCGAACTTTATCTCCAATTTTGAACTTTGCTTTCTTAATAACTGATACTGCTCGATTAAATTTTTTGAGCACTTCTGTCTCGTTTGTGTGATTTACATCTTTAGGCATCATTCCAATGGTGTGATGTTTACTGCTGTTGTACATCTTTAATAAATTGGGTAAAATATCAAGCCACTTGTAATTACCTTGTAAGCTAAATTGCATCCACATTTCGTTTTTCAAAGTGCGATTAAAACGCTCACAGATGGAAGCTTTAAGATTACTATAAGATTAATCCCACGCTGCTTCATAAGATTTTGAAAAGTTGAATTATAAAATTCTTTGCCTCGGTCGGAATGCAGATTTTTCGGACTACGTCCTTGCTGCAAAACCGACTTCATAGCAGCTGTAACATCTTCCCCAGTCTTACGCTTTACGGGGACATGCATTACACGAACAGTTGTTTTCTGATCAAAATGAACTCTCTTTGACGACATTTTTATCGAATATAATTTGCTTCTCGGAGCTCTTCGATGATTGAATGAATCTCGTTTGTGTGACTCTGATTACCTGCTGCTTGCTCAGCTACGAGTAAACGAAGACGATCGACTAGTTCGTTAGGATCCTCCCAGTATGTATAATCTACGAGCGAATTTTTTCTTGCAATCTTGTAACGAGGTAAAAGACCAGAACCATCAATAGATGTCCTCTTTATCGACTTGTCGAAAAAAGGAGCTATATAATATTTATATTTGTTGCTGGTAGATTTACGTAAAGGTTTATCTTCACTGTAGTTTCTTCTAAAAGCATTAGTTGACTCGATGATTTTTCGATAATTCTGTATATCCTTAGTGCTAATGTGCATAGAGTTTGGCTGCTTTCTAAAAAGCAACTCCAGTAATCCAACAGTTTTTGGATAATTTATATCTTGTACAATTACTCGATTCTTTGTAAAATTTATCGGTGAATCACCAATTTTCATTACATCATCCTCTATTCGTACTCCAAATACATTATCCTGTGACTGCTTGGGATTTTCTTCAAGCATTGAAAAATAATGTTGATTAGTATGATCATCATCTTGTTCACTTTCAGCAGTTGCAAAAGATGTATCTACTACTCTTCTTTCTTTAATAGTTTCATTAGAATCACTATTTGACTGCTCATCATCGTCATCATCATCATCATCATCCTCGCGAATAAAACTATTTTGCACGCTTTTTGACTTTTGTAGATTTGATTTTTCTTTTTTCTGAGCGTCGTTAACAAGTTTTTCAAGTGGATTAACAATAGGCTTAAAAGTGTCTCCCAAAACTTTTTCAACATCTGCTTTGGTTTCTCTCAATTGTTTATACTTTCGCTTAATTGCTTCTCTCGACTTGACAAGTTAACTGAGAACGTTTTTCTCTGTCTTAAGGTTCGCCATCTTGAATGGCTCTGAGTATACTGTTCAATTTACTTTTAATGTTCTATATTTATAAGAAAGTGATCAAAACCTTTTCTATATCTTCCATTATTAAGTGTTCTTTATCAATAACGAGAAATCCATACTTATCATCTTTCCAACAGGTTGAACATAAATCTCTAAATTGTGTATAGGACATATCTGTATTCACATGATCATTATATACGTGTCGCAAATTCATATCGTCTTGACGAAAAAGGACTAACAAATTAATGTTATCTCGTATAAGATGTTTTGGAATGCGTGCATAAGATTGACTGAGATAGAAGCAATCTAAATTCTTATGTCTTCCCATGCAAAAGAAGGTCTTAATGTTGTCTTGCTTTTCGCAGGCTATATCATCAAATATCATGACTGAGTTTGAAAGTACATCATCAAATGATATTACTTCATCGTGATCTCTGAATGGAAAGTAGTGAATGTCATTTATAGGTTCCAATAGAAGCTTAAGAAATTGATATTTGGGCTGTTCAAGTGACTTTGAGTAGACATATACGTATTCAAATTTCAAACCACTGGGGTGTGTTATAAGAGAGAGGAGTGTATTGGTTTTGCCAGAATTCGATGAGCCGCAGAATACAGCTCTAATATTATCTGGAAGTAATTCTCCATGACGTTTTTGCACTTTAGACTTTGTTATTAAATTATCAAAATTTATTACTGGCAGTTTAACGTTTTGCTCCTTGAACTCCATGTATAAGTCATTCAAATCAGTGTTTCTTTGTCTGTTAAAGTATTAACATTATGGTTAAGCAAAAGCAGAGAAAAGGACGCGGTGTAGTTAACACACTTATTAATAAGCTTCCATTTGAATTACATTTACCAGGATATCAATATTGTGGTTCAGGTACTAAACTACAGAAACGTCTTGATCGAGGTGATCCTGGAATTAATCCACTGGACAAAGCCTGTAAAGAACATGACATTGCCTACTCTGTAAATCAAGAAAACGTTAATGCTAGAAACGCTGCAGATAAAGTACTAGCTGATAAAGCCTGGCAACGTGTTTTAGCTCAAGACGCTAGTATGGGTGAGAAAGCAGCTGCTTTCTAATTAAAATCTAAGTTTGGTATGGGTATAAGCGTCGACGCCCTATAACGCTATCCAAAGTAGTAAAGGCTGCTGCAAAATCTGCACGTCCGAGTAACGATCCCCTCAAGGTTATTCGTACAGCTTTACAAGGTGCTCGAAAAGCTATTAAAGAAGCTGGAGGGAAAGCAAATGTACGCATCCCGCGTGTACTTCCGGTTCCATCGAAAATCGGAGGATTCCTACCGTTTCTTGTTTCAATTTTAGCAGGTCTAAGTGCAACAGGGGCACTAGCAGGGGGTGCCGCTGGAATAGCTAAAGCAGTTAACGACGCAAAAGCTGCTAAACGTCAACTTGAAGAAAGTGAAAGACATAATAAGACGATGGAAGCTATTGCTCTTGGTAAAGGTCTGTACTTGAAACCACACAAAAAAGGCTACGGCATTTACCTGCAACCATACCGCCGCGGACGTGGCTTAAAAAAAAAAAACTTCAATGTAAAACTACCTGCAAGAGCTCTAACTGATGTTGACTTATTAAAATATGCTCGAATATTGAAAATACCATACTTTCGAGGGGTGTTTATGAGAAATGCATTACCAGCCAGTCCTCGCTTTCGTGAGTCAGCAATTATCAATCTGGACGATGAACGTGGCCCTGGTACACACTGGGTGGCTTATCGCAAACGAGGCAATGATGTCATTTATTTTGACAGTTTTGGTGATTTACAGCCACGTTTAGATCTCATGAATTATCTTGGAGTACCCTGCATCAAGTATAATTATGAAAGATATCAAGATTACAATTCCTACAATTGTGGACATCTTTATTTAAAATTTCTACATGGGGTTATATAAAACAATGCAATTGTCATAGAGCACCAGTATTAGTAATGCAGTCATGGGTGAATCTTTCACGCTAAGTCTGTCGGGAACATCATCTGTACTAGAAACTCAATACTTTCCACCAATTGAGCTCTCAGCAAATACAAAATACGTTCTAGGACTTGTTGAACTGTTGACTTTCAATTCAATACCTAATATCGATATTGGTAACAACAAATTTTACGTAGACAATGAAACACTGACTTTGCCGACAGGTAGTTGGGAAATAGAGGATATTGAACGTCATTTACAAGAGAAACTTGCACCTAGAGGCATATCAATTAGCCTCAAACCTAATAATAATACTCTTCGATGTATCGTCGAGTGCAGTCACGTAATTGATTTTCAACCGCAAGATTCAATTGGAAAATTATTAGGGTTTGCACAACGTATTCTTTCTGCAAACACCGTTCATGAATCTGACTTACCTGTCACAATTCTCAAAGTCAATGCTTTAAGGATTGAGTGTAATATAACGTCTGGAGCATATATAAACGAGCAAAAAGTGCATACCATACATGAATTTTTTCCTGCTGTGCCTCCTGTCTACAAGATAATCGAAGTTCTGACGCAAGTTATTTATTTACCGATTGCAGTCAATATCATTGATAATCTACAGCTGCGTATCGTAGATCAAGACGGCAACTTGGTGAATTTTCGTGGAAAAATCATAACAATTAGATTGCACATCAAACCAGCTGTATAATTATGGGTATTGTGTATAATAATAATAGAAGAGATTATATTAAAAAGACTTCATGTCACCGAAGAATCAGTTATCAACGAACCATCAAACCACTAACACCTCAGAGTATTCGATTCCTAAAAAGTCTGGGGCTGCAAGTAGTAAGAGGTGGAAAAAAATAATCTGTGCGCTGTTTTGCTATTGTATCTTATACGGTGGAAGAGATGCTGAACGTTCAATCTCCAGTCGAATTCGACGAATCTGTCGCTCACTATGAGATACATGCACATCAGCCGTATACTTTATCAAGCTTCAAGAACAGTGATGAAATTCGTATCTCTGTACAGCATCAAGATCTCTGTCTTCTACCTTCACGTAGTTCATTACATGTATGTGGTCAATTATCAAAGGTAGATGGCACAGATGTTGCAAATACGCAACTTGTTAACAACGCCATTTGTCATTTATTTGAGGAAATGCGGTACGAGATAAATGCTATTGAAATTGACATATGTAAAAATGTTGGCTTAACAACTCTAATGAAAGGTTTAATCTCGTTCAATCATAGCCAGAGCTCAATCATTGAAAATTCTGGATGGCTAGATATGGCAGAAACTATACACCTTACAAATGATCATGGCTACTTTGATATTTCCATACCATTAAACATGATTTTTGGGTTCGCCGAAGACTATCGTAAAATTATAGTTAATGCTAAGCACGAACTCATAATGACAAGATCAAAGAATGATTTAAACGCTGTAGTTCAAACAGCTGTACAAGTAGATAATCGCGATACCTTCGAAGATTTTACAATCAATCTCACAAAAATTGAATGGCTTATGCCTTATGTTATTATGTCAGACAAGCATAAATTACGCCTTCTCAATTACTTAAAAAAGGATAAGTTCATAGAAATGAGTTTTCGTACGTGGGAATTGTATGCGTATCCACTCCTTCCCAACACTTCAAAGCATGTTTGGACTGTTAAAACATCAAATCAATTGGAAAAACCACGTTTCGTAATCTTAGGCTTTCAGACTAATCGCAAAGGTCAGAAAACTGCCAATGCTAGCCGCTTCGATCATTGCAATATAAGCAACATTAAACTGTTCCTCAATTCGCAGAATTATCCATACGGTAATTTAAATCTCAATATTGCTCAAAATCAATACTCTCTTCTATACGACATGTACGCTAATTTTCAAACTGCTTACTACAATAAGAGTACTCAAGAACCAATACTCAAAAAGAGTGAATTTTTACAGTATGCACCTCTTATTGTTATCGACTGCTCAAAACAGAATGAATCTTTGAAGCAGGCACCAGTAGATGTTCGTCTTGAATTTGAGGTTAAGGAAAATTTTCCAGCGTCAACGTCAGCTTATTCCTTAATTTTACATGATAGAATTGTCCAGTACAACCCCATGAGTGGGGATGTGAAAAAGCTGTAAAAGCTTTCTATAAAAGCAAGTAAGAATTATAAATTGAGAACCAGTCTTAGATCTAAAGTCGATCAACATGGGTCAAAATGATTCCAAGTACGTTCATCTTCCTTCAGAATTGGAAAAAAAAACCAACTAATGGTTCTGATTGGAAACAATATTGTCAAAAGCAAGAAAGTGGAAAAGGATTTTCCAATGATGATGAGAAAAAGAAAGAGAAAAAGAGTACAGCTTGCGAAAAATATTCCACCAATACGAACTCTCTACCTGAACGAGATGGATATAAACGATTTTAACGGTGGTGGGGGATTTTTTATAAAAGCGATATAAATTTGAGATTGACATCAGTTACTTGCAATGGAGTACGTCGTAGATGTGCAAGGATTCATACAACCTGTAAACAACTTTGCGGTTATAGAATTAGCAATCGTTCCGTTAAATTCAAGCCAGCCAGCAAAGGTGTTTCTTTTTAAACCTCCAATGCCGTGGTGGAGACTTTCAGCTAAATACAAGAGCACGAATCTCTGGTTGGAACGTAACTTCCATGGATTAGCATGGAGTACAGGTGAACTACCTTACGAGGACCTAGAAAATATACTTCGAACAGTATTATATAATGTAGAAAGAGTGTACGTTAAAAGTCTTGAAAAAAAGAAGTGGCTCGAACAATTTAATTTTAAAGTATTTGATATGACAGACATGTATTTTCCATCGCTACAAAAACTGAACGCAAACGTTCTGGAAAAATTATGCCCTAACCATAGACTAGCCTTCAAAGCAAATTGTGCACATCGAAACGTTCTGTGATTGAGGAAATTCTATCACGACAATACACTATCATTCATGGATCCCATTGATATCGCTCAACTGCCTACAACCTTTCTCACAACTTTTGGTGCAAACAGCATTGAGCAGGCTTGGGATAAATTATCCGAGGAAGTAAAGAATGATCCTGATGTTTTAAAATGTTTACGATGTAGAGAACATTATTGTACAGGTGTTATTCCACCTTTAAAAAGAGATTGTACACAATGTATACTAAATTCTTTAAATAAAAGTTAAAGTAAAACTTAATATTATTTATCTCTTCTATTTTTTTAACCTTTTCCAATCCTTTCCTTTTGCATGTTCCATAATTTATAAGTGAAAGAGAGAGAAAGCGCAAATATTAAAAGAAATTCGGCAGTGGTAATCGAATACCTTGCGATAAGGCGCGCAAGGTCCAGCGGAGAGATGCTCGAAGTCAGCCGCATGATTTCTGTCGCTCTACTTACATTAGGAAAGAAATTTTTTTTTTTTCCAACATTCGAGGCAATTCTATAACCTACTAGAATGTTATAGAATCTTCGAGAATGTTCGAGAATCTTCTAGAACCTTCTAGAAGCTCCCTTCTCACCTGAATAGGTGTGTCTCACCTGTTGATAGACAATTCTATAACCTTGGAGAATATTCTAGAATCTTCTAGAACCTTCTAGAAGCTCCCTTCTCACCTGAACAGATGTGTCTCACCTGTTGATTAAAGTAGTGGGGGTAATGTGTTTATATGGAAAAAGCTGGTGGTGGGGGAATACAGATCTCTCATTGTTTAACTACTGTTGAGCTATTAAATCCCATGTGAAAAAGCACGTTTTGGCAATTAAGACTTCTCTATCGAGTTTTTTTCGCTCAAAAAGGTCGTTGAAAAATTTTCAGCCGCTCCGTAAATAAAATGAATTGTTCTTGAGAGCAGTAATTTTATTTACGTTTTATTCATATTTCTTTTATTCTTTTCTAAGCAATCGGGTACTTCTTTTTTAAAAATATGGAAATTGTTTGGTATTCTTTAAGTATAGTTTATTAAATTAGCTAAAATAACTTAATAATTGATCTGTAAACAAAACTAAATAGTGATATTTTTAGTACTTTGTAAATAAAGGCTTCTCTTTATTTAGCAACATTAATATCATATAAAAAGTTTTGAAAATTTTTAAAACTTCGCTGGCATTGTTTATTTGAAAGTGTACGAATTTAATTTTTTTATTATGTGACGGAATTCACACCTCCGCGTATTTCACGGGGTGCTCTCGACTTCAAGAGTCGAGCAATTCCGTTGCGACTCGCGAGAGGGAAATGCGGACGCTGCGGCTCGTCTAGCCGGTCAGCGCGCGCGTCAGACAGACATGTTAGGACCGCGCGCGAGGTAAAATTCCACCACGATACTGCCAAATTTATCTGTGCCACATATCGTTTTTCCCGTGCCGCCCGGACACGATCTCCGAGAGCCAGAACCGGAGAGATCATCGCCATCGAATTCGAGTGTCCGAGAGCCAACAAGTTGAGAACCTTCGCTTCGCTGATTCTGTGTTTGAGATTAGTGGGCCCACTACCCGCGTAGAAATTGTACGTGCGTGCGTTCGTGCCAGAAGTGCCGCCGCACTTCCAGATTGCAACCTTTCTCCGCCTGTCATCGCGCGTAAACTTCGTGAGAGCATACACCGGCGAGTGTATGCTCTCGATTTTTAGCGTATTTCATTGTACGTCGTGTGTCACCGAAGTGACACACCTGTTGCTTACTTTTTGTTTCTTTTCTTTGTGTCAAAATAAAGCATCGTAAAAGCTAATTCGCGCATTGATTCATTTCTTGATTCCTCGCGCCTACCGATCCTTACGTCGGATGAATGCCGCCGCTTCCGCGGGCTCGCTGTTGATCTACGAACAACGCGCATCTTGAGCGACCGGCACTGCCTGCGCAGAGGGTATACCTGCCAGGCAGTCACGCGCATTCCGACATCAAGGAGATCAAGCGGGTTCGCGAGGAGCGAACTGGTTTTTGTATCGGTTCGAGTGTGAGCGCATTGCAGTCGCGCTCACACTTCACATTTATTTTTCTTTGACTGGAAATTATCCGTTACAATTATTAAAAATAATTTCGAACTTGCTTTATTACTTAAGGGGGTATGATACCAAAAAAATTTCGAAAAATAGAAATTTTTTTTATTACATATTTTGATTGTATATGTTATAATCTATATGAAAATAAATTTTTATGCAAAAATTAAAAAAATTAAACACATCATACGAAAATTTTTAATTTTAGATTTTTCGAAATAATTTCTAAAAACGTTATAATTTATTAATCAATGTTATCAGAACAATATATAAATGTATAAAGATTTTAAAAAATGGGTTTTATTAATATAAAGTAAATTTTAATACAAAAATTCGAATGTAAAGTTTTAAATATAGCGCGCGGATCGCGCTTCAGTCGTGTCGCCACGGTCGCCGCAGCTACTTTTTGACAA